>OY757913.1:33194852-33389852 GCA_963585895.1 Sepioteuthis lessoniana
ATGAACAAAATCCCCTAAAATACAAATTACTTATTTGCATTAACCCACTCAATACACAAACACATTAACGTATGTATTTACGTAACTAAAAATGTTTATGGTGGGCAAAGCCCATTTAGATTTTTTTTTGAAAAATACTCATAATAAACATCACATAACTAGTTCATGAGTGTATAAATGTGTAAACACGTACCTATGTAGTGAAGATTTTCATGAAGCAATCATTATCAGTTGGAAATAGAAAGTGTCCGACATTGGCACTGGAGGAACAAGAGGTGTCGTACGTTTCTGTAGAGGGTCGTTTTAAATGATATCAAAAAGTTTTCAGTGGCATGAAGGTATATAAGGCGAAATTGCATGAAATATCACGAACTACTGTTAAAAATAAGAACTGGTAAAAACTGGTATCATTTCTCCAGTGAAAGTATTGATGTAGTCAGAGAATGAGAAAGTGAAAGAGAGAGAAAGGGGTAGCCAGGCAGACGGATTGACAGAAAAAGATAGATATTAGGAGAGAGAGAGAGAGAGAGAGAGAGAGAGAGAGAGAGGAGGGGAAAAAGTACGAACAAGAGTCGAAGAACAACAGAATGAGGAGATTGAATTGAGAAGGGGAAAGAATCGGGAGAAGACTGTCAAGAGAAATAAGAGGAGAAGCAGAAAGTGGGGGAGGAGAGAGGGAGTAACGGAGAGAAGAAGAAGAAGAAGAAGAAGAAGAAGAAGAAGAAGAAGAAGAAGAAGAAGAAATGAATTAAAAACGCCAAGAAATGAAAGGGTGAGAAAGAATAGGTAGAATTAGAAACCAAAAGTGACCCAAAAATAATTAGTCAGATATAGAAGTGTTGAGATAGATAGATAGATAGATAGATAGATAGATAGATAGGTAAGAAAGAATAAGGAAGAAGAGGAAAGTATGAGATGGTCGAATAAAAACAGAATTGTAAAAAGACGCAGTTTGTTTGTGTTTTTGTTTTTATCTTTTAAAAATAAAAGAAAGAAAGAAAAACAAGGAAAGAAAAAAGGAAAAAAAAAAAAAGAAAAGAAAAGAAAATGAGAGAAAAAATGGTGGAGACAGGGTGCAATTCAGTCCAAAATGGATAAATTTGAAAAGCATCCAATGTGAAGAATTATGCAAATATTTCTTTTTATTCATAGGGACGGGCAAGAACAATACACACACCTACCACCCTCTATCCCACCACCACTGCTTCAAACTCTTCCGACTGTTTATTGACAAAATTTGGAAAGGAGAAATTTCGTTGTCGCTAGGACAACAATTGATTCCTCTAACCAATCTTAATTTCTTCTTTTTTCAGCCTCAGGTTTCCATCCCAACATGAATTTAGGAATGGAGATTTCTGTCTTTGTTCTTGATCCCTCAAAACTATTTCCAACACGGCAAATATCCGGAAGCAAAAGCGAGAATAAACATCAACCAATCCTATTTACCAACCCCTCCGCTCGGGCAGGATATGACACAAGGTCAATTTTTTTAAGTGGAGTTTAACAGGTTTGAATTCAGAGTTTTCCTTCTCCTAGACTAGTTGCCTCACCAAGGCTGAAGAACCTCAGTCTGTCCTACTATTTACCCATAGCTGGAGGGAGAATAATTGGATTCATACCTTTCCTAAGGGTATTAGTGCTATGTGAAATGCAATCAGTCTCGTCCAGGATTTGAACTCGAGTCGTCGTGTCCATTTCCTACGACGATAACCATTACACCACGGGATAAACATCAACCAATAGATAGATTAAGTCATGTTGAAAGCATTCGTTTTCTCTAGATCACTGAAGTTAAGCAGCGATAAACCTGCGCAGTACTTAGATGAGTGACCACCTGAGAACAATATGTTCTTTAAAGAACTTAACTGACTGATCTTAAAGGCATGACAACCGGTCTAGAGTTATTTATACCTAGAGGTTAGGGAATTACCTTCTATGTATATTTACAATTTGTGTAGCTGTTTCTTAATAGATTTTTGCGTAGTTAAATTATTTTTTTTATCATACAATGTGTGAGAACACGAGCGATACCCTGTCCTCATCAGCCACCAACCAGGGGTGATGCCACAGTATCAAGTATTCCTACTTAATACAAATATTTTGCACACAGTTACAGGGTTTCAAGTATTCCTATCTAATACTAATAATTTGATGGTTTCAAGTAATTATTTCTGCTTAATAATTTTCATTTGTTTGCCCACAGTCATATGGTTTCAAGTAACAAATAACAATTCTGAGTAAACAATTATAGCTTAAAGTAACTATTCTCCATACAGATAATTTTCTCCGAGTTATATGGCAGCAAGGATTTCCATGGAATACGAATAATACTTAGACAGATCTATTTAATCCATAGATGAGACCCTAACAGATACTACCACTTGGGGTCCTAATCAACCTGGGAGTAATGGTAATGAAAGAGTACTCCTCATTTCCAAGATCTCCAGAACTGGAGCCTCATCCCCAGATGTGGTGATCGTCGGTTGACAGCTCGAATGATCGCAAGTCAGTTGGGCATGAAAAAGGACAGTGTTTGAAAGATTATCCCAGAAGATTTGGGCACGCTAGAAAGTCTGCTTAAAAATGGTGCCAAGGCTGTTGAATGATTATCAGAGGAAGCACCGCATGCAGGTGGGTCAGGATACCATCGAGTGTCTTCAAATTGAACCAGACTTGCTTCGTTGAGTCATCATAGATGAGGAGACATTAATTTTTGAGTACGACCCAGTGAACGTCACCAGCGTCACTGAGGCCGAAGAAAGCAAGACAGTCAAAGTCAAAATTCCAAGAAACACTGATCATGTTCTTCGATTTGAAAGGCATGTTCCGCAGAGAATTCTTTCCACTGGGCTAGACGATCAATCAGCAAGTCGTTAAGGTGATCCTGCGGCTTCTGTTTCGCTCAGTGCACAAGAAGAGAGGAGAGGCGTAGTAGGACAAATCGTGGTTGCTTGACCACGACAATGCATCTGCTCATTATACCCTGAGGATCTGGTAGTTCCTGTTCGAAAGGAACATTGTCATACTGGAACACCCTCACTATTTACCCTGATCTTGCTCTCTGTGACTTTGTTCTTTTCCCCAAATCCAAGGGGATAATTAAGGGGACTCGTTTTGAAGGCGTGGAGGCAATTAAGAGGGCTGTAACGACGGAGCTGAGGAGTATACCAGAATAATCCTTCCTGCAATGCATAGAAGCATAGCAAAGGGGATGTGAATAAGAAGGGGATATGAATGAGACTCAAGGATATTACTTTGGAGGGGAAACGATGTAGTTTGTTATCGAAATAAATTGTTTGTGACGCCAGTCCTCTTTCTTTTCAGACTTTCCACGTGTATATATATATATATATATATATATAATGCTGCTGTATTAATTTATACTTCAGGTGCCCGTAGTGTAATGGTTATCGTCGTAGGAAATGGACACGGCGACACGAGTTCAGATCCTGGACGAGGCTGATTACATTTCACATAGCACTAATACCCTTGGAAAAAGTATGAATCCAATTATTCTCCCTCCAGCTATGGGTAAATAGTTGGACAGACTAGGTTCTTCAGCCTTGGTGAGGCAACTAGTCTAGGAGAAGGAAAACTCTGAATTAAAACCTGTTGAACTCCGCTTAAAAATTGACCTTGTGTCATATCCTGTCCGAGCGGAGGGGTTGGTAAATAGGATTAATTTATACTTCAGCGGGACAGATACAACACAGGGTCTTTAAATATCGTACCCACTTATGTGTGATGAATAATTCAGTAATTGTCAACGTGCTCTTACCTATTCTCTTTTCGGTGAAAAGGAGATCTACTGCTTGAGATCCCCAGGAAGTAGGTTTCAATATCTATCTCTTAGTTTTCAGCCACGAACCGCCATAGCAGACCAATTGGAGAATGGTCTAGAACAAGGACATAAGTGTGGAGCACTGAGAAAGGATCGAACTTTCAATGATCTTTAAAACCAGCTTTCTAAATATCACTCCCCGAGGAGGCATCCAAATATTAACAAAGTTTGACTTAAACTGGCACAAAGACACACATGCACTAGAAAGTAATTGATCTATGAGAAGAACTTGTTTGCTTAGTCTGGCATACGGGCTTCCGGTTGCTTACAGTACTTTTGCTTCTAATTGGTCACCCATCTAAGTACTGACCAGGAACATTATTGCTTAACTTGTTATTTTATAAGCCAAGCTTATAAAAAATTGCTTGGCACACAGGTCTTAGATTGCTTACAGTATCTGCTGTTACTAAGTGGTCACCCAACTGATTACTGAACAGATTCATCGCTGTTTAACTTCTGTGATCTTGCTGAGTATAATGCCGTAACGAGATGCCAACTTAAAACAGCTAAGCAGAGATAAAATTTGACATATGGCCAAAAGTATCTGGCGCCCAGTAAGAAATGAACTCACTTCTCAGCAATAATGGATCTGCGAGACGAGCTTGGTAATCATTACATCAACCTTGGTAGAAGCTTCCAATATACAAATTACAAAAGTCTGCTGAAAAAGTTCTCAGCTCGACCAAAATGACTTTTGTGTTGTTTTGTTTTGTTAATTTTAATTTTAATTTATTTTTCAAAGGTCAACGAGACTTGAGAAACAATGCGCTCAGTGTGTTGAACTAAATGTACGTTTCATGATTCTTGACCATTCGCTTCCTGATTGAGTTAAGAACTTTTTGGCAGCTCCTCGTAGAATATATAAACATCTAGATACGTGTCTATTATTCCTGGTGGATTGGTTTGGTCTCTTTGATTAATGGGATGTCAACCGTCGTGGGTTATTTAATGCTAAAGTCATCCTTGTAGAAGACCAGTAGTGGTAATATTTAATGAATAGTTGGAAGGATAAAGGGGTTCATTCTTTTCCGAAGGGTATTAGTCCGAAAGTGAACATAATAGAGCGACTGGAGTTCGAACTAGCTTATTCCGATTCCGCATTCAAGCACTTTATCCCCTACACCACAGGGACACCACCGCTATTCTTGGTGGAAGAGTGGATGTGGCTGGGCGAGGACACACAAGTATTCATGTGTGTTTATGTTTGTGTGTCTGCAAGCAAGTGCTTCGGAAAGTATCGAAAATATGCTGAGATCGAAAGGGAGTACTAAATAGAGATGAATTAATTCTTGGAAAAGAATTTTAAAAAACAAACAAAAAACAACAGCAACAAAGATATGCAAATGTTTATAATCATGATGAGCTGAAAAATTCTTCGACTAACAAAGAAGGGATAAACTTTTTTAATTGAAATTCATTTCTTCATTTTCTTTTTTGGTTAAAGAAATTTTCGATCAGTGTGTCAACTGTTGAGTTGTTTTCGTTTTGTTTGGTTTAGTTCCTTGGTTAAATGGCATATCAACCATCGTAGGTTATTTAATGCCAATTCCATCCTTGTAGAAGAACAGTCGTGGTGCTATTTAAGCCAGAGCAGGAGGGAGAAGAAGATTCATACCTTTCTCTAGGGTATTGTAATCTAAGGTGTATTTTGGTTTTGATTTTTTTTGTTTAATGGCACATCGACCTTGGTGTGTTATTAAATGCCAAAGCCATCGTTGTAGAACTGTAGTAGTGCTATTTATCCCATAGTGAGGGTTCTATATCTTTCCCAGAGATAATATTCCGAAAGTAATCGTAATAACGCGACTGGAGTTTGAACTTGCTTACTTCGTGGTCGCAGTTCAGTACGTTGGCGACTATGTAAACGAGAGTTCCCAATGTGTTGAACTGCCAGATGAATTTGTGGAATAGCTTGTTCATTTCATGGCACAAGTTCATAATCTTGTCAGGACGGAGAACTTTTCAAAATTCCTCAGGGAATATCTGTAGCGTAGTGGCTAAAGTGTTGAACCGCTGCTCGAAGTAAGCGAGTTCGAATTCCAGTCATGCTATTAAGTTCACTCTCCGATTAATACCCTTGGGAAACGAGCCCTCTTTTTGTCCCAGTTATGGGTTAGATAGTATCACTGCTGTCCTATAACGATAGCTTTGGTATTAAATAGCCTTCGAAGGTTGATATGCCATTAAACAAAGAAACCCAACCAAGCCAACCAACATTCCTCGTATATATAGTATATATATAGTATAAATGGTATTTATACACTATAATATTTAGTGAGACCTTTTAGTTTGTCAAAATAATTCTGGCCTCCATTACTGATCTAGATAACCCACTCTTACTCACTCCTCCATAAACAAACGCCAGAGATTAATAAAGGCTCTGTGCCAAATATCCCGAACAAAAATTCTTCATCTTTACTAGTTATCAAATCCATTTACGACTAACCATTTGCAGCAACAGATATTTGTTAAAACAAATCAAGTTTGGCATAAGGTCACATTCATGGTATATCTTATATTTACCTTCTTTTTTTTTTTTGTTAGCCAGGAACAAGGCCAAATGGATGAGGGAACATTGTGTTGCGCCAATCTTAGTTGGGAGGTCATGCTAGATTTGAAAATCAGCACTGGAAATTCTTACTTTTTACCTGGACTTAAACATTGTAACAATGTCTCAAATAGCATTTTTAGGGTCATGTATCCCTATCTAACTAAACTTTATAAAATGAGATTAATATCTGTGATATATTTAATGTTCAAATACTCTTATTCAGTGTTTTATTTATCTATTTATTCATTTATTCATTGGTTCAATCCCAGATCGAGTCATACCTAAGACTCAAAAAACGGTACTTGATATCTCCTTGCTAAACACTCAGTATTATAAGGCACGTACTAAGGGTAAGATGGAGAATACCGTGAAAAGAGTTGCGCGATCCCTGGTGTAGTAGCTATTGAAAAGGGAGACGTTGGGTCGCCCTTAACTACGGTTGCCAACTTCACCCCCGGCCCATTTGCATAATGAGTAGAGTGTTCGCCAATGGCCCGGGAGACCGGATTTCAATCCTAGGTCGAGTCATACCCAAGACTCAAAAAATAGGACTTGATACCTCCTTGTTGAACACTCCGCATTATAAGGTACGTATCAAGGATAAAATGAAGCAATCCAGGGAAAGAAGTTGCGCGTTCCCCTATACCTCGGTGTAGTAGCTATTAAAAAGGGAGACGTCAGGTCTCTCTTAACAATAGTCGCCAACTTTACTTTTACTTTATTTATTTATTAACACAATATACAGATATGAATTTTTCTTTTTCTATTTTTAATATAGAAATGCTAATGATTTTTAATATAGAAATGCTAATAATTTTTAATATAGAATTGCTAATAAAGGCAATTAAAAATATTTTACTCTTGATTTCAAAAAGTGCTTGTTTCTTTGTATTTAATTTTTTTTATTGGAGATTATTAAATAATCTAATTAAAACTTACTTAAAGAACTAATTTTAAGAGTTTTCACTGAGTTCCATACTTCCTACTGGGACGTTAGCGTCGCGAGAGCATTAGAGGCAATAGAAGAACAAATCTTGTATCTGAGAATTAGTTTTATTTTCGGGGCCCGTGGCGCAGTGGATAGAGGCGTTGAGTCTCTACGGTTCCAGGTGAGCATTGTCAGAAGATAGCGGTTTCAATTCCTACCCAAGCCGGCCAGAGGTTTACTTGGTCAAAAACGTGGTGCGATAGACAACAACTATGGAAGGCAGTAATTACTGTGGATACGGTTACAAGACTCAGCATTCCTATCCAAGGTCGAGGTTAATTACCTGAAGAAGGCCAGAGGTGAAATTTGGCCGAAACGTAGTGAAGAAGAAACAACAAAAAACTACCACGATCAGGACAAAAAGTCCGCAATAAATAAAATTAAGAAGCCTCATCTCAAAAGGATTCCCAAATAAAGACAATCTTGTACGTGTTTTATTTTTATTTTATTTATTTAATTATTTTATTTTAGAGCAATTTTAATGACTTGGGAAATGCAAAAAAAAAAAAAAAAAGAAAATTAACCAGAACATAATTCTCCATAAGATGACGTAGAATTAAACAATATCAGTTGTTTTCTACAAAAGTTATGACAAGGTTAAAACTGTTGCTCTCCAAAAAATAAATAAAAACCGAAAATATGAGGTGGCATTGAAAAACAGTGGCGATTCATGTGCATTAGATTTCAAGAATGACGACAACAGAAGAAAAACTGATAGTGGGTGATATTTGTCACTGCCTTCCACCTGACAGAGACTTGACACAAGGTCAATGACCCAAAGATCGATTAAAGTGGGGATTAGGGGAGGAGAAGTTTGGGCACGAGCTGAGGCTCGAGCCCTGCTGGACTATGATGCAGCTCGCCGAGCCGAAGGTGGCCCAGCCGAAGCCTTACGGCCTCAAGTCTGCCTTTGTTGGACAGCGAAACCAAATCTTTGAAAACTGAAAATATTTTTTATCTACTTAATTGATAAACACTTCCCTCCAATCTGTAAGTCATATAAAATGTTTAATGAAAACAAAGCCAAAAACAACTGCACAGAAAATATTTTGAACTTGATAAAGAAGGGAATCCTTGTGTCTAAAGTACTGAACTGCAACATCGTAGTAAGCGAACTGGAACTCCAGTCACGCTATAACGTTCACTTTCGGACTAATACCCTTGGGAAAGGTATGGACCTCCTTATCCCTCCAGCTAGGAGTTAAATAATAACTCTACAATCCTTCTACAAAGATAGCTTTGGCATTAGATAACCCACGAAGGTTAATATGCTATTAAAGAAAAAAAACAAAACAGAAACTAGAAAAGTAATAAAGGTAACCAGCACATAACCCCCGGCCTATGTGCAATTGTAGTCACCAACAGGATTGTCCTTTAAATGGAAAGTGCCTGGCAAACAATGTAATTTACTAGGCAAATGCAAAAGCTAATCCCCACTAATAATGACGTGTCAGTATATAGTCATATTTACTGATGCACACACACACACACACACACACACACACATATATATATATATATATATATATATATATATATATATATATATATATTTGGGCAAATGGATGTGTTCGCGCAAAACAGAATACGTTTGCATGCTTTCACAAAGAAAGCATCAAGTGTACAAGGAGAGAAGCGTCGTATCCGGGCACCGGCGACGGGGAAGCAGCGTCTGTCCCTGCAACACCAGCTGACTTCATATGATTGCATAGTGACACATCCGAGTCAAGCTATTAAAGGGAAAAGTTAAACATTTGCATTTTAGCTCCGACAACAGAACATTTGCATTTTAGCTCCGACAACAACACTGAAATACGGCAGTGAGTTTTTTTTTTAAATATCGCTACCCACGGTCTTAGTCGCCATTATGTCGCTACTCCACTTCGTAATGCGGAAGGGTTCCCGTGACGTACTAGCTAAAATGTTAAACTGCGACCTCGAAGTAAGCGAGTTCGAGCTCCTGTCGAGCTATTACGTTCACTTTTGGACCAGTACATTAAGTAATGGTATGAACCCCGTTTACTCCCTGCTATCGTTTAATTAGTAATACTACAGCTCTTCCACAAGGATGGCTTTGAAATTAAATAACCCACCAAAGTTGATATGCCATTAAAGAAAGAAAGTAAAACAATCCCCTTTGTATTTCTCATTTTCTGCTTTAACAATATAGATATTTCTATCGGTATAGAAAAAAAAACAGGATTAATCTTCAAAAAATGAACCTTTTCATTTTTTTTAAACCAGGAATTTATTACATTCTAAAAAAATTTCATTATGTTATATCGAGAATTTAGACAATTAAAAATTTACACCAAGAGCAATTCAGTTTCAAATTGGACTCGAAATTGCTTTATTCCTCTAGTTAAGAGCTTTTTAAGTGTATTGCTTTAATAAAAATTGCTGGATTTCGTCGTTTCATTGCTTCTCACTTTCGAACTTCGGTGTCTACATGAAGACTTATAACAACATATTTCGAAAGCTTTCCAATTTTTCTTTTATTAACATTAATTATGTGAAAAATGTATGAATACAGCGATATAGTCACGCGGAAAGCACTAGTTCACGCTATTTCATCGAATTTAAGCAGCAATGTATTTAGATGGGTGACCTCTTAAAAACAGTAGGCACTGTAAACAACCTGTGGCTCGTGTGTTAGACTAAGCAAAATTTAGTAACAAGGGACAACAAATACTGTAAGCAATCTGAAGCCCGTGTGCCACGTTAGACAAAGCTTATTATATAACAAAGAAAAGCTGGTACTGTAAGCAACCTGATGCCTTGCTAGAATAAGCAAAGCTTAGTAAATAACAAGACGTTTTCAATTTTTATGTGTTCTATACACTTGTCCTTTAATACCCATTGAAATTGGTTCCAGGATCCTAAGGAAATGGTTCTAGGATCCTAATCAGATAACAAAATTTACGGATATTTAAGATCTTTCATAAAATGGCGTTGTATTTACATATAACCTACGCACATGTTCCTTTATACCAAAATTCATCTCTAAATTATAATACAAAGGAAACGATAAGTAAACAATTGTGATTCTGTTAGTAAATAATTGTGATGCTATTATAGGACTTTACACTCCTATAATTTAATTTAGTATGCCACTTGTTCCCACAACAAAGATGGCGGACGCACACAAATAATCAGTCTCGGGAAACCATTGGCCAGGAGAACCACGTGACCTGCTTAAAACTACGTCTGCGTAAATTTCGTCCCACGTTTTTTGTAGCCGATTCTAAGACACGTATTTTCTATAAATACATCGTCTTCAAACACTCTTTCTCTTTTTCTCAATTTCCATTGCAGCACTGACACGCTCTCTCCAGTGTGACTCTATTATTCACGAACAAAAGTAAAAAGCCCCCCCCCCCAAAAAAAATGGATAAGCCTCGCAGACATTCATTTCTTCAAAACACTTTGACTATGAGACTTTTTCCAGTCTCGGCGAAACCGACTGTTTCGAACCACAAGAAGAAATAGACATTTTAAATATGTAATAAACCTTAATAGGACGCTTTCATTATTAACCTTTTCTGTAGTTTAGTTGTGTTAGTTACACACACACACACACACACACATATGTACACACAGGACTATTTTACTAACAATGTAGAATTAGCAATATTTTAATGTATCAATGAAAGTTTTGTTTTGAGTATAAATTTATTCTGTTTGTCGCCTTGTTTTGAATGTTCCTTTTGTCCACGCCGTTTCATATCCTTTACTCATTTGTTTCATATCTTCATTCATTTGTCTCCATGTGCCTATTCCCCCTTTTTCAAAACATAAACTAAACACTATATAAACCGTAACATAACATTTTGGGGGACTAAGCATAACTACCAAATAACATGTCCCCTACACTATAAGTAAAAAGTTGCGATGCTGTTATTAAATAATTGTATGCTATAAATGAATTGTTGCGATGCCTTCAGTAAATAGTCGTGATGTTCTAAGTAAAAAGTTGTATGTTGTAAGTAAATAATTGTGATGCTAAAGTAAGAACAATAGAAATTTGAAGGAAAATGAACCACTGACAGATAAAAAAGATCGTAAAAAGAAAACATTATCGTCAATTTTTTTGTGCTATCATTAAGAATAAAGAAAATCCTTATATAAACATTGTGTACACAACGTAGACCAGTGAAAAGTGATAACGCGAAATGTTTTTTTTTTCCGATTAGAAAAAAAAAAAAAGAAAAATTTTAATAATTCACACGATGAAATATTTTAGACAAAACAAAACACAAGGTTCACGAGTCGTTGCCGAGGTTATTTTGTTTACAAGTTTACAAGTGTCTTTCGATGTCACTTGGACTGCCCTTTACTCAGCACCCGATCACACCGAGGTCACCAACAGGTAATCTCATCCTGCCTGCACATAATCATAAAACTTAGCTGTCATCCGTAACATAATGATTTATTTGTATTTTTCATTTTTTCCTTAACCACCCACCTCCCAAAACAGGCGTTTTAAAGGTCATCAAATACGAACATATCCGTTTGGTTATGTTTGTATTACGTTTGGTTATGTTCGAAATATATTCGACTCAGGCATTATTTTCAAATTTGACGAACTTTGGAGTCAAACCTAATATACATATATATATATACGAGGATCATTAAATAAATTTGCAGATTTTTTTCTTATGGGCACTTTTATTGATAGTACACACATGAAAGTCTAGTCTCCTTCGAAGTAATCTCCTCCGGCTGCAATGCACTTGTTGTACCGTTGCAACAACTTCTGGAAGGCCCCATGGAAGTCCTCTTGTGTGAGCGTGTCAATGACCTTCGTCACAGCCTCTTTCATCTCCTCAATTGTCTCATAACGAGAGCCTGTAAGCTTAGGGAATAAGCAAAAGTCACCGGAAGCAAGGTCTGGACTATAGGGGGGCTGAAGAACTGTCTTGATGCCCATCTTGCTCAAATAGTCTGTGACAAGGATGGAGTTGTGGACTGGGGCATTGTCCTGGTGGAAATGCCACTGACCCGATTTGAAAAGTGTTGGTCTCTTCCGACGGAATCTCTTCCTGAACTCCCTTAAAACCTCAACATAGTAACCCTAACCCTAACCCTTTGGCCAATCAACTCTGGTGTATTGATTTTCTTACTCCTCCCACACCTCTCATCATCTCTTAGAGACTCCCTGCCTTCCTTGAATCTCTTATGCCACTCAAAAACTGATGTCCGATTCATGCAAGATGGTCGAAAAGCACTCTGATGTATTCCATACGTTTCTGTGGCATTTTTTCCAAGTTTAAAACGGAATTTTATTGCATATCGTTCTTTTAAAGTGTCCTCACGTCCAGATTGCATTTTTGATATTCACCACCTGTGACAATCATGCTTTATTAGGGTGTATTCCAATCGCTGCTGTAGCTGTTTATTTGATGCTGAAATCATAAAACTTGGCCAGTCATCTCATAAGATGTATAGCAATAACATACTGAATTTTCAAGAGTCTACACCAATTTTAAATGCCCGTACAAAAAAGTCTGGAAACTTATTGAATGCACCACGTATATATATATATATATATATATATATATATATATATATATATATATATATATATATATATATATAATGATAGAGCCATTCGGGCAGTGTTAAAATATCTAAAGGGATGTTTCTAGAAACCGATTTAAAACAATTTCCTTTAAAAAAAAAAGAAATTGACTAGGGTCATGTTTATTTTGTAAGAAATTCGTTTTTAAAATCTCTGCTTTGATATTATATATTTATCCCCCCCACCGCACAAGCAGGATGTGACACAAGCTTTATATTTAAGAGGAGTTTAAGAGGTTTTAATTCAGTTTTCCTTTTCCCTAGACCGGTTGCCATACCAAGGTTGAAGAGGCCAATCTGCCCAACAATTTATTCATAGATGGAAGGAGAATGGTTGAATTCATATCTTTCCCTAGTGTATTATCGCTATTTGAAATGCAATGTTTTGTCCAGGATTTGAACTCGTGTTGCCCTGTCCATTTCCTATGACGGTAACCATTACATAGGAAATGCCTACACACACGCACACACATACATATATATAACAACGTAATTCTTACGCTATTACTACTGTAGTGCGCCCGTTCCTCTCTGGATGCGCCACAATTATGACTTTGTACCTTTATAAGCAAAGCTTAGCAACTAACTACCATAAATCGTCGAGTGAGACACAGTTATGGACCAGTGGTCGAAGAGCAAAACACGTTGTTTGCAATATCATCTTGAAATAGATAGATATTAATAAGTAGTTATAACTTACCTAACTTGGGCGTATCACAGTACTTTTTATCCACAAACGGTTCCCCTTGCACCTATAAAATACGTGTTATCCTAGTTTTGATATGCTCTTGAAAGACAAATTCAAGAAGCACAGATAGAAAAATCATGTGACGTAGACAATGAGAAAGCGACATCTGTTGGATTATCTTGACGTTTACCGGGACGAATAAAACCCAAACACAACAGTCATGGAGAGAAAAAGTTTTATTATTAAAAAAAAAAACTAAACAGCTTTAAGAATCGGTTGATTGAATGATTGACTATAACGGCATGTCAACCCGTCTACGGTTATTTTATGCCGAAGAGTTTGGGAATTGCGTTCATTGTACGTTTTTCTATTGTTCCTTTTTAAAAGTTTTTCTTTACAAAATTGTATTATATCAAGTATTCTTATTTAATGAAACTAATTTGCTCAAATTCGTATGGTTTTAAGTATTCCTATCCAATACTAATAATTATATGGTTTCAAGAAATTACTTCTTTTTAACAATAGTCATTTGTTTTCACACAGTTATATGCTTTCAAGTAACTGATAATTATTTGTAAACAATTACACCTTCAAATAACTATTCTTAATACAGTTATTTTACAGAGAGAGTCTCCGTGACATGGTGGCTAACGTACTGGACAGCGACTTCGTAATAAGCGAGTTCGAACTCCAATTGCGCTATTACCCTCAGTTTTGAACTAAAACCCTTCAGAAAAATATGAACCCCCTTATTCCTGCCCTGCTATGGATCAAATAGTATCCCAACTATTTTTCTACAAGGATGGCCTTGACCTTAAACCACCCACGAAGGTTGATATATCATCAAAAACAAAGAAACATTATAAAAATAAGAAACCAAAATAATTTGCCGTCATATGGCATCAAATATTCCTATAGAACACAAATAATTTTTGAACAGGTCTGTTTTACTCATAAATGAGGCCTACTATTATGGGAAATGAGGGGTACTCCACATTCCCCAGATCAACAGGACTGGAACCTCGCCATCAGAAGCAATTTAGAATCATAATCTTTAAGAGTAAATCTGGTTTAAATTTAGAGTTTTCCTTCTTCTAAACAGGTTGCCATACCATTTCAAAGAGCCCCAGTCCAACTAGTTACCAATAGCTGGCCAAAAGAAGAGATGGTTTCTTGCCTTTCTCTTGAGCATTAGTGCGAAGTGAAACGCATATATATCGCTATAAATTTATTATTAATGAAGGGACGCTCCGAAGGGGATGCTTCGAAAGTAGTCCTTCTGATTTATTTTCACGGAAACTACCACAGAAACTGGGAACACACTATTTTCCCACATAGTCAACCCCCATTAACCATGCGTTTTCACTAGCGCAGAACAAGAGCTAGCATGTTGTGCTCCAATAAATCAGCACCAACGGAGACGACCCACTCTTTCATTGCAATGATGACAGGAAAATGCTGCCCACGTCGTTCACTTTTCATCGGCCCGATTTGCACGGACGGACTTATCGAAGTGCTCTTCTTTTCGTAGGTTGACAGCTGAGTTAATGTCACTCGTCACTGCTAAAATCAATTACCCAACGCTTAATCATCGAATATTTGGTCTCTGTAAGCGGAACATTTAAACACTGAGTAATTGCCTCTGAATTGTCCAATTTTTTTCTGCATTATGACATACTTCTGCTTTCTGGTCAAGCGTCATTTTGCTAGACTGTTGCTCAGCTGTTATTCATAACAAGACAAAAATATCAAAATTATTGGGAAAATTCAATATCTACAGCCATATCACCTCTGGAATCGTGGGAAAGCGTAACAAAATAAGAGACATCACTTTCGAAACAACCTTTTTACGAAGGTGGTACGCAAGCTGTACGTAGCCTATGGTGTAGAAAAATAGTGTTTTGTAGTTGAAAATTGCTCTTGCCAATAGTGTTAATGTAATATTTAATCTCTCGTAGTTTCCACGGAAATAGATTGAAAACACACGTTTCAAATCACCCATCGTTGTTTTAAAATTTTAGAACTTATATTTGTAAACCTACAGTCTTCACCATCAGAAATTATAACGACACTGAATGTAGTTGCAGGTCTTGACATAGTTTTTCTTTTCTTTTTTTTTAAATGTCAGTTGCATTTGATACAGTTTGTGTGGGTGAATTTTATGATCAGTAAAAGAGATTCGTGATTGCAATCTGGATCTTTTTTTGTAAACAATAAGTAGATGTAATTGGTTGGTTGGTTGAGTTTTATGCCATATCAACCTTAGTAGGTTATTTAACGCCAACCCAAATTTTATATGAATAATCAGTTCTATTTCAAACAATTCAGTTTAGCATCAGTACACGGTTTAATTGTCAAAAACATTTAGGTGCAATAGGAAAAAGATAAATAGTGTTTGTTGTAGCTAAATAGGTAAAAATAAATGAATAAAAAGAATAAACTGGACACGTGTGAAGAACCTACAACATTTCAGCTTAAACTCTTATACATGTACGCGGTTGTCAAAGACAGAAATATGCGTGTGAGTTACGCAACGATACAGCATATATCTTCTTTACTTTTCAATTTACTTTTTTTGTATACGACTGAGATATGTCCTTGTTTTTTAAGCAGTAAATATCTAGAAATTCAGAACGTAATTTATTAGCTGGCTATCAATCACTGATAATATATATATACATATATATACATATATATATATAAGTAAATAAATATATATATATATATATATATATATATATATATATATATATATATATATAAGTAAATATATATTAGTTTTTATATATATTTGATAGCATGGAAGCTCTATAATAGCTATATCACAGATATTGAGCACTCTCCAAATCATATCACGTTTGGTTTGCCACACCCCCACGAAGTGAGATAGTGACAACCAACACTGTTACAATATATATATATATATATATATATATATATAGCATGGACGCTTATCTGCGACCACTGGTTTCATGCCGTCTTTACACGGTATGGTCGCAGATAAGCATTCACGCCATTAAATATATTAGTTTATAAGTATTAGTTTTCCTAGAAGAGCCATAGTAGAACATTTTAGCTGTAGCAACGCACTAACACTTCTTATAAGACTAGAAAAACTAATTAAGATTTCTATTGTAATTTTTGTGCAGGTGATTTCCATACAAAAGCGAGAGGTGTGCAACAAATTTAAAATCTGGGTGGGGGCTAAGATCTTTTTGAACAACCCCTTTCTCTCACTTTCTCACGTTATCTATCTATCTATCTATCTATCTATCTATCTAATAAGTAAATATATATTAGTTTTTATTTATATTTAATAGCATGGAAATTTCAGGTTTCATGACGTCTTATGAAGATAAGCCGTCATGAAACCAGTAGTTGCAAACAAGCTTCCATGCTATTAAATATATATAAAACTAATATACCTTTACTTATTATTATATAATGGCTCTATCACAGATATTGAGCACTTACAAAATTATATCGGATTTTGGTCTGCCACAAACCCACTAAGTGAGATAGTGACAACCAACACTGTTATATAATATACTGTATAATTTACACATTTTTATACACACACACACACACACACACACACACACACACACACACACACACACACACATATATATATATATATATGTATGTATGTATGTATGTATGTATAAAGCGTGTAAATTGTACAGTATCGTTATCTTTACATAAACATCTTTACGTTCGTATGTATGTAACTGTATCTCAGCACCTAATAGCGAAACTGTATACACTTAAAACGGTCTTAGAGAATAAAGTAATTTTCTATCTAATTTGTTACCATGATAACTTTGGTGTATTTTTTAAACAATACAAACTCGTGATATAAGAGTATTATTCAGGAATAAAGCTAAAATATTTTAGGTTTTATTCCATAAGTCTGTTTTTAAAATTTTTTTTTATGAATTTAATTACTGCAAAACAATTCATCATTTACAATTCATACCATTTAATACTTACTCTAAAATTAACTGGTTCATATTGTCAAGAGCAGGGAATTTTTTTTTAAGAAATACATAAAGGTGATTTTTTAAAAATCTATCTAATGCCTTAGTTTGGGTCGTTTTTTTCTGTTTTGTGATGTTTAATTTTGTTAAATTAAAGGCTTGCATAATCATTTCAGAAATATCTTTATTTTTGTTTACAAAATGCTTTATTTCTATGTGAAAATAAGGCATAGAATTGTAATATCAAATATATTTCTTAAGAATTGATGTTTGTTTTATGATTTGCTTCGGTTGTTTTATGGCATATCAAAACTTTTGGGTTATTTAATACCGAATCTTTATATATATATATATATATATATATATATATATATGTGTGTGTGTGTGTGTGTGTGTGTGTGTGTGTGTGTGTGTGTGTGTGTGTGATTTGTAAGCGAGTAGTTTGTTGGTAACATTATTTTTTAACAAGCCAGAGCTCATTGTTTGCATACATTTAAATGGTTTCAAGTATTGCTATTAAAACTCTGTCTAATTCTATCTCATATCAATCATTTGTTTGCACATAGTTAGATGGTTTCAATATGTTTATCTAAACACTAATCATTCTTTTTGCACCCAGTTAAATGGTTTCAAGTATTTCTATTAAAACTCTATCTAATTCTATCAAATAATTCTGTCTAATATCAATTATTTGTTTGCACTCAGTTAAATGGTTTCAAGTATTGCGTTTCTATTTGAACCATGAATGGGACCCGAACAGTTACTACCACTCAGGATCAGAGTGGACCAGAGATTAATCGTTATCAAAAGGTACTCCACATTCCCGAAACTCAAAGACTGAAGCCTCACCATCAGATACAGTTTTATGTTATGCTCAGGATATTCAATTCTTTTATGTCTTTTCAGACAAATAAAGTTCTTACGCCAAAGGCTTTGAAATCTTAAAATTTGAACATGGCGTTTTTTCCTATTCAATGAAATTAATGCAAATAATGCGTATGAAATTTAAGACGAAAAATATGATTTTAAAAATCATGGAATAAAACTTTTTAATATCATGAGAATTTGTCGTTTTTTTTAAAAAGTATTTGGGGAAATGTAGCCATCGCTCCGAAGTCCACTCTGGCCTTGGGTGGTAGCCTCTGATAGGCTCCTATCTACGGGTCAAATAGAACTGTTTGACATTTAAACTGATAGCAAAAAATTACTCATGCTAGATTGAATTGATAGAAATAGAACTGCGTCTAAACAAATGACTGATGTATAATTGAATTTTTAATGATACATAATACTAGTAAGCACTTCACTGTATGCAAACAAATGACTAATATTGAATAGAATTATTTGTGTTAGCAATAATTGAAACCATTTAACTGTGTATAAACAATAGCAATACTAGCGTGCAAAAAATTAGTTCTAACTCATTTAAAAGGGAAGTTACCGACAAATTAATCTCTTACATAACATATATAACTATCTAAATGTGTTCAAATAAATGACTAGTGTTAAATTGTGAATGTTACATAGCAATTCTTGAAACCATTTAACTATGTGCAAAAAACAAACAAACAAATGAACCCAGGCTCGTTTAAAAATGCTTTGGACAAAATGTGTATACAAATCATATGTTTAGTATATTATAATATAAACAGTATTTGGCATTAAATAACCCACAATATTTATATGCCATAAACCCAAACCAAACCTAAAGTGTTTATATGCTTTGATGATGAATATTATTTGAAATCGCCTTCAGGCACATTTTCTCTACTTTCTAATCATTAAGAAATGATGATTAATTCCTTGCAATTGTTTTAATTTGCTAATAAGCAAATTACCGGCTATCACTAACAAGTCCCTTTCTAAAAGTTTTCTCAATATTTGTAGGTAAGTTGTAATTTAGATCACCACACACCGACCTCCATAGAAGACTCCAAATGTCTGCTTGCCTGGTTTTTAATTGGGTTACCCTAAATATTACTTGATCTATTTAACTAGCAATACTAACCTGAGTTTTACGATAGTCACTCATATTCATAAAGTAATTTGACTTGAAATATTTTATCTATTTATGCCTTACGCGTATCTCATTTTCAAAATCTTATAGGAATGTTGTCTCTCCAGAGGTTCTTCTTTCATAATGGAAATATTTATGATTTTGAAAGGGAAGAGCGCATATCAAGCGTAAATAAATATTAGGATTTTTACTCAAATTACTTTATGAATATTAATGACCATTTTAAAACCCGTCCGTAATACGAGTAAATACTGCTACTTATCATGAGATAAAAGAAATCATCACCTAGAACTTTGAAAATGAAATCAGTAGTCTTTGTATAATGGGCGTCTAATTGCAAATCATAGAGTCAACTTTTGAGATTACTTAGTATTTAATTGGCATAGAAAGTAATGTTATTTTGTGGGATAAAAATCAAATAACTTTGCCTAAATACAGATGAAAATGTTTCCTGGGATAAACTTAACTGTTCTTGAAATTTTGGTTGAAATCTAACTAAAATGGCGGAGTCTTAGCGATACGGATGGGCGGTAGACGTTTGTTGACTTGTAATAAGATTTTTTTCAGACGGTACGTTGGTTTTTGGTGCCAAACGTTAGAGAGTATTGATGATAATATATCGAATGCATTTATTTGTTTATGCAACAGATCTCTGTTAGAGTCTCGGGTTTTTAAAAAATGTTCTGTGTTTTTAATTCTCAGGCTCTAAATAAATAAAAATAAAAGAAACAAATAGTCACATGTAATCAATGTCTTTTAAAAACCGTTGTTTTCTAAAGAGTTTCTAAAATGTCCCTTTTCTTTTGTTTCTCAATTCCAAATATATTTATGAAGGTGTTGAAAGTGACGCCAGTATATTCATAATACTTTTGTGTTCGTGTGTTTGAGTGTCACTATGTCAAAATGACTCATGTTCCTGACTGTCCCTAAGAGAGAAAGTGAATATCTATTTCGTGAATACATCAATGTCTATAATATCACCATCGTGATAAGACTGCCTTTATACCCACACTTGCTACTGTACACATACATTATGTGTTCATGAAGATTAATATTTATTCGTCATAGAGTGTATCTTTGGGATTGATATTATATTTAGACTCGTATTTACACACACGTGTCTGTGTTGTGTGAGTTTATGAGAGGGTTTATAATTTGGATCGATATTTGCGCGAACTCAAACTTTTCGTATTTGTGTTTTAATATTGGTTTGGTAATATGGCAGAAAAATATCAACTTGTATATATATATATATATATATAGAGAGAGAGAGGGGGAGGGAGAAAGGTGTATAATCTTATACATAATGATATACGTGTGTGTGTGTGTGTGTGTGTGTGTGTGTGTGTGTGCATAAGGTTATAATCTTATATAAAATCTTATATATATATATATATATATATATATATATATATATAGTACCACCCATCTCACAAACCATTCAAGTAAGACGAACAAGATATGCGGGGCGCTGCTGGAGAAGTACGAACGAACCCATACGCGATGTTCCCTTAAGGATTCCTACACATAGACCCGCAAGTGTTGGCCGACTAGCAAGGACTTCTATACATCAGCTCTATGCTGACTCTGGATGCAGTCTAGAGGACCTGCCTGGAGCGATGAACGATAGGAACAAATGGCGAGAGTCAGAGAACTATCAGTACGACTTGGTGATTATATATATGTATATATATATAATCATTAGAGTATAATCTTTCTCAAAATATGTATGAACATATCTTCATGAGTGTATAATTTTACACACACACACACACACACACACACACACACACACACATATATATATATATATATATATATATATATATATATATAGGTGTGGATGTACGTATGTGCTGATAAGTTCTCGATCCGGGTAAGAAAGAAATAACTAAGAGACATGAATTTCCATTGGATATTTATATATATTAATATATAAATATTCTTTCCACAGTTCAGCACACTTGCAATATTGTTTTTCAGGTCTCTTTAACTCTTAACTCAACCACATACACACACACACAAGACAATTTCGAAAAAATATTCCTTCATGATTCGGCCGAAAGCCTCTCAACACCTCCTCGTATATACGCGCCTGTGCCTGATATAAATACGCAGATTTAATTGGTAAAGAAAAATACAAGAAGAGATACTGAACAAGACTCTCTCACTACAATTCATTGTAACAGCTCCAATTTTGCAAGGGGACTGAATCATTACGCAAAACGAAAGAAATAGTCGCTTTGTTTATACGTTGTTTGGAATGAGTGTAGGTATCAAATGAAATTGCCAGCAATATTTTCAAAGCTTCAAATATATATATATATACGTCGGTACGTCAATAAGTTGATTCGCGAAAATAGCTTACTTAGCTTTAGGCTACGACTGGTGCCTCATCTATTAGTGTAGGCGTACATATGCGCATTGTGGATTGGGGAAGATGTTGTTGGAGCGCTGAAAACAACACAGTCACCCAATACAGCCGAAGACGTTTCGTAACGATCTTTCGGCCGACAGGACTCCGACTTAGGAAACCGAGAGAGTGGGAGTTAGACTTCTTCCTCTCAGATATCTGTTATACTCAGGTTTTGTTGTATGTCGCTTTGGGTCTTCCTCTCCTCAACGACTTTGGTTTTCGAAAAAATCTGCGCATCCACAGACAGAAGGTGCACAGCATGTCGTTTTCTTTGACTTTGATATATCAATAAATATTTGGTGTATAAAAACAAATAGAAAACAAATTCATGCAAAAGTCTATAGATGCATACGACGTGTTACCCAAATTTTGAAGAACTTAACCAAATAGGCATCATCATTCTATTCATAGGATATTTATGAAAATTGCTATATATATATATATATATATATATGGAGAAATGGTAGCTTTAGGTAAATCTGACCAGATGATAAAAGTAAGTGGATAAACCAAACACTTGCAACAGTTCTAGTAGTAATATTTCATTCTTTATTCAAGGAAGAACTTCTTTAGAATGTAGTCTGAAGAAGTTCTTTCTTAAATAAATAATATTACTACTAAACGCGTTGTAAGTGTTTGGTTTATCCATTGTTTCCACTTATTTCTATTGTATATATATATATATATATATATAGGGTGCAATGGCTATATTGTCGCCATTTTGAATTAACGATTTCACGCGTATGCTTTATTTGTTTCAGATTGTGTTTACTATTCAGCAAACTGGAGCCAGCAATTTGGAAATATCATGCTGTACTGCTTGGCATTCACATATCAAGATCAAATACGAAAATTTCAGAATGTTTGGATGTCAATCTGTGGACAAATTCATATTCATATTGATGAAAACCAAACACCCAGACTAGATCATGGTGTTTGAGATGGTCCCTAGCGATGGTGATATGCCTCCATTCGTCTTTCCATATGGCATCAGACTGAACACGGAGGCCTACATCAAGTAACTTGAAGAGGGAGTACTGCCCTGGATCATGAGGATGGTTGCTGGAAGACTCTAGGTCTGGCAACAGGATTCTGTGCTCTGCCACACAAGCAGGAGAACCAAGTATTGGCTGACAGAAAATTTCTACGACCACATCACCTCTAACTCTCCAATTATTGATTATTAAGTGCTGGGTGCGATTGTGTGAGAAATAAAAAAACCTCTGCAATGCCAAAGATGGACTAAAGGTAAGGATTCTATCGGAAAGACTTGCGAGAGATTCCGAAGTTGTCTGGAGGCTGTGGTTGAAGCCAATGACGATTTTGGGGAATTAATTTAATCCATAGTATTTCAAGATATTTTCATGTGTTTTTTTTTCATTTTTGCACACACACACGCACACACACATAAATATATATATATAAACAAATAAGTATATATTAGTTTCTTTTTCAGTACGAAGACTTGACTTGCATATTCAGCTTTAAAAAATGAATTGTGACCACTTGTTTTATTATTCATTTCTAATCTGATCTTTTGTTATTGTTATGAAAAAGGCGATTGCCTTATTAATAATATTCATAATTGCTTGAGTCTATATAAAGGGAAGTAAGCAATTGTTAGACGGTTTTATTTCAAGTGTAACATTGTAAGTGAATGATATGGAAAGATGAGTTTTTTTAACCTCTAACAGCCAGAAGAAGGACTAGTTCAGTAAGTTCATCATCTCGTCCGGTTTGGCCAAGTGTAAAAATATATGCTTGATCTATCACCTCAGACTGAAAACAGCAGTCAACCAGGTTTTGCCGAGGTCACCAGACTCGATAGGTCATGTAAGTGTGCATCCTATTTAAAGAAGCTGGGTCTCTCGATTCGCCTTCTTTTGGTAGGGCTGGAGACACGAAGAGCAACTGAACCATTCAAAGATAGAAGCGCCTGTTCCGACAAGAACGGAGTTGCCCAGCACATCGTGTACATTATTCATTTTTCACATACTTCCACGCGCTCAGAAACTGAACGAAGGGAATAACATAAAGAGCCCTACATTTGAGGTGAATTGCATTTTTTGTATTTCTCTTCCCTCGTCTGCTATGTCCACCATAACAGCTGGCGATGACTATGCTACCGTGCCAATCTTTTAAAGTATTTTTCGTAAAGAACGATAATCTAAGTTTTGGTGTGTGTGTGTGTGCATGCGTGTAATTTATTAAGCTTTTTACTTAGATGTTGCACAAGGCCTTATGAATGGAGCACCCAACTGGCTTGTGAGGGTTTGCTTATATAGCTTGCCTACTATTATACCTCTTGAGGCACGCTGACGCCACTTGAGGCACCCTTATGTGTGTGTGTGTGTGTGTGTGTGTGTGTGTGTGTGTGTGTGTGTGTGTGTGTGTAAATTCACAAAGCTTTTTTTCTTAGATGTGGTGCAAAGCTGTATGAATGGGGTACCCAATGAGACTCGAACTCACTCGTGAACGTTTGCTAGTCTAGCTTGCTAACCGTTACACCACCTGAGGCGCCCTAACTCCACTCGAAACGCCTTTGTGTGTGTGTGCATGTGTGTGTGTGTGTGTGTGTGTGTGTGTGTGTGCATTTATATGAGTATATGTGGAGGGATAAGGTGGTTCACACCTTTTCCAAGGGTATTAATCCGAAAGTGAATGTATTAGCGTGACTGGAGTTCGAACTCGCTTACTACTATGCTGCATACCTTCATGTTTACTACAACGCAACACGAACTCCTGCACTTAGTCTTGAATTTAGAGTTTAAAGTTTAGAGAGAGAGAGAGAGAGAGAGAGAGATTGAGAGAGAGAGAGAGAGAGAGAGAGTGTGTGTGTGTGTGTGTGTGTGTGTGTGTGTGTGAAAAGAGTATAGGTAGATCAGCAAAGATAAGCTTATAAAGAATGCATACTGACAAGACTGCTTTACCTGTATGCTTGTATACGTATGTGAACAATTAATCAGGTATGTATTTACCCAACTCTTCTGCCATGGGAAAGGATGTGACACAAGGTAAATTTCTATATGGAGTACTGTTAGTTTGAATTCCGAGTTTTCCTTCAACGAGTCTGCTTTACTATTTATCCATAGCTGGGGGGGGCTTAGAACGGATGGATTCTCGACTTTCTCAAAGGCATGAGTATGAAGAGAAAAAAAAGATATGTTACATATATGTTCAATCTTGAGTAAACACCTTGCAATTTTATTTTCCGTCTGGATATTGTACAATCTCTCATTCAAAAGTAACTCTTTAAAAATCTTTATTCCGTAATTATGAATAGATATTAATCCTTGAAATAAATAAATGAAAATAATTTACAAGAAAGGTATTAAATTATTTTGTATTATTATGATTTTTAAATGGGAAATTATTTGTGGGGATTAGATCAGAAATAAAAAAAAGACAGCAAAAAATAAAAAGATTTACAAAAAAGGTATTTAATTATTTTGTATTATCATGATTTTTAAATAAGAAATTATTTGTGAGGATTAGATCAGAAATAAAAAAAAACACAGCAAAAAATAAAAATAAAATATAAATAAAATAATCATGAAATAAATAAATACAAAAATAACAATTTCCCATGGGGTCTCAAAGAGGAAGCGCAATCTGCGCATGCCTGAAAAGATTGGCTTTCTAGCGCCAAAAAGGAACTCGACCTCAGTTCCCTTGACATACCTCGACTGGGCGGACGTCTCCTTTTCCTTTCAACAACCGGTTGGAGCACACGTGTCTGCTAAGGCCTCTGGTTGAGCAGCGCACGGTGTCTCCTGCTTTTGGCAGCGTCAGCTGAATATACCGACTGAACATGAGCCTCAAACCCCTTATACCCGATACCAACGATTCATAATTTACCAAAACGATTTCTGAGATTCTTAAAACGCCTCGACAGGGAAGCACGGCAATTTCTACTAGTTCAAGTAAACGTTTTTCCCCACCACATAATTGTCGTAAACACCGAAAATAAAACTGAGTTTAAAAGTATCTCAGTCTCTTTCCTTTTCATCATTCGTTTCTTTACAACTTCAACAAATAATAATAAGAAATCAAGTAAATGGGGATAAGAAGAAAAAGCCTGTTACCAACGTCATAATTTCCCAACACACCACCAGAATCAAAAACCATTTTCTACCCCATATATTCAAATAGGTAAAACCACCACATTATTTCATTATGTTTTTATTTCTTATAGAAAATAAGTCCTTGCATAAATCGTTTACTTAAAAATTATTTATAAAACATTTACAAAATTAAAAATTCAACTATTTGACTACTATGCTTTAGTATTGTTTTACGTTATGGTTTGTTAGCATTAGTGAGAAATTTACGATCAGTAAACGAATAGTTTAATTTTAAAACATTAAAAACTCATAAATTATTTTTCATTAAAATCGACGTTTTTTATTTTATGAAAATGTTTAATATTTGTTCATTCAAATATAACAGATTTTTAACTCTCTAACCCTGACCAAATTTCATAATTTAATGAGATTTTTAAAATACATTAAAAAATGATTTTATTATTAAGTTGAATTTCACAGAGAGTATCGTTTTCTGGTTTGAATTTTTTATGAATATTTTTCTCTGAAATACAGTCTTTTTTTTTTCTTTTTACTTACAAAAACGCTGACAAAACTTGACACACTATGTTTAAAATATTTTTTTTCTTTTCGCTACTTACAATATAAACAATCTTTATCGCAACCCCCCTCAAAATTACTATTTTGATTCTTATTATTCTTTAATAAAAAATAGGAAAAAATAAATCGAATAAAATAAAAAATTAAATTGTTTTAAATTGTAATAAATTGTAATAAATTTTCCCTCCGACTCTTATTTTGTGACCCAGCTATGGGTTAAACAGTATCCCTGCTGTTCTTGAACAAAGATGGCTTTGGCATGAAAGAAAGAAGGAAAAATCATTTCATGATTAAAAATGATTTGTACATTACTGATGTTAATTTGATATAATACGTTGACAATGTATTTATTTGGTTAAATAATGGGAAAAAATAAAATTGTAATAAGTATTGTTCATCATTCAAATACTTTCTAATTTTCAATATAATAATCATCATCATCATCGTGTCGTACCGGTAGCACGGATATCCCTGACCCTCTCTCGCCACTTTTCCCTATCGTTCATCGCCTCTGGCAGGTCTTCTGGACTACATCCTATATCTTCACATAGTTGCTGAATGTATGTTCGTGCTGGTCGTCCTGCTTTTGTTCGGCCATATGTGGGGGTCCATAAGAGTACATCACATATGAGTTCGTCCCTGCTTCTCCAGCAGAGTCCTGCATGTCTGGTTTGTCTAACTTGAATAGTTTTCGTGATAGGAGGCAGGTGGCCGTACAGTTGGTGTCTTGTGGGGTGTTGCCGCCAGGACTTGTTCAAGATTGCTCGCAGCATTCTTGTGTAATTGCCGTCTAGCTTCTTCTCCAGCCGTTTTGTTAGAGTCCATGTGGTGCATCCATATAGCAGTATCGATGCGACCGCTGCCTGGAAGAAACTGCGTTTCATTTTATCGGTTAGGTCTGATTTCCATATAATCGATAGCCTATTGATAGCTGTCCATGCTTTCGTTAACCTCGTGTCGATGTCATTTTCGGTTGATGAGACGCTGCTTCCTAGGTAAGTGAATTTGTCTACTAGTTTAAGAGGGGTTCCGTCTACAGTGGAGATGTCACCCGTTTGATTATAGCACATATATTCCGTTTTGTGTGCATTGACATAGAGACCTATTGGTGTAAATTTGTTGATATACACGACCAACACCAGGTTTCCTGTGCCTAATCGGCTGGGACTGTAGAATATACCCCCTGCTTCTCTGCAGAGGGGTAAGACCCCCACCAACGAGTGTCCTGGTTATGACGCTTAACAATCTGATGGTGAGGTTCCAGTAATGCTAGAGCTTTGGGGAATGCGGAGTATCCCTTCATTGCCATCGCTCCTAGGTCCACTCGGGTTTGGAGAGGTAGCACCTGATAAAATCCTACCAATGGCTCAAATAGAACTAAACTGCGTACTTATGCTAAACTGAATTGCTCGAAATAGAACTATTTTGATATATATATATACTGCGTATTCACGCAAAACTGAATTGTTTGAAATGAAACTGCTTTTGACATTTAACTGTGTAAACAAAATCTATACTAATACAAAACTGAATTGTTTGAATTAGGACTGATTGACTGAAATGAATAGCTTGAAATAGAAATGTTTTCCACTATTGGACTGTGTACAAATGCTAAACTGAATTGTTTGAAAGAGAACTGATTATTTGTATAAAAATGGATTTGGCATTAAATAACCAACAAATATTGATATGCCATAAAACCCAAATAACCAGCTAACAATCAGGTTTCCCCGCTAGTTTATAATAAATCCCGATGCAAGCTAAACGTTCATTTTTGGTCATGGCTTGGCTTCGTGAACAGAGATCTAGAAGGCAGTGGTCCACGCTGACTGCAGGGAAGTTTGTGGCTGATAAAGCCGATGAAGAATCGGCAGACACGATCGCAGAGGCCGATACTGAACGTCTGGATGAAAAACACATCTTGCCTGAAGACTTTTAATTAAAAATCTATCATACTTCAAGATTTATGTAGTGTCCAGGGTATGATACTAAACTGCTTCCGGTGGGGAAACTCTCGTTCTGCGGTTTTGAGGAATTATGACCATCTTTTTATTGCTGTTATTACCAGGTCTACCCTGACTTAGAGTTGTAGTACCTGTTAGGGTCCTATTTAAATAGATGTGTTACATATTTGACCTTTGACAGGCCGTATAAGTTCGTGGATTTAAAAAACAGGATGCACCTGTGTCTCAAGGTGAACAAAAGACAGCGGAAATGCCACGTGAATTGCGTCAGTGGTATACCGGAGGGAAGAGTAACTACGAGGTGCCTGAACGTCCGAAAAATATATTGCGACGGGGCGACAAAGAAGGGAGCTGGCAGAAAAGTAACTAGGTCCAGGGTTGAAAGTTATTGAAAAGTCTAAATGTACAAGACTCATTTGATGTCGAAAGCAAGTATGATCCCAGAAGAAAATCGGAGAGCATAGCGGAGGCATCAGTTGTTGAATTGATCTGTACCAATCCCGTGAAAGAAGCACGAAGAAGAAACGTAGATGATTAAATGTTTTAAGTCGGTCCTGTGCAAGCCTCGTGGAAGCAGAGCGACGAAAAGAAGCGATTCACTAAAAAATCTGTATCTCAGACTGGGTGTATATCTCAGCAGTCTCGACTCTCTCATCACACAACTAAGAACGCACCTTTTGTAATAAAAGACAAAAGAAAAAGAAGTTTATGTTTTTATCAGTGTTGTTGTCCTTTCTTCATTCCTGGTATACAATAATTGAGGTAAGGTTTAAAATGATTTTGAAGTAAATTTGCATTTAAAACATTGGTATTGTACGCATTTGCCAAGACCTCCGCCATAGGGAGGATTTGATACAAGGTCAACTTTTCAGCTGAGTGAAGATGGTTTGAATTCAAAGTTTTCGTTTTCCGAGACTGGTTACCGAACAAAGGTTAAAAAACCCACTCTACCCAATTATTTACCTCTACTTAGGAGGAGAAGAAATGGATTTATTCTTTTCCTAATGGTATTAGCGCGAAATGATATGCTAAGAGCCTCATCTAAGTGTTATATTTTGACCTTCGGCCCGAGCAAAAATGCCATTCCAAGGTGATGCACCGGAAGGAAGTGACACATTCTAATGGCAGTTATGAGAGGAAATCGCGTGAGCGGAAATTGGCTGATGAAATGGGACGAGCTAAAAAATTCCCATGGTACACTCATAGACTGACGCACCAGAAGAGAGTGACCTGTGAACTGCACGACAATTATTTCCGCTTGATGACGATTAAACATGCGATTTCAAAGATCGAGTGGGGGTTGAATTATTATATAGCTCAGTCAAGACAGAAGTCAAGCCAGTTGAGTTGCAGACAGTTGGAGACGAGATGTGGTAGGGAAAGCCACACCAGGCCGAAAGGGCTTGGGGCTCTGATGAATTGGGGTCCGGAGAAGATACTGAAAAGATGCAATAAAGAAAGCCATCATCCAACAGAGTGGGCCCTGGGCCTCCGGTTGAGCATCAAAGAACGAGAAAGACACAACGTTGACGGCCATAAGAGTGGAGGTCAAAATATTACAGTTTCTGTTCGGTTTCCAACTCCCTCTCACACGCAAACCTTGAGTAACCCTTTTGTACCCTTACAAATAAAGTGAGAGGTATATATTTTTCTAAAGAAGTCTTCCTGCGTCTGTTTATTTATTGTGTCGTTATAATGCTGTAGATGAGCATATAACATAAGATTTGATACATGGTATTTATGCTGTGAAACAATCAGTGATTAAATTGATGCACTATATTTAAAAGGGCATTTTTAAAGCTGATAAAATTGTAAAGAATTAAAGATAAATCGTTGTGATGGAGACAAAAATTCAGTATCTCTTATCACCTACTCCAATCTTTCACTACTCCCTTCACTATTATACTCATGGCCCCTGACTTTCTTTGTGTTAGATAGAAAAGGAACAGAACTAGATGGATAAAGAGACAGAGAAAGATAAAGATAGATTACTAGACAGATAGAAAGATAGATGGAGAGAGGTGTTTCGTCCCAGATTCTCCCCTGTTAAATTCGTCTCCAAAACAGTCAAATGAAGTTCAGTCCGAGCGATCGCTCGTTGTTAAAGCCTTTAATGGAAAACACGTCAACTTCGATTTTTTATGAAAGGAGAGCAAAATCTTTATGAATATATAGTCACTTAGCTTAGTCAACTTAGCTTACATGGCCAGAAGTATGAATCACCCGGTGAGAGCTCAGAACTCTGTAGTGATTGATCTGCAAGACAAGCTTGCTAACCATTACATCAAAATTGGGTGCCTTTTTTATTTACTAAGCTTTACCTACGTTAGTAAGTAAAAAGTGAGTAAAGTTGGCGAACATTGTCGAGGGTGACCCGAAGGCTCCCTTTTCGATAGCTACTACACCAAAGTGTTGGGGAGGGCGCTACTCCTTTCCCTGGATTTCTCCACTTTACCCTTGGTCCGTACCTTATAATGCTGAGCAAGGAGGCATCAAGTACCATTTTTTGAGTCTTTGGTATGACTCGACCTGGAGATTGAACCCAGGTCTCCCAGGCCATGGGCGAACACTCTAACCATCATGCCAATGTCCCAGTTAGACTCGAACTCACAAGTAAATTATCTATTAAACTAACTTGCTTAATCATTAAACTACACTGAGGTGCCCTTTTCATTTACTTGGTTTTGTTTTGCATGTGGTCGGGTGTATGGTTAAGTTTCTTTTGTTTAATGGTATATCAACCTTTGTGGGTTATTTATTGCCAAGGCCATCGTTGTAGAAGAACAGTAGAGATGCTATTTAACCCATAGCTATGGGGATAAGGGTGGGTCATACCTTTCTCAAGTTATTCATCCGAAAGTGAACGTAATACCGAGAGAGGAGATCGAACTCACTTTCATTGACATCGTAGTCCAGCACATTAGCCATTACGCGATTGGAACTCCCATCAGAAGTATGGAGCGCACAGTGAGAAATGAACTCACTACTCATTAGAAATTGATCTACAAGGCCAACCTGCTAACCATTAAACCACGCCGATATACCCCTTTCCATTTGCTAAGCTTAACTTAGCACAAAGCCAGAAGTAAAATGCACTCAGTAAAAATCGAACTCCGTAACAATGTTCTGCCAGACTAGCTCGCTAACCATTCCACCACGCAAGGCGCCCAATCTCTGTGAATATGTTGTATTATCAAGGCAAATAAATCATTTATCATAATATGATTATAACGCCACTCACAGCTGAGCTGGCGGATAAAGAATATAAAATACAAAGCAAGAATAATGGCTTGTCCGGTAAAGACGGCTGACCGAAAGGCAGGATTAAAATGGCATCCCTAGTAATGTACAGAGTGACTCAAAATAGATACAACTCAATAATATCATAATGATTTATTACCGAGACAAGCGCAATGGCGGTCATTTGGAACATGTCCGGTAAAAAATGCATCCTTTGAGCAAGAGACATCAATGTTTGTTTTAATTGTTATTATATCAGCTTCCAGGACATGCTATCTTTTTAAAAAGTTTTTTGTCTCAATAATAACTCATTATCATATTAATGGATTGCATCTATTTTGAAACAGTTTTGAATGATTTTGTCTCCAAATAAGTAGTGACGTCAAATATTTTTTCCTCTCTTGTCTAAAGCATTGTGATCGAGGATTAATTGTTATGATATACTATTTTCAGATCTGAAAAAAAAAAAAGAACACAACATTATTATTAATAAAGTTTTTAGCAGTCACATGGGTCCCATATATATTGAGACATCTTATATCTTAGGATTAAAAACAAAATGTCAGAGAGCTAAAAAAAAAAAAAAGCTATGGAACCGAAGGTTGATGGTGACACCAATTGTAGTTGGTGCACTTTGAACCGTCTGGAAATGACTATAAAAAAAGACTGGGAAACTGGAGATCAGAGGAAGAAACGAAACCATTCAAACCACAAGAACAAGAATATTTAGACAACGCATACTGACCAGAAAAGATTTACTCTCACTCAGACCATAGTGAAAAACCACCAGTTAAAACTGGTGTGAAAAACTCGCATTGAGAGAAAATAATAAAATAGTAGTAGTTGTTGTAGTAGTAGTAGTAACAATTATGGAGGTTGGTGTTTGTGGTGTGTTGATGTAATTTTATCTTAACGATTTGGAGGGGGTGTACATTGGCAGACATGAAATGACTGAAAGACTACTGAGAGAAACAAACATTTTTCTGTATTGTGTAGTATTGAAAATAGCTGTATTTATGCCAAAGACGCTATTCTTATCTGCTGCAGTCGTCTCAGTAGGGACTTTGATATTTTGCCCAATACTTTACCCCTTAAAAAATGACTGTTAAAAAAACACTTAATACCTTCATTGATACCATTTAATTTTTTTAATTATATTTTGAAAATAATGAATTGATTATAACTTTTTTTTAAATCTCAGTGTTTATTTTATTTTAATTAAAAATAACAATCAAAAGTACCGAACACTGCTTGTGCATAGATTCGATGATGGCCATCAACTAAGACAAAGTTTAACAAATAAACTACGCAGACACTCGTGGTGTAACGTTTATCACCGGAGGAAATGGACAAGGCAACCTGAGTTCAAATCCTGGACGAGGCTGTTTGCACTTTACATAACGCTAATACCCTTTGGGAAAGGTAAGAACCCAACTATTCTCCCTTCAGCTGTGGGTGAATAATAGGACAGACTGGGCTCTTTAACTCTGAAAAATCTGTTAAACTTCCCTTAAAATTGACCTTGCGCCACATCCTACCTATGGTAGAGCTTTTGGGTAAATACATAGGCAGGTGATTTTTCAGAGTGGTTAAAGCTATTTTTAGATGAGCTGATAACAGAAAAATGCAGCACCAGTGTGTTACATATTCTTCGAACAACACTTTTCAGATTTTGAAATTAGAGTTTTTCCTTCTCCTAAACCTGTCAAAACAAGAGATTATTCTAACCGACTATTTACACATAAATTGTGGTAGAAGAGAAGGATTCGTGCCTTTCTCAATGTCATTTGCGCGAAAAGAAAACGTACGCAGCCTTGTCCAGGATTTGAAATCGGTTCGTGTTCATTTTCCCAAAACGATAACCGTTACGCTAAGCACACTTTCACACTAGTCATAATACTACGCAAAATGTTACTCGATATGTATACTCTTGCTATTTAAACGATACGATTGAATTTGGAAAGCATTGGACTGTAGTTAAATACGTTTATAACTGCCGACCTCTGCATGGATTATACGCATAAAACCACAAATTTGGACTCTGGTATTGAAGGAAGAACATTTATTTGATTTGATTTAATTTTCATGGAGATTTGTCATAGTTAAACCTTTTCAGTAATATTTTAAAAGAGATAGAACAAATACACACATGCACACAACGCATATTTTGTTCAACACATCTATGGGAAATCACACACACACACACACACAAAATTCATATTTTGGTCGACACATCTATGAGAAATTATACACACACACAAAATGCATATTTTCGTCGACACATCTATGAGAAATTATACACACACACGCACACACACATGCATGCACACAACGCATATTTTCGTCGACACATCTAGGAGAAGTTACACACACACACACACACACACACACACACACACACACACACACACACATACACACTACGCATATTTTGGTCGACACACCTATGAGAAGTTACACACGCACATTTACGCATACATAGACACAATTACGCACACACATATTGTTTAATTATTGATTCTGCCATTTCCTTTGAATCCAGCATATTCGCCGAACAAAGATTCCATTTGAATCCATATCTGTGGGCTAACCTTTTCATTATTTCGTTGTCGAATTCAGGGCTTCCATTACGGCTTCCTCTGTCATGTCATATCTCAAGAAGTGCTTCTTTAACAATCTAACAGAACAAATTTATGATATCTCGCGAAGTTAATCAACCAGTGCATATTTAGAAAAATAATCAAGATAGAGCAAACATCTCGCTTTAGCAATTGTTATATCTTAACCAATCATTCGGAATTGATATTCAGGAACCGTTCTTGTTATCAGTTGATATTTACATTTGTTAATGTCGCTGTTTTATATTTCTTTTTAACGATATGTCGAAATTATCTTGTTGATTGATCAATTTAAATGGGATGTCAACCCATCTTGAGTTATCTTATGCCAAGTGGTTAGAAAATACGTTCATACAATTATATTTATATCATATATTTATATCATATTTATATTTATATTATATTTATATTTACATTTTTGTACAGTTGTTTCTTAAGAGTTTTAATTTCGTTTTAATGATATACCAAAAGTCTCTGGTATTGTATTCTACTAATTACTTTGTATAGTATTAATCAGTGTTCACGTTTATTATTTTTGGTATAATATTATTTCTTTCATGAAAGACACAATGTCATCCATATTGACATTTTTAAAAAAGATCCTTCATATTTTCGAATGAGAACTAGAACTCCGCATTTGATGAGAAAATATTTTACTGCGTGGTGTTTTTGACATTCTATATATACTACACTTGTTCTTGCTTGAGCACAAAGAGAGTGTAAGTCTTTTGTGAGACCAATGCACAATCGAAATATAATGGCTTGTTCCCTTCTGGACTTTTATAAAGCTGGTTTCCATTCTCCTCGTGTGGGTTTTATCATGAAGGCTTTACTATGTATGTTTTTTTCCAGCGTTATAGCCATATTTTATGGAAGAATTGATTGGTTTGGGGTTTCAAATCAGTGCATGGAATTTTGACTTTGTCTGATGCCGCCTTGGCTGCTGTGTCAGCTTTTTTCGTTTCCCTTTGTTTCAATGTGATTTGGGATCCAGCATCCTAGAATCTCTCTTGATTTGGATATGGACTTCAACCGAATAATTTAGGAGTTTTCAATTTTTAATAATTCTTAGTGATAGTATGTATTTACCAACCCCCTCCACATTAGCTGGATGCAAAACAAGGTCATTTTAAGCGGAGTTTAACAGGTTTCAATTCAGAGTTGTCCTTCTTCAAGGCCGGTTGCTATACTAAGGCTTACGGACCCAACTGCCTTACTATTTTACCCGTAGCTGAAGGGAGAATAGTTGGATTCATAATTTTCCCAAGAGTATTAGTGCTATGTGTATACAAACAGCTTTGTCAAGGGTTTGAATTCGGTTTGCTGTGTTCATTTCCTCCGACGATATTCATTACACCACGAGCGCTTCTTCAGAGAGAAGGGAGAGAGGGAAGGGAAGGGAAGTGAGAGAGAGAGAGAGAGAGAGAGAGAGAGAGAGAGAGAGAGAGAGAGAGAGAATTGGAGTTAGTGTTTCTTTACAATTTCTTCGTTATTGTTTGTTACATGGTTCACAATTCATATACGTTTCTTGTTGTCGTCGTCCCATTCCAAGCAAAAACATTGCATCGAAAGCGCATCTCGTATCGCTATCAACAACTAAAGGAAAATTTTGTGCTTTCGTTTTCGTTTCATCGAATTTTGAAGCAGATATAAACACAATCGCTATAAAAGAAGAGTTCAATCTTCATTGACAAGTAATTCTTGAACGTCTACCCTTGTTAGCGGGGCTTTTAATACGATGACAATTTCCCCTACCAAAGAGTGAGACCCTCCCACTAAAAGAGGTGTCTCGAGTATGATACTAAACTCATGGTGATGAGGCTCACTCCAGTTCGGGAAACTCTGGGAGTATAGAGGATCTCTTCATTGCCATCACTCCCTGGTTCTTTCTGACACATAATTGTAATATCTGTCAGGATCCCATCTAGGAGTAAACTACCCTATAAGGTCGAGTAATGAACAAGTTCTTGTAATGAACGAAACCTAATCTTTAGCCACAAAAGAGGTGTTTTTATCATATATTGGTGTTTAATGAACAACGGTAAGATTCAACATGTTCAGAAAAATATCTTGTGTAATGAATAACCTCTTGCTTTTGAGGTGAAAATTTGTTTTTAAAAGGGCGTTATTTACTCGAGTATATCCGCTATATCTAGTTAGAAATTATTAATATTGGATAGAATTGCTTGAAATCATACAACTGCGTGCAAACAAATTATAATAGAAAAAAAGTACGATTTTAAAAATGATTCCAATGGAACGTTGATTTTACTCAAACATTTACAAATGAATCAAATTTCAGTGTTTCGTTCGGGTTGACTGTTGAGCCTTCCTTCGCTCATCGTTCACGTCAGTAAAAGCACTAAACAGACGAGGAGTGGCGAAGGTCCATGATATTTGGGTTTGCCTACCGTTCACTATGGTTGGTTGCAAGACGAATATAAACAGTGGAGTGGCAATCCAACCAGTAACGATTGGATTGACAGTTGACTTGAGGGCTTTTCTATGCTCACCGTTCAGAGGATAGATGAGTTGCAGCTCAGGGCAGTGGCGTTTAGGCTGCTAAACCGCACGGGTCGCCTTTCCCATAGTTGATCACAAGAATAACATAGCCAACAGAGTTGGGAGCTCATCATTAGACTGAATGGAATGGGGAAACTGATCTAGTCTTCATCTGCCAAATATATCATGATTGTGAGGGATCAGCGTCTTAGTCTACACAACGAAGTGTAACCCCCCCTAGCAACAAGGATAAACAAGAAGAGAAATTGTCATCAATAAAAACGGTCATATATGTATATGCTGAAATTCGTTTCGGGGTCTTTTTTTTTCTTTGTGGAGATGACCTGTGGCTTATACAGTTTCGAACAATCTCTAGGACTGACTAATATTTATCTAACAAAACAACGTAGTTTGTGTTGCTTAGCATATTTTAACATATGTTAAAGACAGAAAACAAAGAAACCTTCAGAAAAAGTCACACAGTTCATTAAAATATATCAGAAGAGATAAGGCAGCTTCTGCACACACACACACACACACACACACATATTGGCTGAATTGGGGAGATGGCCTTCTCTTGAAATAAGTGGCAGCCACTATATATATATATATATATGTGTGTGTGTGTGTGTGTGTGTGTGTGTGTGTGTGTGTGTGTGTGTGTGTGTGTGTAGTTGGGTAGCAGTCCTTCATTTAAGCATGTTTGATTAAATAATAAAGACACATTTTGTCTATATAATTTTATTAGGCTCCTTTGAAGTTTCCTCACAAGTGTTTTTATTTTAGGTTGGAGTTGGTAGATGAATTTATTGAAATAGTCCCGAGCGCCACGGATCATCTCCACAAAGAAAAAGAGACTCAAAAACGAATTTAAGAATACACACGTATGGCTTTCTTTATTGATGACAATTTCTCTCCTTGTTTATTCTTGTCGTGGAGTGGGGGCGTGTGACACTTTGTAATATGGACTAGGACGTTGATCCCTCACTATCACAATATACATGGCAGATGGGGAATAAACCAGTTTCCTATCCCATCTTGTCTAACGTACGGTCCAGCAGCTCAAACGCCACTGCCCTGAGCTGTAACTCATCTATCCTCTGAACGATGAACTGGGAAAAGGACCCAACTCAACGATCAACCCAATCATTTCTGAAGTTGATAACGGAAGAACTCAAACAAATGGACCAGAGAACAAGAAAAATAATGACGATACATAAGACCTTACATACCAGAGATGACACAGGCTGACTATACGTGTTAAGAAAAGGAGGAAGATGATTTGTCAGCATTCGAGATAGCGTTGATGCAAGAATTCGAAGACTACATACACAAGCGCAGGAAATCTGATCTCAGCCATCAAAAACAATGCAAACAACGAAATCATCAACAGAACAGAAATAACCAGAAAACAAAAATGAGAACATTTCAAGCGACAAACGAAATCTCACACGAGAAAACTTGGACATGGCTAATTAGGGGAAGCCTTAGGAGAGAAACAGAATTTCCAACGATAGCAGCACAAAACAACGCCATAAGAACCAACTATATCAAAGCAAGAATAGATAAGACGCAGCAAAATAGCAAGTGTAGGTTATGTGGTGATAGAAACGAAATAATTAGTCACATAATAAGCGAATGCAGCAAATTAGCACAAAAAGAGTGTAAGATTGGTTTGGTTTGGTTTCTTTGTTTAATGGCATATCAACTTTTGTAGGTTATTTAATGCCAAATCTATTCTCCTAGAAGAACAGTAGTGGTACTATTTAACCCATAGCTGGGAGGATAAGGGGGTTCATACCTTTAGCAAGAGTATTTGCCCGAAAGTGAACGTAATAGCGCGACTGGAGTACGAACTCGCGTACTACGATTCTGCAGTCCATCGCTTTAACCATTACACCACGAGGACATCCCCAAGAGTGTAAGACTACACATGATTGGATGGGTAAGAAAATCCACTGGGAATTATGCAAGAAGATTAAATTCGACCATACGAACAAATATTATATGCACAACCTAGAGTCCGTCCGGGAGAATGAGACTCATAAACTTCTCTGGGATTTTGAAATACAAACGTGTCACCAAATCTCGACCAGACGACTAGACCGAGTGATAGTCAACAAAAAAAAGTGAACCTGCCGAATAGTAGACTTTGCCGTTCCGGCTGATCACTGGGTAAAACTGAAAGAAAGTGAAAAGAGAGATAAGTACCTAGACTTTGCTAGAGAACTGAAAAAAACTGTGGAACATAAAGGTGACGGCGATACGAATTGTATTTGGTTCACTTGGTACAGTTACCAAAGGATTGATAATTGGATTGGAAGACTTGTAAATAAGAGGACGAGTAGAGACCATCCAAACTACAGCGTTATTAATATATACAAGAATACTAAGAAGAGTTCTAGAGACTTGAGGAGACTTGCTGTCACTCAAACTCCAGTGGAAGGCCATCAGCTAATGCTAATAGGAAAAGCTCTCAAAGGAGTAATAGTTGGCGACCGTAGTCGGGGGCGACCAGAAGGCTCCCTTTTTCAATAGCTACTACACCGAGGTGTAGGGAAGGACGCTACTTCTTTCCCTGGATTGCTCCACTTTACCCTCGATACGTAGCTTATATTGCTGAGTGTTAAGCAAGGAGGTATCAAGTACCATTTTTAATGTCTTTGGTATGACGTGACCTGGGGTTGAACCCAGATCTCCCAGACCATTGACGAAAAGGAGTAATAATAATAATAATAATACTGATTACAGTGACCAGATATATTACAGACAACCCAATTATCAACATAACAAAAATAACCTGAAAACAAAAATGATAAGAAAAACAACTGTATAAACATTTGAAGCGACAAACGAAATCTCGTCCGAGAAAACTTGGATATGGCTAGGACAGAGAAACCTTAAGAGAGAAACTGAAACTCTTCTGATAACAGCAGAAAACAACGCCATAAGGACGAACAATGAGAAAGCAAGAGTAGACAAGACGCAACAAAATAGTAGATGTAGATTATGTGGTGATAGAGACGAAAAGATCAATTACATTATAAACAAATGCAGTAAATTAGAGCACGAGGAATATAAGACTAGACACGACTGAGAGGGGGGAAGGTGATCCACTGGGAATTTTGCAAGAAGTTTAAATTCGACCATACGAACAAATAGTATATGTACAACCCGGATTCCGTCCTGGAAAATGAGACGCTCAAACTTCTCTGGGGTTTTGAGATACAAAAAGATCACCTAATCTCGGTCAGAAGACCAGACCAAGTGATAGTCAACAACAACAAAAAAGGAGGGAACCTGCCGAATAGTGGACTTTACCGTTCCGGCCGATCACTGGGTAAAACTGAAAGAAAATGAAAAGAGAGATAAGTACCTAGACATTGCTAGAGAACTGAAAAAAACTATGGAACATGAAGGTGATGGTGATACTAATTGTAAATGGTGCACTTATTACAGTCACCGAAGGATTGATAATTGGATTGGAGGACTTGGAAATAAGAGGTCGAGTGGAGACCATCCAAACTACAGCGTTATTAAGATCGGCCCGAATACTGAGAAGTGATTGTGAGGTTCCAGTGATGTTTGTGCTTTGAGAAATGCAGAGTACCCCTTCATTGTCATTCTTCCCAGGTCCACTCTGGCCCGGAGTGGTTGCACCTGATAGGGTCCTATCTATGGGTTGAATAGAGCTAAACTGCGTACTTATGTTAAACTGAATTGCTTGAAATAGAACTGTTTTGACATGTAAACTGCATACTTATGCTAAACTGAATTGTTCGAAATAGAACTATTTTGACTTTTAACTGTGTTTTTGACTTTAAACTGCGTACTTATGCTAAACTGAACTGCTTGAAATAGAACTGCTTTGACATTTAACTGTGTGTGGAAAAAAACTATACTTATACTAAACTGAATTGTTTGAATTACAACTGTTTATTTATATAAAAATGGATTTGGCATTAAATAAGCTATAAAGGTTGATATGCCATAAAACCCAAACAACCACCCAAAAAATCAATCTCCCACTGCCACTCTAAAAAATGATTGTTTCCTAAAAACGTTACTATAATACCTTTTAATCGCCATAAAAAGTTGAACCTTTTCTAAATGTTTATAAACTGGTGTTAAAAAGATAAAAAGAATATTTTCAGAAAAAGAAAGGAAAATTTCTGCTTTGTATTTTCTGTTTTCTTTTTTTTCTTTTTCTTTCTTTCTTTTTTCTAATTATCGTCTGCATTGATTGACCGCGTTGTATTTTGTCAAACAGTTCGCCAGACACATTAACAATTCTTACAATCCCTCTATCCATACGTTATTTACTTCCTATTTAGATGGGAGTAGATCACACTGAATACCGTTCCATAGCAACAATCTGAATGAAAAATATGTCAAAAAATACTCATATTAAAATTATGTGAAACATCTCGGCAATATTTCCCTGCGGATTGGAAAATACGGACCTGCGAAACGAAACGTAATACGAAATTCGACTAAAGTCACACACGGCAGCAAGAGGCTTAATGATTTGTTTTTGCTTATTTGTTCGTTTCCAATCTGCCTTCATATATGAAAATATAAGTATGCGAGTTTTTATACAGATAACAACTGAATCATTTACGGCCTGTCTCATGGGTAAATGCGTCATTAAATGTGTCACTATAACCCTAACGGTGACTCAGGATTGCCAATAAGACTGCCGAATTAACACTTATCAGTAGATCCTCTTAATAAAAAGCACGAAGGAAAATAACTTTGGAATAAGATACTGTCCAAATAAATAAAGCGCTGATAATACACATCTGACCTGGGTACACCCCGTCTTTCAGTGGGGCTTAGAATACGATAACTAAACCCTCTTCCGAGGGGTAAGACCCCTCCTTCTAAATAGGTGTCCTAGGTATGATACTTAACTGCATTCGGTGGTAAGGCTCCAGTTCCGGAGGTCTGAGGAGTCTAGAGTACCCTTTCATTGCCTTTACTCCCAGATCTGTACTGAACTGGTGTGGTAGGATGCCATCTATGAGTCAAATAGATTTTGAACATAATTCATATTTGGAATACTTGATATCATATAGCTAGGTGCAAACAAATCATTATTATTTTCTTCTTGTTGATTTTTTCACATAAACTCTAATTAGTGATTTTTCATAGAAATCTGAGCGGCAGAAGTTCCTGTCAGGTCTTCAGAACACTTCTAAGTATTCAAAACAATGCTGTGGTCTGGGTGGTCTCGATTTTTTCACTGTTCTTCAGTTCCCCTAAATATGATTAGTATCACCATCTCTTTCCTGTTCCACAAGTTTTCAGTTCTCTTGCAAGATCTGTATATTTGTCAGTCCTTTCGCTTTCCTTTTATTTTCACCCTGTGGTCCACAGGAACGGCAAAATCCACAAAGTGACACGTTTTTTCTTCTTTTTTATTAATACTAGGTCTGGTTTTCTAGCCGTTGGAATAGTCACTTTAAACCATATAATTGTACATTGAGTACTCCTTTTTGACCATTACTCCCAGGTTCACTCTGACCCAGAGTAGTAGTAGTATCTGTCTGGGACCTATCTTTGGGTTAAATAGATCTGATAGATATAAATAATAGATACCATATAACTGTGTACAAATAAATTATCAAATTGGAATAGTTACTTTAGGCCATATAACTATTAGATAGGAACACTTGAAACCACATAACTGTGTGCAAATTATTTGTATTAAGAATATTTACTTGAAGCTAGGCTTCTTTAGAGAGAGTTATATTTCATTTGTTGCTTTAAACAATATGATTGTGTATTAGATAGGAATACTTGATTACAAATGACTTTGTACAGATTATTTGTAATCAAACATTTACAAATGAATCAAATTTCAGCATCAAATAACCCATTGATGCACCGTTAAAAAATAAACAAATCCAAACCTTTACATACTGCGAATCATATCATTTTGTTGTCCTATATTATATAGATTAATTTTCAACCGCGTTTGGTTACAAGTCTTAAAAATTAATAACAGTGTAGCTATATATATATATATATATATATATATGTGTGTGTGTGTGTGTGTGTGTGTGTGTTTATAAACATATTTTTTCAGCAAATAATTTAACATTAGCAAAAGAACATTTATAAGTGACCGTCGTTATTTGTTACTTTGTAATTGCGAGGCAATTTGGTGAGTCCCATCACCAGCTTGCAAGCATTTACCATACTAATAACCATCAACTGAACTAGAATTCTCTCTCTCTCTCTCTCTCTCTCTCTCTCTCTCTCTCTCTCTCTCACACACACACACACACACACACACATACACATATGACATTTTGCTGTCATACCCTCACTATATTACAGTGGCATGCCATGCCAAACATTTGATCATTTATCAGATATAGAAACTAATATCCCAGAAATATCAAAATGTAATTTTATGTCACGGGCTATGTTACAAGTAGATATCATCCCAGAAAAGACAGAATATTTAATGATACTGCCTTTTATTGTCCAGAGTATGGAGATTTTTCGAATGAAATAGATCGTGGTGAATCAAAAACTCCACCTGGATATCAGAGTTCAGTGGGTACCTTTCTGTTTTATGTTTAATCTTGTGAAATCAAAGGTTTGTTGAAATTCTTTGTGTTAGTTTCCAAAATGCAGAATTTCAATATGAAAAGCGAGCATAGAATTATATTGTGAATTATATTTTTCGAGAGTTATTCTTTATTTTAGTCTCCTAAGTCAAGAAAAGAAGCAGCACTAAAAGTTTTTCAGTTCTCTTTAAATTTTCTTAATGTTCCATGAAATAAAAGCAAATAATGAATGGAGTTAAAAAATGATTTTTTTAAAATCATGGAATAAAACTTTTGAATATTATCAGATAATTTTCCCAAAGTCTCATTATTGATTCCTTTTCCTAAAATATCTTTATGCGTTGTTGTTATATTATATCTATGCCTTATTTTTAATTCCTCTGTCGTATATTTTTAAAATTGCCCATAATAGTTTTTAAATTGCTTTTTTTAATTGCTTGTTAAAGAAATCGTCTACAAATGAACAAACCTAAACCAAGGGAGATAATTCGATTGTGTTTTGGTAAGATCTTGATATTCTTACGACAATCCTTATTGTTAAAATTAACGAATCACTTGATTTTTATTTGTGTTATATGTATGACTGGTTTACTAACTAGAATGCTAACAAAGTTGAATCGATAATTTCTGTTGAACAAAAATCTGCAGCTTAATGAAAAAAATGTACAGATTGGGGATTTTAAAGGTAATAAAAATCCATGACTTCCTATGATAAACTTTTGTTCTTTCAAAATTAATTGAAGCGTTAGTATTTCGCATTAGTATTTTCCATAAACGAATATTTCTTAGAAGGATTTTTAAAAATGTAGCACAAAACTACATAATTTGTGAGGAGTGTGTGTAAAATTCTTCTTATCATTAAAGGAGATCAAGCTGTATTTACTGAACCATTTCAGTTTACAACAATATTTCATATACACAGATTATTAGTTTTTTGTGCCATAGATTCTCTAACTAAGCACTAAGTTTTTGGAGTGTTGGGATAGATTCAAACTCCAAATAAAATGATGACTGCCTCATCAATCAACAACAATAAAATTACCAGAAAATGTTCCCGCTTTTAAAAAAAAATTGCAAAACACTACCAACATTCGTTTGCCACATGTTACCTAATTGGATGAATTCCCTGAACTGGTGATAGGAGAAGAAGAAGAGAAAGAAGTACCTGTGCCCAGATATCCGACATGAGAGAGAAAAGCATCTCTGATTGGCTGATTATCAAGTGGAAATTTACTAAGCTTTTTGCTTAGATGTGGCACAAGGCCATATGAAAGGGGTACCCAATGAGACTCGAACTCACTCGTGTAGGTTTGCTAGTCGAGCTTGCTAACCATTACACCACCACAGGCGCCTTAGGCTGATTATCAAGTGGATAATTAGTATTTTTTCAATGAAATAAGAAGAGTAATGTAGTAGTTATCTTCCCTTCTTATGATGTCTCTAAAAATAGTAAGAAGGGTGTGAGTAGCTCAAGCAAATAGACGACATTGAAAAGCTGAGTAGTGAGGTGTAGAATCATCGGCCATTTGATTTCAAGGTAAGTCAATTCCTTGCGATAGACCTGTGTCTAAAGTAGTTGCACATTTCTAAATAGCACCAGAGGTCAATGTTCAAGTCTCAGTAAAAGCTTGAATTTCGAATGTTGATTTACTTTGCCAAGAAGCTTTTCAAACTTGGAAGACTGGCGTAGCGCAAGCTTCCTCGCTGAAGCTCTTTATTTGGCCTAGTGCCATACTAAGCTAAGCTTCTTAAATAGTGAAACAGCTTCACATCAACGAACACACATTTTTTAATTATTTTAAACGAGTGAGGAGCCCTAAATTCAAGAGGTCACTGTCGTTACAATGAAAAGTAAATTTTATCAGTATTACTTCACTTGATTTTACTTTGTGCTTACAATTTGAATGTGATTCAGTTTCATTTAATACGGTTGAGTCTTATTTAACGCCGATAAAGAAAATTGGATGAAATTATTCGGAATTTTTAATGTTGTTTAAAGAAATTTGATGTTTATGGAAATGTTAAACCACTCGAATATAAGAAATATTTTAAAAGTATAATAAATAAGAATGCCAACGGCATTAAATACTATAGTTTTGTAGTAAAAAAAAAAAAAAAAGTCCGAAGAGAAAGGTGGGAAAAATGTCCAGGACAATGTTAAGAAAACGTCTAAATGTGAAATAACTTTATTCTAAAGTTTCATCGAACATTTTATTAAGGAAAAATAAGGATATAAAGGTAAATCACATAATTCCAAAATATAAAGCTCAATAAACTTATTTTGATGAAGTTATAAGAATAATTATATAACTTTCGACCCCCCCCCCAAAAAAAACAGATGATCAAAAACATCAGAATGATTAATAAAATCATACTATTATAATGGATACATCATATATAAATGAAAATAGCGTTCATAATTCATTAGTACTTGATGTAGATGTTTACTTTCAATAATAGCTTGACATCTTTTGTTACACGAGCGAATTGATGTCTTGCATTCATCAACGGATATTTTTTCCCATTCTGCTTTCAAATTAGTCCATAGTTCTTCGACGTTTCTTGGATTCTTTTCCTTGGCTCTTTCATTTAATAACCTCCAACATCCTCAATAGGATTCATGTCTAGGCTTTGTGCAGACCACTCCATAATAGTAACATCCTCCTATGAAAGAAATGTCTTAACAGACTTTGCTATGTGACACGGAACGTTATCTTGCATAAATTCAGCTGGTTGATTAATTGTAGTTCTCAAATTAGGTGTAACATGTTTCTTCAGTATCTCTTTGTACAGTTGCGTTAATTTTACCGTGTAGCCTGACAAGAGGTCTTGTACCAGCAGCAGAAATCATACTAAACACCATCACTCTTCCTCCTCTTAATTTAACGCTGCTTTTAGTTCACTGTGGCGAATATCGTTCCTTAGGACTGCGTCGAACGAACCTTCTCCCGTCACAATCGAACTGGTTAAACTTTGAGACATCGCTGAAATGAATACAATCCCACTATTCTTCAGTCCATACGACGTGTTCAGTGGGAAATTTCAATCGGCGCATTTTGTTCTTTTTAGAAATGTAAGGCTTCATAGAAGCTACTCAACTGTTCAAATTTATTTCATTAAGTCTTCGAGGAAATAGCATGTCTTGATATTTTAATGCCAAGGTTAGCATTAGCTCTTTTAGAGATAGTGGTTGTTGTCGCAAATCGATCCTTTTTTGATTCATAACCAATCCATCGGTCATCCCTTGCAGTAGTTTTCCTAGGCCTTCCAGGTGGTTTCTTGGCTTCACATGACCCAGTTTCCTCAAGTTTTCTTAAAATACTATAGATAACACTTTTGGATTTTTTCACAGTCTTTGAAATATCCCCAATTGAGAGTTTATCTGCATTATGTAACTTGACTATCAGTTTTCTAAGTTCCAATGATATCACGGATTTTTTTCGCCTTGTTTATAATGCAAGAGCCGGTGTAATATAGTAAAATACCCTATCTTATTTTCTTACCCCCCCCCCAATTTTTTTAATAATACAAAATAATTATTAAACTTTACGGATTTATTAAATCGTTCTGATGTTTTTGATCATATATTTTTTCAAATGTTATATAATCATTCTTATAACTTTATCAAAATAAGTTTATTGAGCTTTATATTTTGGAATTGTATAATTTACCTTTTTATATCCTTATTTTTCATTGATAAAATATACTATGAAGCTTTAAAATAAAAAGTTATTTCACATCTAGACGTTTTCCTAACATCGTTCTGATCTTTATGCTCGCTACCGTGTATATATATATGTGTGTGTGTGTGTGTGTGTATATATATATATATATATATATTAATTAAAGTTGGCGTGGCGACCGAAGTTGAGGTCGCTCCGAAGGCCCCCTTTTCGATAGCTACTGCACTGAGGTATAGGGGATGGCGCTACTCCATTTCTTAGATTGCACCATTTTACCCTTGATGCATACATTATTATGTTCGGTGTTAGGCAAGGAACTATCAAGTATCATTTTTTTTTTCAAGTGTTTGGTATGACTCGACCTGGGATTGAACTCCGATCTCTCGGGCAATTGGCGAATACTCTACCCACTCGGTAAAGGTGTAGTGGGTAGTATTTGCCAGTGGTCCGGTAGATTGGGGTTCGCTAACTAGCTCATTTATATTTAGTGAAGACTCAGAACATCAATGTTAGTTGGGTTCATATTTTTTAAATAATTTACTCTATGTATAATTTAGAATATAGGAAGAATTTTTGCATCCAATTAGATTTTATTTTTACTAAATCCCTTTCACAGAGCCCGTAACTTGGTTTTAGTTGTTGAGGTGCTACTCACGCAGTGTGTCTTGGATAGGAATACCCTTGCGGAGCCCATTGCTCTCCAAGTCTACAACTGGTTAAAATTCAAAGTTTTCTTTTCTTGCAACCGGTTCCCTTGTCGGCCTAGACTGTAGAATATGTCGACGAGTAAGACACCCCACGCAACGAGTGTTCTGGGTATGACACTAAATTGTATCTAATCGTGCGGCTGCAGTGCTGGAGCTTTTGGTAATGTGGAGTACCCTTTAATTGCATTAATCCCAGGTCCACTCTGACATTAGGGTCCCATGTATGGGTCAAATAGAACTGCTTCAATTATTAACTAAGGATTATTATTATTATTAGTTATTTGATGGCATACAGCTGTGTACGAATTGTTTGTATTAGGTGGGAATACTTGATAATGAATTACTAATCTTAAATAGCAATACTTGAAACCGTTTGACGGTGTGCAAACAAATGAACTCTGTGTTGTTTAAAAATAATTTTACTGATAAATTCTTCGCAAACAAATCAAATATATATATATATATATATATATATATATATATATATATTAGTATTTGGCATTAAATAACACGCAAGGGTTCGTATACCATAAAACACAACCAATTATTGACCGGTTGTCATATCAAATTCAAAGATCCCAGTCTGACTTACTATTTACCTCTAGCTGGAGAGAATAGTTGAACTTGTATCTTTCCTTCCTAAGGATATTAGCACTGTGTGAAATGCAAACACCCTCATTCTGGATTTGAACTCCAGTAGCCAAGCTTAAATAGAAATGTTTTTGATAATTAAAGTGTACTTACATTTAAACTGTGCTTATGCTAAACTGAATTGTTTGAAATGGAACTGTTTTTGTCATTGAAATTGTACTTGCACTAAATTGAATTGTTTAATATAGAACTGTTTTGACATTTAACTGTGTGTAAACAAAATCTGTACTAATACTAAACTGTATTAGCTGAATTAGAACTGTTTTGACAATTAAACTGTGTACTCATGCTAAACTGAATTGTTTGAAATTGAACTATTTGCATAAAAATGGATTTGGCGTTAAATAACCTACAACGGTTGGTATCCATAAATCCCAACCAACCATCCAAAAAAAAACAAAAAACAAATCATCAGCCTATACTTCAATTTCATGTCCAAAATTTGATATATTCGCTCTTAAATATCTAAATGATAACAGTACATACCATGTAGAGTTTTAAATGAGTAAATTACGTTGTTACTGTATGATTTTATTAAGATATTTAAAATCTTAAAATTATCTTAGAATTATCATTTTTTTTTTTTTAGTATATAGTAATTGAGAGCATAAAAATAAAAATATCCGTTAAAGTAATACCACCCCTGGCAAAAATGATGTAAACATTACACTTAGACGATGTTCACTTAGATTTTTTTAAAAATTTAGCTGTGAATAAACTACGAATAAATAAAACGATAACCTTTCTTAGTTGATAACTGAACATTCTGGCTTTATAAAATGTACCTTAAACAAACTAGATTACATTAATTAATGGTATATTTTTATAACCCAAAATTAATTAGAAAATGATGGAATTGACAAAATAAGTTGAATTAATACTTAGTTGCCCGTCTTCGAGCTTTTATGATTGCCTTAATTCTTTCAGGTATGAATTGCACCAATTTGAATTAATAATATTTATCAAAGTGGTTCCAGTTGTTCGCTGGCTATGTCATTGATTGTATTTGCCTTCTGTGAAGAAATTTTTTTTATATTCTTTGCCCTGTGACAAGATGCATTATCATCAAACTAGTTTTTACCGATGGAATAAGAAAATTACCCAGGATTTCAATGTACATATGTGCATTGATTATTGCAGTAGTGATTGTTATCTTCTCATGTCGTTTAACTGACATTCAGCCCCATATTATGAATGACGTGGAAAATTTACTTATTTTCTTTCGGCAGTCATCTTTGTTTTATTTGAACGGCATCAGACAAACATTACAGCATCATCGAATTGGTCAATGCAAATTCTTGATTCATCATTGAAGATCACTTTCATTCAATTGTCAACAGGTCATGGTTGTTTTTCTTTAGCCAACTTCATCCTCATTTCCTTCAGTTTGAATGTCAGTGCTGAAATTTCTTTGGGTTTTCTCCATGTAAATCCCATTTCATTCATCTGATTTAAAAAAAAAAATTTTTTTTTTAACAGTTCTGTCAAGCAGTAACTCCTGTATCAATCCATTTGTTTTTCATTTGTTGTACATTTTTTTTAAAGTTATATTGTTTTGATTCATTTTAACAGTAGTAAAACTCCTATCGGGTTATTTATAACTTCAGATAAGGGTAATGCATTCATTACACATTTATACATCTTTTTCGGTAGTTGTTCCATAAGAGTTTTTTGTTTTTATTTTATTTCTTTCTTTTTGCAGACATTTATATCATATTAAGTATTTCTACCGAATAAAAATAATTTGCACACAGTCGTATGGTTTCAATAATTCCAATCTAATACAAATAATCATATGGTTTAATGTAATTATTTCTCTTTAATAATAGTCATTTGTTTGCACATAATTATGTGGTTTCAAGTAACTATCAAAATCATTAGAAAACAATTATAGCTTCGAGTGCCTATTCTTAATACAAATAATTTAGTTATATGGCATCAAGTATTCCTATCGAGTACGAATAATTCTCAACATCTGTTTGACATAGATGGGACCCAGAAAGGAACTACCAATCCGGCCAGAGAGGACTTGGGAGTAAGGGCAATGAAAGGGTACTCTACACTCCTCAGAACTCCAGAACTAGAGCCATTAGATGTAGTAGTTTAAAGTCATACCCAGAACACACTCTTGAGTGTCTTACCCTTTTTCAGCGAATATAATCAACATATTATTAGCTCTGTCAACAGGGTGGATATTGCTCTGAATTTTCTTCCCTGTTCAGCTATTAGTTTATTTACCGCTTAATAAAAAAATCAAGGTAAACTCTCTCATAATGTCCTAATTCCATAATTTTGCCTGGGGTAGTAGTATCTTATTAGCTTATAGTTTCCATCGATAATAAAAGTTTTTATTTCATTTTTCAAGTAATGAAAGGACCAGCAAATTTCTGCAGTTATTAGTTTATGCGTTTATAACTGAAATACATCAAATTTTACTAAATTTTAATTTTGCAAGTGGATAGTGAAATAAACAATTTGTAAACATTCAAAATATTCCCCGAATTCCAGAAAATATTTTCTTTATCAGTTTAGATGTTTTTTTGTGTTTTTTTTTTTTTCGTTTTAAGTTATAAAAATATTAAGATCTGACAGCTAAATTTTAAATAATTTTATTGAGTTCAGAGGTCACTGGAGAAACTTAAAAACAAAAATATTACAAGATACGGCGTCACACGAACTTATCTTGAAACGAAAAAATTTTTTCACATCATAATTTCATACCTAAATAATTCAATGAAATTATTCTTTATTTCTTTATATTATATATTACATGACCCGTGTCTTTTTAGAATGATATAACTTTTAAAGATAATCACATTTGTTTTGATTCAATGATTATTTTTGAAACGCTATATTGAAATTTTCGTTAGTTCTTTTTTTATATACCGACATGAATAACCTATAATACATAGAAAACTCAAATAATTATGGTACTCCCTCTCGTCATGTGGCCAACAATCCAGTTAACTGGCTAAAGAGCTCTATTTTTCATTAAATAAATTTTTTTTTATTATAAATTTTTTAATTTGTTTCTTTTTTTTGTTACGAAGGTTGTTTGAATTTAGCAAAATATGCATGACGAATTCGTCACAAAATGTAGCTCAATATTGTAACTGATGAGTTTTCCGGATAACTATAATGAAAGATTAATGCTAGAATGGATAATAAAATAAAACAATCAGTTAAAAAATAATGGGAGAATGAGTTGAACAAAGTTATTTTTATGTAATATTTTGGCAATGAGCAATAATTTACAAAGTATGTTTTTGTGTATTAATTTTTGGATGTGTACAGTGTACGTAAATCTTTTTAGTATTCTTTTTTTAAAATTTCTTTACTTGTTTACTGGACTGCTACCGATTTGATGAAAGGGATAGCTGGCATTTTGACCCACTTGCTTTTGATAGCAAAATAGGGAAAAGTTATTTTTGGACATTATGACACAACTTTGTTATTTTCTATTTTTAGATTTGGTGAAACATTGAGGTTAGGAGATATTAAACATACATTTTTTTTCACTTTATGGGATCTTTCTTTTTATAAAATGATCGGTAAGGAGCCCATTCCGTTACGGGGAACATAATGAACCCTAAAGAGATTTGACGACAGACTTACTATGTTCATATTACAGTATTCGTATTAAAGCTGACTGTGGTATCAATACAGATCGAGTTATTCTCTTGAAAAATCGGTGACAGATCCAAACATCGTCACCCGATAGGCTGAAGATCGTAAACTGGCCAGCTACAGGTCATTTTCAGACAGATTTCTTTTCATGAATCTTACAGTTAAAATGTCCCGTGTTTTCGATCCACAAACAACCTCTCTATTCTGCAAGAGAGGTTCTACTCATAGGAACAAGCCCCATGAAATTAAATGGTTTGGTTTGTTTTGATTTCTCTATTTAATGGCATATCAACCTTCGAGAGCTATTTGATACCAAAGCCACACTTGTAGAAGAACTATTGAACAAGTTATTTAACCCATAACTAAAGGAATAAGAGGGTTCAATACCTTTCTCGAGTGTAATTGTTCGAAGTTGAATGGCTATTTCAGAGAATTCTCCGGGCTATTACTTCAGGGAAACGATTTTTCTATTCTTTTTGTCGAGATTGTAAATCAGAAACGACTGCCGTTCTATAAAGATGAAGTTTAATTTTGAAGATAAAAAAGAGAAAGAAGTGAATGTAAAACAGGGAAAACTTTAAAATGACCGACAATTTTTTTTTCCTTTTAAGTGATTGTATTTGTTTCTATGATACAATAAAGAGGCCCTTGATGTTTACTAAATTATCTTTGGATGGTACAATACCACTGAAATGAAATGAAACGTAAAGATTGTGCTGCGCCAATGCCCCGATTGAAAACAGTTTGCCTTGAAAATCAGGATTTAGAAGCATAGCTTTTTACTTAGGCTCAAACACTACTAACCATTGGCACCAGCTGTTATTTACTAACATACAGTCTGCTCAGTTGGTTATAATACCTTCTATTGCTTAGGTTATCCCCCATCTAAGAATTAAACAGGGTCTTTGTTGCTTAACTTCAGTGAACTAGCAAGAACCGGAGCTTTCAACGTGACTTGACCGTAACTAACACCATTTGGAAATCTGATGGTGAGGCTCCCCTAATGCCGGAGTTTTAGGGAATGCGGTATACTACTTCATTGCCATCGCTCCCAAGTCCACTATGGTCCGGAGTGAGAGCACCTGGTTGGGTCCTGTCTATGGGTCAAGTAGAACTGAACTGTGTGTTTATGCCAAACTAATTTGTTTGAAATAGAACTGTTTTTGATATTGAAACTGTGTACTTATGGTAAACTGAACTGTTTGAAATAGGACTGTTTTTAAATTCAACTGAACTGTTCTGACGTTTAACTATTTGTAAACAAAACTATATTTATACTAAACTGAATTGTTTGAAATTTAATTCGGTGTTAAATGACCCGAAAAGGGTTGATACGCCGTAAAATAAAACAACCAACCAACTAAAACCGTTGTTTTTTGCATGAACTGCACGTTACTTTAGGTGGAGTGTCTCACTTGGGGTATCTGTTGGCTAAGTAGGCGACTAGACCTATTGCTAGCGAGTTTACTTCTCACAGGGTGCTATATACTTTTAATCTTGTGCCAAACTAAGTTAAGCTTAGTAAAAGACTACATTGATTTAGGTGAAAGTATTGGCTTTATAAAGCGGCATTTAGACTAGCACAAGGACACAAATGCGTGGCACTCAGCGAGAATTGAACTCACGTCAATGGAATACTGGCTTGTTAACCTGTGACCCACGTTTAAACTGGAGGCGTTCTGACACAAACAACAAGAGTGGACCACGTGGAGAGGATGGAAATCGCTACTTAATAGACCTGTTTGATAGTAGTAACACTATATTCATAACGCAGGCTTAGAATATGCTGACTGTATCCTCTGCAAATAGTTAAGTCCCTCTCACCCACAAAAGGAGTGTTCCGGGTATGAGATTAAACTGCATCTGATAGTGAGTTTCTTGTTCTGGATATCTGGATAATGTGGAGTACTCCTTCATCGCCTTGCCCAATCGGCTGGGGCAGTAGAATACACCGACTGCACCTCTGCAGAAGGGTAAGCATCCTCCAACGAGTGTCCCGGATATGACGCTAAACAATCTGATGGTGAGGTACCAGTGATGCTGGAGCTTTGAGTAATGTGGAGCACCCTTTCATTGCCATCGCTCCCAGGTTTACTCTGGCCCGGAGTGATAGCACCTGATTGGGCCCTATCAATGGGTTAAATAGAACTAATCTGCGTACTTATGCTAAACTGAATTGTTTGAAATAGAACTATTTTTGACTTTGAAATTGTACTTACACTAAACTGAATTTTTCGAAATAGGACTGTTTTGACATTTAACTGTGTGTAAACAAAAACTACACTCATACTAAACTAAATTGTTTGAAATAGAACTGTTCGAATAAACTGAATAGCTTAAAATAGAAATGTTTTTTACAATTAAACTGTATACTTATGCTAAACTGAATTGTTTATGCGTATAAAAACGGATTAGGCTTTAAATAATCTACAAAGGTTGATATGCCATAAACCCAAACGGACATCCTTCATTGCCATTACCCTCAGGTTCATTCTGACCCGGAGTGGTTGTACCTGTTAGAGTTCCATCAATCAATTAAATAGATCTGTTCAAAAATTATTCGTATTTGATTGGACTGTGTGAATTAAAACGCTTAAGAAACAAGTACAGAAAAAATATAAATACAATGAATGCGATTCCTTCATCGTTAAACATAAAATAACCCTTGAGAGATTGACATGCTGTTAAAATCAATCAATCAATCCATCCCTATCCATTAATGTCGATCGGTATTTATTAAGTTTAACCCTGTCTGGCACAAGGCCACAAGTGTGATGCGTGCTAACATGCGGCCCCAATACTGAAATGGTCCATGATACGATCTTGCAAGCTATTGTCTCGAAGTATATTGCCCAAGTGGGTATTATTATAAACACGAAAAAATCAACTGGAATTCTTTATCTAACAAAAATGATTTGAAATTATTACTTCACAATTAATATTTATTCCAAGCTTATGTTCGAACCTATCAAGTTTTTAAATCCTTGACCTCAATCGCCATGCTCCCAAAGTCAGAGGTTTCTATCCTCCTAAGTTAATCATAGCTACTCTTTATTAACTAAGACACGATGTGGTAAGTCAGGTCTCCACTTTCTAAGCATGCATGTAAGGGACGATTAAATATTACCAGAAAAATCGTGACACGAGCCGACTCAGAATGAGGCTCTATGACCAATTGGGAAGAGAGATAGAAGTAGACAGACAAAGATATATTAAATTACAACACTGTATCTGTCTTTGCTTAAAAGTAATATATTCTTTGATATTTTCATTCCAAAAAAAAAAAAAAAAAAGAATCTTTGAGATTTTTACGCCGTCAGTTCTCTTCTTGTTTGCCTCTCATTTTCATGTTGAAAACGAATCCCGACTTTTCAGTTGGCAAGATCGACTTGTTTTGCTACTGAAGGTAAATATATAAGTATACCTTTTTGGATAAGTTATTATATAAATGCTTTCTTAATGTGTTATTTTGTGGAAATAATGTTAGAAATATGCATGTTCAATATATCTTACTGCACATAATAGAAATGTTTTTAAATTAACCATTCTACTAATTATTCAAAATAGACTAGACGTCACTTTAGGTGGAGTGCTTTGATTGATTTGTTTAAATGACATCTCAACTTGTCTCGGGTTATTTTATGTCACGAGACTAGGGAACCGTGTTCATGTACGTTCATACTAACATTTTTTATGTACTTGTTTCTTAAAAGTTAGTATGTGTGTGTATGTTACACACCATCCTATCGGATAAGAATGATTTTTAAATAGATCTATTTGACAGGTAGAGGGGTTCATAACGGGTATTACCACCCCGATTCAGAATGTACCCGGGAGTAATCGCATTGAAGAGTTACTCTACACTTCCCAGACCACCTGAACTAGAGTCTCACCATCAGATAGTTTAAATGGGTGCCTCGGGAAGTGTAATATTTAGAGAGCTAGGATACCAGACAGTTGCTTGTAAGTTCAACTTTCACTGAGCGTTATATATTTTTTTATTATTTTCATAAAACATGATTTAGTCTGGCGCAGGGATACAAATGTAAGGCTCTCCATGAGAACTGAACTGATTTCAATTGAATACTTGCTTGTAAACCATTGTCTTACGTTTAGATTGAAGTTGTCATAAGTATTTGTTGTTTGGGTTCGGTTTCTTTCTTTAATGGCATATCAACCTTCATGGGTTATTTAATTCTAAACCTATCCTTGTAGAAGAAAATTAGTGGTACAGTTTAACCTATAGCTGAAGTAATGAGAAAGTTCATGCCTTTCCCTATGATATTAGTATAAAAGTGAACGTAATAGCGCGACTGGAGTTCGAACTCCTTTACTACAAGTTAGCTAATACGCCACAGGGACTGCTCCTGCATTTATTGTTCGTCTGACACAAGGCATTACTCGGTGAGGATGAAAATTGTTACATATTTGTAACTACATAATATAAGAATATTTTGAAAATACATAAAGTATCTTAATACTTGTTTTTATAAAAAAAATATTTCGGGCAATTTTCCGCATCCTTCCATAGTTGAATATCATATTTGGTAATTCAGTTAATTTTCATGTTATCTCACGACTTCCCCAATAAAAAAATTTCTGTATCAATCTAAGTAAGTAGTTGGCAACTGTAGTCGAGGGCAACCCGAAGGCTCCCTTTTCAAAAGTTCCAACACCAAGTTGTAGGAGAGGGCGCTACTTCTTCCCCTGGATTGCTCTACTTTACCCTTGATACGTACCTTATAATGCTGAGTGTTAAGTAAGGAGGTATCAAGTACCATTTTAAAGACTTTGGTATGACCCGACCTGGGATTGAACCAGTGGCGAACACTCTACCCATTAGTAATGGAAATTATCAAGCTTCATCTCAGAAATTTAGACAAATAAGCGTGGGTGGGGGGCTTTTTTTTTTTTTTTTTTTTTTTTTTTGCAAATGCTGATACCAGCAGAGGAAAAAGAAAAATATAAAAAGAAAATCATTTACTAAGACAAAAAAAACGTAAAAAAAATAAATAACAATTATAATGTAATACAAAAATCTGAAAAAGGTAAGTAACTGTGACTTGAGAACTTGCTGATATTTTTATTTGCATTGTCAAATTTCTTAAATGTCGTGAAATTTTGTAAAAATTCCTTATATGTAGTATTTATCATTGCATTTTACCTTCGATGCAGTTTGTTTTGACGATAAAGTTACTCATTGTTTTAAAATTTTTCGTGCATGTTTTCTTCAGTAAATTTTTGAAGTGTGTGTGTTTTTTTTTAACTGTCACAGAAGAAATCGAAAGAATTTTGGGGTCTAAACGTCCGACATTTTTCTTATCAGCATGACATTAAAGGAGAATGATACAATAATATATGGTACATATATCGATGTGTTATAAGAATCCAATATAAAACAGCACAAGGGATTTGAAAAGAGGATAGTTTTTTAGATTCTTGTGTAAGGCAGAGAGAATGTGTTGAAATTTTGGAATTTTCACCAAGCGGATGGTTTTGTAATTGTTATGTAAGATACAAGGAGCATTAAGGTTTGGTTTGGTTAAGTTTTTTGGCATATTGTAGGTTATTTAATGCCAAATATACATATATATATAGTACAATTTAATGGAGACTCAAACTCTGTTAAGTTGTCATAATAAATTTATTTCGGCGGAGAATATTATTAATATACTCTCCGTCTCGTCAGATGACTCTTTACATGCTTCTCTCTTGTCGCAGAGTAGCGAATGTGAAGTTACAGTTCGTATTCAGAAGATAAAATAAAGGAATTAAAAAAAAAAAAAGAATTAGAAAAAAAAAAAAACAATAAAAGAATAAGGTTTCCACCTTATTCTTTTATTGTTTTTTTTTTTTTTTACAAATTATTTCATTCATAGGCGTGAGCAGAGGGGGTAAACATGTTATGTGTTCGAACGATTAAGAAACAGGAGTGGAATTAATCTACTGGTCAATCCCTTCTAATTTTGCGTTCTTGTAGTAGTTCCTTCTACTTGGCAGGTGTGATTTTCTAAACAGACTAAGATCGTTTAACTAATGGCTATCTCATACATGATTTACATTTATTCCTAATATGTCTGTTAATTAACTCAACTGTTGCCATCCTAGATATTCCTCTTGTTTCAATTAGGACCGAGATAGTTAAACCAGATAAGGTGGAGACATTTTATATAGTCGTCAAGTGTTTTTTAATTTTCCCTAAAAATGGTCAAGGGGAATTAACCACTCCAGAATCACAGGCCCTAATTTTTGGATTAATATTCTACGTTATCTGGCCCTTATTTATCTTTATCTTTCCTAGTCTTGGTGATATCTGTAACTGGGCTGATCTCTATTAGTTTCTAATACGTCATTATCATTGGCCGTGCGATTATTTAGGGACTGGTGTTCCAGTGGTTCTCAATCAGGATAATTTAAATTTCCCTCTATGTCTGCACTTAAAGACGAGCTCATTTCTCTCGTTCAACAATAGTTTTCTATTTTGAAATTAATAATGCTAATTTTTTCAACCAAGCATAAGTTACATCTACCGTTGAAGCTATTCGCGGTAGATGAGTGCCTGATTATTTCCCACTAATTTGTGGAGATAGCCCCTGATCCTTAAGGCTACAAAAATATTTTGATAGAACAGTCTGGTATCTAAGTTTTGGGTTGGAAAATGAATGTTTGTGGTTGTTTTATCTTTGTTTCCAATTTTCCGCGGAGATTCCTATATAGACTCTCTCCCCGTCCCTTTGCTGTTCCGTAGGAGAAATGCATGCCTGGTATACGACATTTCTCGAATTGCAGCGTCCGCCCAAGGGGCATTCTTCTTTATTCCTACAATTACAAGACCCCACGTCTGGGTTCCTATCCTTCGTGATTAGTTCATTGAGTAGCCTCTTATTATGGTTGCTTAGTATCTTGTACATATTCTTGGTGCAAGTGTAGCTAATTTTCGCTGTATTTCTATTAAAAATTCTACTCAATGGGTTATCTCTATTAAAATATTTATCTAGGAGGTGTAGGAAGTATTTACCTATATTAATGTTAGCGAGCCTAGTTCTAATTCAAACAATTCAATTTAGCATAAGTACACAGTTTAAATGTTAAAAACAGTTATGCTAAACTGAATTGTTTGAAATATAAGTACACGGTTTAGTTCTATTTGACCTATAGATAGGATCCAATTAGGTGCTACCACTCTGGGCCAGAGTGGACTTGAAAATGATGGCATTCCCCTAAGCTCCAGCATTCCTGGAGCCTCACTATCAGATTTTTTAGTGTCATATGCAGGACACTCGTTGGGGAAGTCTCGCCCCTCTGCAGAGATGCAGTCGGTGAATTCTACAGCCTCTGCCGACTGGGCCAGGAACATTAAGAAGAGGATATTGGTTTGAGATTGAAGCAGAACAGTAACTGTATATATTGTGTGAACTCACAGATAGTACTCGAAGGAAAATGAGAAATGCTTTTTTAAATATTTTTATTTCAGTAAATATTTCTATAGATGTAACGTATAAGCGGGAAAGGGGGAAATTATATATATATATGTGTGTGTGTGGTTTGATTTGATATATTTATAAAAAGTGTAATGGGTAAAGTGATGGACTGCGAATTCCTAGTATGTAAGTTCGAACTCTAGTCGTTCTATTATGTTCACTTTCGGACCAGTGCCCTCGGGAAAAGTATTATTTCCCTAGCTATTAATTGAATAGTACCACTACTATCCTTCTACAAGGATGGCTTTGGCATTGAATAATCCATGAAGATTGATATTCCATTAAAAAAGAAGCCGAAGAATATATTTATAAAGTGTGTTCAATATCCTAGATAGAGCGTATATATTTAAGTTAAAATGATGTAGACACAGATGGTCATCAGGCCAATAAATGCATAGTTGAGAAACCCTATCCTTACTTCATATATATTTATATAGAAGATTTGTTGTTGTTCTTCTTCTTCATTAGAGCTTTTCACATCAGCGTTAGCCGATGGTTTTTCACTGGAGTCTGAGTGACAGCAAGTCTCCTCAAGTCTCCAGGATTCTTCTTAGCATTTTGGCCGTTCTCAATAATGCTGTCGTTTGGATGGTCTCCACTCGTCCGCCAACTTCCAAGTCCTCTAGTCTCTTTAGTAATCCTTTAGTTACTGTTCCAAACGCACCAATTACAATTGGTATAATTATCACCTGCATGTTCCACAGTTTTTTCAATTCCCTAGCAAGGTCGAGGTACTTATCCTTCTTTTTAGATTCTTTCAGTTTTATTCTGTGGTCAGCCGGGAAAGCAAAGTCGACTATTTTGCAAGTTCTCTTTTTTTTCTTTTTTCTTTCTTTTTTTTTTTTTTTTTTTTGTTGATTAAGTCTGGTCTTCTGGCCGGGATTAGGTGATCCGTTTGTATGTTAAAGTCCCATAGGAGTTTATGCGTGGCGTTTTCTAGGACAGTTGCTGGGTTGTGCATATACCATTTGTTAGTATGGTCGAATTTAAATTTCTTACACATTTCCCAGTGAATCACCTTGCCGACCCAGTCGTGTCTCACCTTATACTCTCTCTGTGCTAATTTGCTGCATTCGCTTATTATATGATTGATGGTTTCATCTCTGTCTCCACATAGCCTGCATTTGTTATTTTGTTGAGTCTTATCAATTCTCGCTTTGATATGATTGGTTCTTATGGCGTTGTCTTGCGCTGCTATTAGGAGAGATTCTGTTTCTCTCTTAAAGTTTCCTTTTCTTAGACATGTCCAAGTTTCGTCATGTGAGATATTATTTATTAGTCGTTTAAACCGCCCATAGAGTTGTTTTCCTTCCCATTTTTGTTTCCTAGTTATTGTCATTCTGTTGTTCATCTTGTTTTCGGTTTCGTTTCTGGTGGCTGTAACGAGTCCTCCTTTGTGTTTTTGTATATAATCTTTGAGTCGTTGTATCGATGCGTCAACGCTGGCAAGTCCTCTTCCTCCCTCTTTTCTTGAAACATATAGTCTGTCAACGTCGTCTCTGGGATATAATGCATTATCATGAGTTTTCTTTGGTCCATTTGTTTAAGTTCGTCTCTGGTCCACTTGAGAAAGGCTCTCTAACGAGAGGTATAGCCCAGGTATTTATTCCTTTGATAAGATTTCTGTTATTGAGTTTTGTCTCGAGTAGTTTTCTAGTTCTCCTGAGATATTCTTTCTGAATTTTTTCTTTCATTTCCGCTTGTTTGATGGTGTCAGCCTCCAAGATGCCCAAGTATTTGTAGGTTTCGTTTTCTGCGAGCGTTTTTATCTTATCCTTGTATGGTAGTTCCATTCCGTCAGTTAGCTGTCGTTTGACACTTTTCATTACAAGCATGGCACATTTTTCAATGCCAAATTCCATTTCTATGTCCCGGGTGTATATTCTAACTGTGGGTATTAGGGTTTCCAGTTCTCTTCCATTTTTTGCAAAAAGTTTGATGTCGTCCATGTACATTAAATGATTAACTTTTTCCTGCAATCTACCGAGTTTGTATCCGGCTGTTCATTTTCTGAGTAAGTGGTTAAGTGGCATCATGGCAATTATGAATAGTAAGGGTGATAGAGCATCTCTTTGGAAAATACCTCTTTGGGTCTTTTTTTCAGCTAATCTTCTTCCTCCTGCTGTCAGTTCGACTCTCCAGGTTTTCATAGTTTTGTCGATGAAGTTTATGACTTCGTCTGATATTTTGTACATTTTGAGGCTGTTTATTATCCAGCTATGCGGAACCATATCATATGCCTTCTTGTAATCAATCCAAGCCATAGCTAGATTTTTCCGTCCGGTTTTGCTCTCATCTAGGATCTATTGATCTATGTAGAGTAATTCTGCTGTGCCACTGGATCCTTTGCAGCATCCTTTCTGTTCGTCAGGGGACAATCCGCGGCTTGTTAGAGAGTAGTAAATCTCTTCCCTTATTTGTGCTGTTGATATTTTATTATTATTATTATCATACTACTCTTTCTCAGACGCTCACACAAACTCTAACATAGTTTTTCACTTGAGTCTGAGTTAGAGCAAGTCTTCTCAGGTTTCCAGAACTCTTCTGAATATCTTAGCCAATTTTTGTAGTGCTAAAGTCTGAATGGTTTTAATTCTTCCTCTAATTTCCAGTACACCCAGTCTCTTTTCAAGGTTTTTTGGGACTGTTCCAAAGGCTGCATCTACGATTCGTAACATTGTCGCCTTCATGTTCCTCAACCTTTTTCAGATCTCTGGCATGATCCAGCTACTTGTCCAGATTTTCGCCTTCGTTCCCTTTCAGTCTATTGTCTGCTGGCATGGTAAAACCCACTTGATTTAAGGTTCTTCTCGTTAATTAAAACTTGATTTGTTCCTCTGGCCTCGATTGAGTGATCCATTTTTATCTCAAAATACCAGATATTTTTATGCGTTTCATTTTCTAGGATAGATTCTGGTTTGTGCATATACGATCTATCAGTATACAAAATCTAAGTTTCTTGTAAAATTTCCTGAGGATTACCTTTCCCACTTAACCATACCTGTCCTTGTATTCCTTTTGTTTTTGTTGCGGCTTTCACTTTATTCTTTAAATCCAATAAGTGGTCTGTTAGAATGGCGAAGTCCATTAACTAACAGGTTCTTTTCTTCTTGTTGACAATAAGAAAATCTGGTCTTCTTGCCTGGATTGAACGATTCGTTTTTATCTCAAAATACACCGTGACTGTACAAAAACGAATCATTTATTGTATTCACCGTACTATTTCTGTACTGTAGTAACTACGGGAAGAGATGGTTGTGAGATGGATTGCCACTCAGAACTGATGTTAAATGAGGATTTTTTTTTCTTTCGGAGAGTGGATCTTTACCTGTCTTCTCTGAATGGTGGTCGAATTCTTGTCGTTCTTTGGTTTCCCGAGAATAAGTAACCCAGTTGGCTGGGGCTGTAGAATACACCGACTGCATCTCTGCTGAGGGGTACAACCCCAGCAACGAGTGTCCTGGATATGACACTAAACAATCTGATGAAGTTCCAGTTATGCTGGAGCTTTGGGGAATGCGGAGTACCCTTCATTGCCATAGCTCTCAGATCCACTCTGGACCGGAGTGGTAGCACCTGAGAGGGTCCTATCTATGGGTCAAATAGGACTGTTTTTACATTTAACTTTGTTCTTATGCTAAACTGAATTGTTTGAACTAGAACTGTTTGATCATTTAACTGTGTGTAAACAAATGACTGATGTTTAATTGAATTGTTAGTAATACATAGCAGTACTTGAAAACATTAAACTGTGTGCAAACAGATGATTAATAGTTAATAGAATTATCCGTATTAGATAGAAATAAGTGAAACCTTTTAACGGTGTAGAAAAAAATTAGCTCGGGCTCGTTTAAAAATTTTATCAACAAAATGTATTAAGAAATCATATATTTGATAAATGTGTTGAAAGGATTATGCTTTAAATAACCTACACTGGTTGATATGCCATAAAACCAAACCAAACTCCCAAGAATCAGGCAGGTCCCTGACTTTTTTCTGAATGCAACATATTTCTCTCGTCACGTTAATACTAACCGACACAAAACCAAGTAAATTCAGTTTATTCGTATAATTTGCCCGTCGATAATTAATCAAAATACGATTGATTTTTAAGCAAGAGGGAGAAAGACACAGAGAGACAAACAATTGGGTATTTCTCGTAACTCGCTTCTGATACCAAATACACACTTTGATTTAGGAGATTAAACTTTCTGACAGTCCGTGCAAATAATCGGGTACGCTCTTCGCTCAAAAACACTATACCCGGTTGCTTACCCTCTCTGACAGTCAAATCCTCTCTGATTTATCACACGAGAAATATCCCCTTACAACTCAAAGTCCTTCGCCAAAAAATGTTCAGCCCGTCTAGTATAAATTGTCTGGAACTGCTAATTCCTTTTGTGTGTGGGTGGGGGGCACCGATGATTTATTTTATCTATTCATTTTGTTTTGGCTTTACCGGGTTACCCTTTTACTTATTTCTTCATCTAAAACAAGTCTTAAAACAAGCAGTAGCATTCACCCCCAGACATAATGGAACAAAAGTCGCAGATTCTGGTCTATGTATATACCATTTTTCTCTTTGGTCAGAATTAAGTCGTTTGCACAGTATCTTCGAAATCACCTTCCCCCACTCAGTTATGTCGGCACTTGCACTTCTGGGCCAATGTGCTTATGTGGGTGACTCTCTCGATAGCTCACTCTGGCTATGTTTTATAAGTAGTTTACGGTTTTTTATTTAGTTCTCGTAGCATTTTCACGTTAATGACTTCAAATGAAAATCAAATGGCAGCAAACTGTTTTCAGTACTGGACACTCTTAAAGTTCTTATTGATTTTAGAAATATTGGATAGCTTCAATTGTTCACTGAATTTCCAATTCTACCAGAGTTTTTGCAACGTTTCTCGAGACTTTTCAAAACACTTTTCTAATTGCAATTAAAATCGAGACCTTCACATTTGAGCATTTTTTATTTATCTTGTAAAATCCGAATATTTCAGTTTTTCACCTTTCAATTTTACTCTGTGGTTTTCAGAACCAAGAATTTGACAATTTAACAAGTTTTCTTTTAATTTACGACGATTAGGTTCCGTTTTATAATCTGAATTTGTCTATTGCAACTAGCGAAGGCATGAATTGCTATCGATAGGCTGTCGATCATATGGGAGTCAAACCTATCCAATAAAATGAAACGTAATTTTTCCAAGCAGCGTTCGTGTCGATTCTACTATATGGATGCACCTCATGGACGTTGACTAAGCATATAGAGAAAAAAACTAGACGGGAACTGCACAAGAACAAATCCTGGAAGCAACATCTCACTAAGTAGCAGCACGGCCAGAATTATGAGAGGAATATTTTCATACGAACCAACATGTATTATCTGTTTTCAATCCAGGCTGCCAACCTGGAAAAAAAAAGAAAAAAAAGCAGACTCATTGAATTTGTAAATCAACCTATGAATAATCCAAAATTATTCAGTTGAACGAGAATTCGGAGAGGTAATCAAGAGCTTAACATTTCATACGTGTCAAAATTTATCAGGTGCTTTTCAATTTGTATCACAAAAACAGGGTAACAATTTATGACTGTTTCACGTGACTGTTCTTTTAGTGAGCCTGTATCTTCTCAATACAGAGTTTAAGACACATGACTTGAATATTGTATTGAGAACAGATACTTATTCAGTTGAATTCGACGCACTTCGGATGTGTTTATACACACACACACACACACACACACACACACACACACACACATATATATATCGTTAATTGCAGCGTACAAGTGTATGCCGTGATCTCTCCCTCAGTAGATCGAACCCGTCCACAGAGCCACCTGTCCACGTCGCAGGACGTGGACCGGTGGTCAAAGGTAGAGTTTTGGCTCTGCATTCTATGGTCACTGGTTCGATCTCCAGTGGGGGAGATCATGAGATACACAGCTGATGAGACCTAATAAGGTCGAAACAGCTGTCCAGTGGTTCCGTATGTCGCGCGCAAGTGTTTGCCGGATTTTCTGGTCATGGTAATTCAATTTACAATATAATTCCTCTACTTAAAAAAGAAAATGTACATCTGTCCTACCGAATTCGAATATATATATATAGTTTGTCAAAATTTATCTTGCCCAGTCGGCTGGGGCTGCAGAATATAACGACTGCTTCTCTGCAAAGGGGTAAGATCCCCCCAACGAGTGTCCTGAATATGACACTAAACAATCTGATGGTGAGGTTCCAGTAATGTTGGAGCTTTGGGGAATGCGGAGTGCCCTTTAATTAACATCGCTCCCAGGTCCAATCTGGTATCAGCTGATAAGGGTCCTATCTATGGGTTAAATAGAACTAAACCGTGTTTTGAGTTTACTGAGTTTTTTTTTGTTTGTTTGTTTTTTTTTTTTTTTTTTTGTTTTTTTGTTTTTTGCATTTAAACTGCCTACTTATGCTAAACTGAATTGTTTAAAATAGAACTGTTTTGACATCTAAACTGTGTACTTATGCTAAACTGAATTATCTAAAAAAACTGTTTTGACATGAACTCTGTGTATTGCCCAGTCGGCTAGGGCTCTAGAATACACCGACTGCACTTCTGCAGAGGGGTAAGACCCCCACGAGTGTCTTGGATATGACACTAAACAATTTGATGGTGAGGTTCCAGTGATGCTAGGGCTTTGGGGAATACGGAGTACCCCCTCATTGCCATTGCTCCCAGGTCCACCCTCGTCCGGAATGGTAACACCTGATAGGGCTCTATCTATAGGTTAATTGAAACTGTGCTTACACTAAACTAAATTGTTTAATATAGAACTGTTTTGACATTTAACTGTGTGTAAACAAAATCTGTACTTATACTAAACTGAATTGACTGAATTAGAACCATTTGAATGAATTGAATAGCTTGAAATAGAAATGTTTTGACAATTAAACTCTGTACTCATGCTAAACTGAATTGTTTGAAATAGAGCTGATAATTTGCATAAAAATGGACTTGGCGTTAAATAATCTACAAAGGTTGATATGCCATAAAACCTAAACAACAAACCAATAAAAATTTATCAGCTATTTTTTTTCAATCTGGAAAAATAAAAAGAACTATTTTCTTTTCTAAACCAACTTTGCAATAATCAAATACTCAACTGAATGCGAATTCTAAGAAGTAATTGTAAGCTGATTTTCATACATGTTAGCATTTATTTTTTTATTTTTTTAACAATCAAGGTTGCCAACATGAAAAATAAAGATCTGCCTTATTTACTTTCTAAAGCAACTTTGAAAAATATTATGCAAAATTCTATTCCAATAAAACAATTTAAAACTGTTTTAATTCTTTTTTCTTTTTCTTTTACTTTACTAGGAATAACTTTGTTCGCCTTCATAAAAACAAAACAAAACAAAAAAAAAAAAAAAACCAACAAAAAACAACTCGGTCGCTGATGTTCAAAATGTCTCAAGATGGTGAAACTGCAATTATACAAGATTCCTGCAGCGAAAATTACGAGAACTTGTCGACTCATTCTTTGCAGAATGATTCAAAACTATCTCCAAAATTAGAAGACGTTAAAGGAGGCTTAGACAATCCTGCATTTTTAATTGATGCCAACGAATCTGAACTCATAAAGAAAGATTCGAGTTCGTCGCAGAAGCTCGGAGATGCAAACATTCACAAAACACCTAACTACAACGGCGAAAAATCGCAACCCGTCACCGGAAAGGGTAAATCCACGACAGACGACATTACTGCGGCGGAGAGACACTTAGATATGGAGGAGGAAGACGATGAATTAGAACCAGAACCTGCTGATATGTTGTATGCTTTAGCGCGTGGTAGCATAGATATGCGGGGCAGTGTATTTAAAAGTCATAAACTTTCAAAAACCAAAAAAGGCTGCATTTTATTCTCCTGTTTTTTCATGCAAATATGTTTGGGCCTTCTTTTCTCACTAGGAATCCTATACGTCGAATTATTGGAAACGTTCCATTCGAACCGATCAGTGACGAGTCTTGTTCAGTCTTTGCCTTTAGGATTATCGTACGTATTAGGTGAGTTTTATGCAGTATTCCTAAAAAAAAAAAAAAAAAGCCAAGAACGTATTACTCGTTCAAGAAAAAATTGTTTCGAACAATATCTAATATATCGTTATTCATTACGCGGGAGTCCCTGTGTTTAACGTATTATTTATTTCAATTGTATCTTATGAAACTTTAGGAAGACTCGGTGAATTTTAACCTATAGTAATGAATATTTGAAACTTATAAGAAAATATTCACTCTCGAAAATCTGTACTTCTGAAATGCAAAATTCAATTTGTAGTAATCCCTTTTCACAACAAAATTATGGGGGCAGTTCTCGAGGCGTTATGGCTAATGTGCTGGTCTACGACATCATAGTAAGCAAGTTCGAACTCCAGTCACGCTATTACGTTCACCATTAGGGTAATATCATTGAGAAAAATATTGAACCTTCTTATTCCTCCAGCTAAAGGTTAAATAGTATCACTATTGTCCTTCTACAAGGATAAGTTTGGCATTGAATAACTCTCGAAGGTTGATACGCCCTTAAAAACAAAAATCAAACTAATAAAACCAAAAGATACTTTCCGACGAAACAGAATAAATTTGGGGGAAGGATACTAAATTTACCAACCCCTCCGCTCGGGCCGGATATGACACAAGGTCAATTTTTAAGCGAAGTTTAACATGTTTGAATTCAGTTTTCCTTCTCCTGGAGTAGTTGCCTGACCAAGGCTGAAGAACTTAGTCTGTCCTACTATTTACCCATAGCTGGAGGGAGAATAATTGGATTCATACCTTTCCCAAGGGTATTAGTGCTATGTGAAATGCTATCAGTTGTCCAGGATTTGAACTTGTGTCGCTGTGTCCATTTCCTATGACTATAACCATTACACCATTATACTTTCCTTGGAGGAAGGATACAGAGCGTCCAAAATCAGTTGCTGATTTACTGAAAGTGAGCCTATCTGCACAACATCATTCGCTAATTTTTGCTCGCTATATATATATATATATATATATATATATGAGAGAGAAAGATGGGCGGGATGGAGAGAGAATTTTGTGCGCGTACTCAAAATACTCTAAATCAAGTCATCAAACCTTTTAGACAATTGATCTCTTCAAGGAAATCTTGATCTCTCATCGATCCTAAGGCATATACAATAAATTGATGAATAAATAGGTTTGGTTTAATTTATTTGTTTAACGGCATATAAACTCCTCATAGAATATTTAATACCAAAATTGGATTCATCTGTAAATGCTTAATTAATCATAACTTTTGATATTTTCAACATTCCATTGCAATCAATTCTTAATCACATTTTCTTAATTTGTCCATAAAAAATATGTTTGCACTGTTATATGGCATCAAGTATTTATATCTTTTTGCACACTGTTATACGGTTTCATGTATTGCTATCTAATACTAATAATTTTCATTGCCCAGTCGGCTGGGGCTATAGAATACACTGACTGCACCTCTGCAGAGGGGTAAACTCCCTCCCTTCCCAATTAGTGTCCTGTATATCCTATTTACCAACCCCTCCGCTCGGGCAGGATATGACACAAGGTCAATTTTTAAGCGGAGTTTAACAGGTTTGAATTCAGAGTTTTCCTTCTAGACTAGTTGCCTCACCAAGGCTGAAGAACCTAGTCTGCCCTACTATTTACCTATAGCTGGAGGGAGAATAATTGGATTCATACCTTTCCCAAGGGTATTAGTGCTATGTGAAATGTAATCAGGCTCGTCCAGGATTTGAACTCGTGTCGTCGTGTCCACATCCTGCGACGATAACCATTACACCACGGGCACCTCCACTAATGTCCTGTATATGACACTAAACAATCTGATGGTGAGGTTCCAGTAATGTTGGAGCTTTGGGGAATGCGGAGTACCCCTTCATTGCCATCGCTCCCAGGTTCACTCTGGCCCGGAGTGGTAGCACCTGATAGGGCCCTATCTATGGGTTAAATAGAACTAACAGCATACTTATGCTAAACTGAACTGTATTTACACTTAACCGAATTGTTACATATAACTGCTTGAATAGTTTGAAATAGAAATGTATTTGACAAACTGTGTGCTTATGCTAAACTTAATTGTTTTAAATAGAACAGATTATTTACATAAAAATGAATTTGGCCTTAAATAACCTACAAAGGTTGATATGCCATAAAACCCAACACACCAAACCAAACCTAATAATTTTCAAATGCACCTATTTGACCCATATATGAAATATTCGCAGGTATTACCGTTACAGGTAAGAGTAGACCTGGAAATAATGTCAATGAAGGGATGATTCTACACTCTGCAGATTTTCGGAACTTGAGTCTCATCACCAGATGTGGTTGAGCTTTAGGCTATTGGGTTTAATGGCATAACCACCCTTGCTGGTTATTTAATGCCAAATCCTGTTTATGCATATATGTATATATGATTTGTATTTGAGTAGTTTGTTGGTGATTTTATATTTAAAAGTGACTTAATTTGTTTGCATGCAATAAGATAATTTTAGTTATTGCTATCTAATACTATCAATTCTATTTAGTATTAATCATTTGTTTGCACACAGTCACATAGTTAAATGGTTCCAAGTATTGCTATGTAATATCAATAATTCAAATTAATATCAATCATTTATTTGCACTCAAAGGTTTTGTAGGTAACATTTTAAACAAGCCAGAACTCATTTGCTTGCACACAGTTAAATGGTTTCAAGAATTGCTGTGAAACACTAACAATTCAAATTAACATCAATTATTTGCTTGTACCCAGTTAAATGGTTAAATATTTCTGTTTGGCCCATAAAGTGAACTCTACTTGGTACTACTGAACATTCCCCAAAGCACCAGGACTGGAGCCTCATCATCAGGTGCAGTTTAGTGTCATATCCAGAACACTAGTTCTATTTGACCCATAGATGGAGCAGTAACAGGTACTACTACTCTGGGTCAGAGTGGACCAGGGAGTAATGATAATGAAGGGATACTCCAGATCTCCAGGACTGGAGACTCACTAACAGAGTTTAGTGTCATATCCAAGACACTTGGTGTGGGAGGGTAGTCCTCTGCTGAGTTGCAGCCAACATATTCTACAGCTTCAGCTGACAGGGCTGGATGCATTTTAGCGTCATACAAGACTTGTTCTGTATGCTAGCCCCGTGTGAATATCATTCTTAAAATATCAAGAGACAAAAAGTTAGAAAAGTGTTTAGTTTCGTAGGGGAAGCTTTGAAAAATGCACAAAATATTAAACATTATTCTGGGATCCAGCATGTGTTCACCTCAAGGCTATACCAAAAAACGGTTTGGCGATCATACGATTGGAGTTGCATATGTGTTGACTTAAATTATTTCTCATAATCAAGTCGTGCTGATTGCACATATTCCCTTGATTCTCTTTCGCCATTCGTTTCTATCGGCCATTGCTGGTGATAGGTCATCTACACGACATCTAGTGTCCGCACAGAGCTGATGAATATATATTTTTAATGATCAGCTAACACTGGTGTGTATACATGTGTAGGAGTCTCCAAGAGAACGTCGTTTATGAGTTCGTATCTGCTTCTCTAACAGTGCTTAGTATGTCTTGTTCATCTTAGGTTTGCGAGATGGGTGATAAGTTGCCGTCCCGCTGCTGTTTTGTTGGGTGCTGCTTCCAAGATTTGTTCAAAACAGCACGTAGCGTCTTTGTGTAGTTCGTAAAAATGTTTCGTAAAATTTCAAGTGGTGCAAACATACAGTAGTTCTGATATGGCTACATCTTGGAAGAATTCTCTACTTATTTTATTAGAGATTAGATTTCGATATGGTCGATAACCTGTCAGTAGCAGTCAATATCTTTCCTATGCGTATACTGTCATCGTGTGAGACAGCCGTCTCCTGAAGATGGCCGATGATCGTCCCGACCTCCAAACTATGTTTGATGATAATGGGTCCAACTCATTTCTTTTTCTGCTGATCTATGCTGTGAATTCGGAGAGCGTTTCTTGCCAGGAAGAATAACCAATAATCTACTTTCATGAACATATTAATTTATTTCTTCTATACATAATACCCTCGTACACCTGGAAGTAGTTCAATGGATGGAAAAATTATGCACACCCATTATTACACGTGTGTTTTTCGACGTCTCAGAACCAACCAACGATAACTTTCAAACTTTTAAAACAGTCTCGACCATGTGACCAGACAATCTAGTCCCAGCAGTGGTCTCAAATTGATCCCGGGTTCATATGCTGTCACTCAAACGCAATTGACCCTACAGCATTTTCCACACTTTTGAGTTCAAATAAACATACACTTCATGTCAATAACAGAGTTCTCTAATCTATTATGTAACAAATGTATATTGAGAAAATCTTTAGCAGGGTGATTAGTTTGATTTGGTTTATTTGTTTAATGGCATATCAAACTTCGTGGATTATTTAATAATTCACATCAATACACTTGATCCAACAATGTTCAAACATTGCAATCATATCATGGAAGAAAGTGGTATCCTGGTCCTCCAAAAACTGCATAAATGACCTCGTCATTGTTTCTCAAACGGCCACCATGCAAGTGGAATTTGAGTTTTGGGAATAGGAAGTCGAATGAAGCTAAGTTTGGTGAGTTGGGGCATGTGTTAGCAAATCAAATATATATAAATACCAGTTACTACTGTGTGTGTGTGTGTGTGTGTTATATATATTATATTATATTCAAGTTAGACGAACCAGACATGCAGGACACTGCTGGAGAAGCAGGGACGAACTCATAAGAGATGTACTCTTATGGACCCCCACACGTGGCCGTGCAAAAGCAGAACGACCAGCACGAACATACATTCAGTAGCTATGTGAGGATACGGGATGTTGTCCTGAAGACCTACCTAGGGCGATGAAGGATAGGGAGGAGTGGCAAGAGAGGGTCAGGGATATCCGTGCTACCAGCGCGACATGATGATGATATATATATATTATATTTTGTGTATATATATATATATTATATTATATTATATTATATTATATTGCGTATATATATATTATATATAACTAGTTTCAAGGTTTGGTAAGGGATCATATATTCATATTTCGGGCAATTATTTCATGAATCAAAGTTATGTTCTTTAACGGCAACTTTCAATTAACGATTTTTAGAAATTATTATAATAATCACAAGAAAAGATTAATCACCTTATGCACGTGGATCATATAAAGGTATTCGCAGAAAATGAAAAAGAACTGGACACACAAATAGTAACAATAAGAATATGCAGCCAGAATCTAGGAATGGAATTTGTCATTTAAAAACGGGCAATGCTCCTAATAAAAAGTGAGAAAAGAAGAACAGCAGAAGGAATAAAACTACCATATCAGGAAAGCACTAAAAGGCTTGGAGAAAAGGAAAATTATAAGTACTTGTGAATACTGGGAGTGGATTCCATCAAACAAGTGTAAAGGATGGAAAAATATGAAAAGAGTACCTCAGACGAACGAGAAAGCTTCTCGAAAATAAGCTCTTGAGCAGAAATCTTATTAAAGGGATGAACATCTGGGCAGTACCACTTGTGATATATTCGGGAATATTCTTGCACAAGAGAAGAACTAAGACGAATGGACAAGAGAACAAGAAAATTGACGACGATACACATGGAGTTACATATAGCCTGTCTATATCATCTTTCAGATGTATCAAGAAAAGGATGAGGAAGAGGATTGGCCAGCATTGAGGATTATGTAACAGCATCTATAAAAGGACTCGAGGACGACATTAAGACGAGCAAGTTAGACTAATTAAAACAGCCAATAACAGCGATGACAACATCAGTACTAATAAAAACAAAATGGGAAGAAAAACAGCTATATGAATGGTTTAAGTGACAAACTGGTGAGATTGCACACGGGAAGACATGGGCATAGATACAAAAAGGAAATTTCTTGAGAAAAACTGAATCTCTTTTTATAGCTGCGCAATACAACGTCATAAAGATCAATTATATTAAAGAAAAAATCGTTAATACGTAACAGAAAAGCAAGTGTTGATTATGCGAAGAAAGAAATGAAACGATTAATCACATAATAAGCGAATGACAAACTAGCACAAAAGGAGTTCAAGACAAAGAATGGGTGGGAAAAGGGATCCACTGAGAATTGTGCAAGAAATTGAAATTTGACCATACAACCAAATTGTTTATGCACAAACCAGAAGAATGGAGAATGAGACACAAAATTATCTGAAGTTTTGCGATACAAACCGATCACGTAATCCCACCAAGACGTAGTGTTAATTAACAAAAAAAGAAAAGAAGAACTTGACAAATAGTGGATTTTGCCGTTCCGGCGGGCCACAAAGTAAAAATCAAAGAAAACGAAAAGAGAGATAAGAAATTAAACCTTGTCAATGAACTGAGAAAGCTGTAGAACATGAAGGTGACGGTGATACCAGTTGTAATTTGTGCACTTGGAACAATCCCTAAAGGCTTGGCAAGGGGGCTGGAAGAGTAAGAAATTGGAGGACGAGTCAAGACCATCCAAACTATAATATTCTTGAGATTGGCCAAATACTGAGAAGAGTCTTGGAGACTTGAAAAGACATGCTGTCATTCAGACTCCAGTGAAAGACCATCAGCTAACGCTTGTGTGAAAAACTCTCATATGAGTAAAATGATAATAATGATAATGTTTCATTTAAAAATAAGTTTTAATATTTTTCCCATTGAAAATGATAATGATTTGGAGGCGTGCTTAGCGTAATGGTTATCATCGTAGAAAATGACGAGTTTAGATACTTGACAAGGACGTTTGCATTTCATATTGCACATGTAGTTGGAAAAAGTATGAATCCAACTATACTACCCTCACCTCTGTGTAAATAGTTAGACAGTCTGGTCTTTAAACCTTGTCACGGCAACCTGTCTAGGAAAAGGAAAACTCTGAATTCAAACCAGATGTACTCCACTCAAAAATTCACCTTGTGTCACATTCCGTCAGAGGCGTAGGTGTTAGATAGATATATACAAATGATAATGGATTCATGTTACTATTTAATCACATATTTTATTCTTGAATTTCTTTTTAGCTTTGTAAAATGTTATTTAATTTACTTTTTATTTCTTTTACAATCCAGGTTTGATTGTCGGTCCACTAATACAGAAACTCGGGCTGCGAGTGTCGATTTTTTTGGGAGGCTTACTTACATCAGTTGGATTCATTGCTTCTTCGTTTGTGAAGAATATCTACGCCATCATTCTTCTTGTCGGAGTTGTTGGAGGTAAAACGCTCTTCTTTTTTCTTCTCTTCTGCAATTGAATCAGGATTCATAATGGATCAATGGAATGATTATTGATATTAAAATATTTGTAGGATTTCGATTTAGAGGTTTTTCTATCGAATAAAATTAACCGCTGTTGTTAAAGCTATAGTTTGAGGGGGATAAGAATCAATGTTAAAGGAACTAAAAATTTTGTAAGGAGTATTAAACGCAAATCAATTTCACTGCCACTATTCTAAGAATCTGACCATTGATCCATCATTGGATATCAAATTATTATTATTATTATTATTATATTCTTAGTACACCTCGAGGCAGCAGCGAAATGCATTCCAACAAAACTCAAAACTAAATATAGAGTCCCATGGGAAACTTTAGCGGTGAGAGAAAAACGTGCCCTAGTGAAAACAACCCCCAAGAGCTATCGAAAAAACCCAACAAACACAAATGCCTTAAAACTAAAAACGGCACAATATCAATTAGCAGGCATATATATAAAGGAACAGACAGAATACATTCAAAATCAGATAGATAAGATTTGAGACTCGGTGGAAGATAGACAATCTAGGATAGCCTGGCAAACAATAAACGAAGTGAGTAGAAGAAAGAACACAGCCAAAGCAAAACTGAAAGCAGCAAACCAACAAGAAAGAATAAAACTGTGGAAACAGCACTTCGAAAACCTACTAGGAAACCCACCGAAAATAACACATGAACCAATCACCAGAATAATTAGTAAACAATTAGACATTAAACTAGGACCGTTCACACAAGAAGAACTCGACTCGGTTCTCAGAAAAATTAAAAATAGGAAAGCTGCAGGGCTGGACGAAATTCCCCCAGAAGTATGGAAGACCAGACAATTCGACGACATACTGCTCCGACACTGCAACGCAGTATACAATCAAAATCCGATAGATAGATGGATGAAGGGATGCATACTCCCCTTCCCTAAATAGGGGGACCTCGGATTAGCCAAAAACTACCGAGGCATAACACTTACTTCCATAGCAGCCAAAATCGACAATGCCCTACTACGAAACCGCATAGAACCCAAAATCAACAACATACTTAGGAAAAACCAAAATGGCTTCCGAAGAAATAGATCCACGACCTCACAAATATTAACCATCCGTAGAATCCTTGAAGGTGTACGGGCAAAAAACCCACAAGCGACATTAATATTTGTTGACTTTACCAAGGCTTTCGATTCCATTCACAGAGGAAAGATGGAACAAATCCTGCTAGCGTACGGCATACCTAAAGAAACCGTAGCGGCAATAACGATTCTCTATAGAAACACCAAAGTAAAAGTACGATCACCAGATGGAGACACAGAATACTTCGACATTGTAGCAGGAGTACTACAAGGGGACACGCTGGCTCCGTACCTCTTTATAATTTGTCTAGACTACGTACTTAGAACATCGATTGACAAAATCAGAGAGAATGGCTTCGAACTGACGAAGAAAAGAAGCAGAAGGTACCCCGCAACAACAATTACCGACGCCGACTACGCCGATGACATAGCGATACTGGCAAATACACCCGAACAAGCCGAAACACTACTGCATAGTTTGGAACGAGCAGCCGCAGGCATAGGCCTCTGTTAATGCACACAAAACGGAATATATGTGCTATAATCAAACGGGGAACATCTCCACTCTAGAAGGAACCCCTCTTAAACTAGTAGACAAATTCACTTACCTAGGAAGCAGCGTCGAATTAACCGAAAAGGACATCGAAACGAGGTTAACGAAAGCATGGACAGCTATCAATAGGCTATCGATTATATGGAAATCAGACCTAACCGATAAAATGAAACGCAGTTTCTTCCAGGCAGCGGTCACATCGATACTGCTATATGGCTGCACTACATGGACGCTAACAAAACGGCTGGAGAAGAAGCTAGACGGCAATTACACAAGAATGCTACGTGCAATCTTGAACAAGTCCAGGCGGCAACACCCCACAAGACACCAACTGTACGGCCACCTGCCCCCTATCACGAAAACTATTCAAGTTAGACGAACCAGACATGCAGGACACTGCTGGAGAAGCAGGGACGAACTCATAAGAGATGTACTCTTATGGACCCCCACACATGGCTGTGCAAAAGCAGGACGACCAGCACGAACATACATTCAGCAGCTATGTGAGGATACGGGATGTTGTCCTGAAGACCTACCTAGGGCGATGAAGGATAGGGAGGAGTGGCAAGAGAGGGTCAGGGATATCCGTGCTGCCAGCGCGATATGATGATGATATTCTTAGTGAGTTTTTCACACCAGTGTTAGCTGGTGGACGTTCACTGGAATCTTGATGACAACAAGTCACCTCAGATCTAAAAGACTCATCTGAGTATTGTAGCCGATCTTCATGCTGTGGGCTGGGTGGTCTCGATTCTGTCTCTGATTTCCGATTCCTCTTCTTCTGCTAATTGTTATTCAAGTTTTTCATGTTAGGGTTAGCTGGTGGTTTTTCACTGGAGTCTGAGTGACAAGTCTCTTGCGGCCTCCTGAACTTTTGAGTATTCTAGCCGACTTTAACAATGCTGTGGTTTGGATGGTCTCAATTTTTCCTCTAATTTCTAGTTTTTCCAATTTTTTTACAAAATTTTGGATACCGTTTCATGTGTATCAACGACAATTGGTACTACCATCACCCTAATGTTCCACAGTTTTTTTTTAGTTCTCTGGTATTGTTCTTATTTCTTTACAACTTTTCCCACTAATATTAAGAGGTCATTTAAACTAAAGGCCAAGTGACAGCAAGTTTTTTCAGGTCTTCTCAAGTTATTTAAGCCGTTCTCAGTAGTACTGGGGTCTGGACAATCTGTTTTCTTTCGGATTTACGTTTTATGTTGAGCTCGATTACGGATATGTGTGTGTGTGTGTGTGTATATATATATATATATATGAGAGAGAGAGAACGGAGAATATCGCCCATAAATAAGCACACCCCTAACAACAGTTTAGAAAAAGTTAATTTTCTTCTAAACCAAAAATACCATGTTTTATCATTTTTAGTGAAGTAGTAGCGTTCGTTTGTTTATATTTTATACCTTACCGGGTACCAGAGTGCTCATATATATATATATATATATATATATATATATATATATTGTGAGCGAAAGTTGTTGGTAACATTATTTTTGAACGAATTAAAGCTCATTTGTTTGAACACAGTAAAATGACTTCAAGTATTGGTTTTTAACGCCAATAATTCTATTTAATATTAATCATTTGTTTGCACATATTTAAATAGTATTGTTATTTAACATTTGTAATTCTGTTTATCAAGTATTCCTAATACATGCAAACAACTTGCACACATCTGTATGGGTTCAAATAACTAATGATACTAATCTCTCGTAAAGATAAAAGTTTTATTTGATTCCCCGATACGACCCTAACAGGTGCTACCACTCCGCATCAGAGTGATGATAATGGAGGGATATTCCGCATTCCTCTAACTCCTAGAATGGAGCTTCACCATCCGATGCAGTTTAGTGTTATACCCAGGACACAGTTTCAGTTATTACTAACACAAATAATTCAATATTAAAAGTATCATTTGTATTGCAAGTAGTAATGGTTATAATTTACAAAGCATTGTTTTGTTTGGCATGAATGACTTTGGTTTGATTTCTTTGTTTTAATCGCCTTGTGTATCTTTGTTTGCTCTCAGTATTTTTCGTAACTTAGTGATTACCGTTGAAATATGACATTAAACCCCTGAAAAGGGGTTTAGCTCCAGTTAGTTCATATGTGATTGATATTAAGTTCCCAGTCAATAAAGATTATACAATCCAGTTCAGCATTAAACCCAGAAAGGGCAAAGTTCCAAATACGCACTTTTTCAAATAGTAAATTAAACGTCGGCAATATGTCCTTTTCCTTTCAGGAGACGTCACATTAAATGGCTCACATGAGTCAAGTTTTTTTATTTTTTTATTTTTTTTATTTTTTTTTCATTTTTATAAAAATTAGAAGATTGCCTTTTCCTAGAATGCAACGTCTATAGTTCTTAATTTCAGACAGAAATTGTTGATGGCTTTTACCCAGAACACAACCTGACAGTTACCCATCAATGAGTTAAATAACTTTTTAATTTAACTCTTACAATATCTTACATCTTTTATCTCATCTTTTGTTCTTGTTCGTTGCTGTTTTCAGTTCTTATTTGCTGGGATAACCACATAAATATCCTCCATATATACAGATTTTTATTTTACGACAACCATTTTACTCGCGTGACCTTTGAGGAGAGAGAGCACCAGTGGAATATAACTTTTCCGTTTAAACGTTCTTCTGTAACTAATTAACTTATTCTTTACTTCTAAATTTCCAGAACCGTTTTGGTTACCTGATTGAAACCATCCAATCAGAGCCTTGATCTCAGATTAACCTCGAGTTCAATAGATTTTCATCATATTGCGTGGCCTACGGTGTCTTTCCACGCGTTTAACCGTTTACAGCTTAATTCAAATGCTATACTGAATGTCAATAACTTATCTCATCAACCTTTTATGTAACATATGTACTGAATCGGCTCATCTTTGCAGAACTGATCTGAAGGAAACCGGTGATCTCAGTGTAGCTTAAATGTAACTCAAGTAGCAACAGCTACTGTTTGTTTAGACGCAGCAGTAATTTTCATTTCTCTTTTCTTAAATTATCATTCGTAGGTACTGGAGTCAGTTTATTCAATATTGGAAGCTATGCGTCCGTTCCAGTTTACTTCGGAAAGAAACAAAGAATTGCTGTGGCTTTCACATCATTTGGAACGGGTATGGGTGCTATGTTGTGGCCGTTGATAAGTCGTGTTTTACTTAAACATTTTGGATGGCGAGGAAATATGTTGATCACCGGCGCCATTGTGCTGAATGTTTGCTCACTGTCTCTGTTCTTCAAGGCCCCACACGTTCGAAAAGAACAAAAAGTATTAGAAAAAGCGAAAAAATCAAACTCTATGCGGCAGAATTTTTCGCAGCTCATAAAGATGCCAATGTTTCTAGCTCTTATGTTTTGGAGCGTTTTAGACGGATTATCATCACCCGTTGTTGGCCAGATGATCGTGGATTTCAGTCGGGATAAAGGTTTGTAAATCTTCGAAAATTATTATTGCTGTTGTTATTGTTGTTTATTTGATTTCTTTACTAAACTTTTCGCTTATGATCTTGTTCAATTTTGAATGTTACCTTGAAGGTAAGGGTATTCTGAGTGTTCAAAAAATATCTTGAATTTTAACATTTTAGCCTGTCATTTCAGTTTAAAGCTGAAAAAAATATATATATAAGGGAAGAGGAAAAGAAAAGTGAAATAATAATACCGTTACAATAAAGGTACCATTATCTTATGGCTTGATTGGTAATCTTTTCATTTTTTTTTTCAGCATAAATAGATATGATTTCCTTTTCATATTTTAATTACAATGGTATTATGAAATTATACTATTTAGCGTATACCTTCAAGCTTTTAAAAAAAATTCCCTAATGAAAGGTATAAATTAATCTTCTCTCCCACTTCTAGCTATGGGTAAATAGCAGATCAGACTGAATTATATAACCTTGGTTTGGCAACCAGTCTAAGAGAAGGAAAACTCTGAATTTAAACCAGCTGTACCCCACTTAAAAATTGACCTTGTGTCACATCCTACCCGTGGTAGAGGGTTTTGGTTAATGCATACTTTCAAATTATTTAGCCATTAACCATAATCTATCAACTTTTTGAAGACGTTGTTTTCGTCTCTCAGTTTTAGATCTTGTGGCCACTAGAAGTGAAATTTCAAACAGAAAAATCTGCACCTGGATTATTTTTCCTTGTTTATATATATAAAACTACAGAACACGGATCATTATCGTGGTGATTACGAATGACGACAATACAGTATCATTATTATGTCGCAAAATTGACAGGAAATTGTTTTATTCGCCATTTGCATTATAGCGATACATCTCTAAAATATCTCGCTATGAGAGGTTTTTTGCTTTAATACATTGATTTTTGTATGTATGTTACTGTATTATAATTTGGATTATTACAATATTGATTATTACTATTGTCTCCTGCATTGCGTATCGCTAGGGAGCACCTCCTCAGTATTGGTTTTGATGTCTCTCCTTAATGGCATATCAACCTTCGTGGGTTATTTAATTCCAAACTCATCCTTGTAGAAGGACAGTTGTGTTGCTATTTAACCTGCAGCTGGGAGAATAAGAGGGTTCATACTTTTTGCAAGAATATTAGTTCGAAAGTGAACGTAATAGCATGACTGGAATTCGAACTCGCTTACTATGATATCGCCGTCCAGCGCGTTAACCACAACGCTACGGAGGCTCCACACCTCTTCCGTGTCCTTTCAGACATTAGCATTGAAGTGGTGTGAGACTATAAGCTCTTTCTGTCCCTAGGTGTACATATTTAGGGGCAGTAATGCATATAAGTGAAGGTGCGAGCGTGTCTGTATGAGTATGTACGTATGTGTATTGTCATGGATGCTGTTTAGTGTCATAGACACTCATTGGGTGGGAGGGGAGTCTTACTCCTCTGCAGAGATGCAGACGACTTATTTTATTGCCTCAGCCGATTGTACTGGTACATATGGATAGATATGCCTGTAGATGCGAGCGTATCTGTATAGGTATGTACGGGCATAGGAAGTGTATATGTCAATATGTACACGGACATATGTGCGTTGTTGTATCAAAAAAATAGCTAAACAACATCGGGAGGTCGGTAGATGTTAACAGATGATCAAATAGAAAGAGAAGGATTTCTTCATGGAGATGAGTTAGTTTTTAATGTTCGTATTAAGTCAATAGATATTGATACTTTTAGGTTTTTTAGTTCTGAGACTTCCATGGATAAGTAGGTTTTTTTCCGGAAGTAGGGGGTCTACATATTCAAGGGACTAGTCAGGAGTTTGATAGGCCATTTACTGCTCAGAGCAGTGGTAGTTAAAGTGGTCATTAGACTGAACTGCCTGGCCGGGGTCTCTCCTCCGTTCACCGTAAATTTGGTTGAAAACAGAGCAATGGGAGTTAGAATCTAAGGAAGTAAGCTGTAGTAGGTCTCCAGGAACAGTAGAGTCTGAAAAAGTAGATTGCCGTTAGATGCAAAGCGATAGAAAACTGACCTGCACCCAAGTCCATATCGTGATAATGAGGATCTTCTCCCTTCAGGAGAAACAGGAAGAGTGAATAAAGAAATGAGAAGTGTATTTTCGAGTTGTGTTTTTTTTTTTTTTTTTTTTTTTTTCTTTTGTGAAGCTGACATGTGGTTATAGAGTTTCAACCAAAACCTGCGACCGGCTAGTTTTTTTTAAAGATAAACTCAACGTGGAGCTGAAGTCATATAATAGGTGAAACTGAGTGAGCTGCGAACGATACTGTCTCAAATAGTAATAATGAGACAAATAACAAGAATTGACAATACAGAGCAAACCAACCTAATATTCCATCAAATGAACAAATTTTCCTGTTTGAGAACTATGATACCAAGAGTAAGTGATGATATTAGTAACAGAATTGAGCATTCGAAAACGCACAGATATAGATAACTAATCGAGAACAATAATTTTGACCAAAACCAACCAATAACTAATTATTATTGATTAAAACAAACAACACTGGATTGAGGCTGTTTAGCAGGCGAAGCTAGTCGAGCCGCGAACGATACTGCGACAGTGTTCTTAAAAAAACTTTCCTCGGGCCTCCAGTTCTCTTAATCTCGTGTTCGTTTTTTTTTTGTTTGTTTTTTGTTTTTTTTTTTGTTGTTTTTTTTACCGATTGTGGAAAAAGAATTGTTAAGGTACGTTCATAACCTTCAATTCATTCAGCTCCAAGGCGATGTCCTGAATTTTATGTTCACTCCACAGTTCGCTTTTTTTTTTCACCAATCAGCAAATTTTCTTTTTCTAGTTTACAATTACCGGAAAAGTCTTTTTGCTTAGAGGTGATATTTGCATATAAATTGGAACGTTTTTGAATTATCATGTTTTGTATACCTCAGCTTTTAATAGAATTCACTATGATAATAAAGTCGTGGATTGTGTTGGCTGGTTGTTTAGGTTTTATGGCATATGACGCCTTGTAGGTTATTTTATGCCAAATCCATTTTTAAACAAATAATCAGTTCTATTTCAAACAATTAAGTCTAGCATGAGTACACAGTTTAATTGTCAAAACATTTCTATTTCAAGCTATTCAGTTTAGTCAAACAGTTCTGTTTCAGCTAATTCAGTTTAGTATAAGTATAGAATTTGTTTACACGCCGTTAAATGTCAAAACAGTTCTATATTAAACAATTCAGTTTAGCGTAAGTACAATTTCAATGTCAAAAACTGTACCATTTCAAACAATTCAGTTTAGCATAAGTACGCAGTTTAAATGTAAGTACAGTTTTATGGTCAAAAACATTTATATTTCAAACTATTCAGTTTAGTCAAACAGTTCCTATTCAAACAATTCAGTTTAGCATAAGTATGTAGTTTAGTTCTATTTAACCCATAGATAGGGCCCTATCAGGTGTTACCATTCCGGGCCAGAGTGGACTTGGGAGCAATGGCAATGAAGGGGTGCTCTGCATTCCCCAAAGCCCGAGCATCACTGGAACCTCATCATCAGATTGTTTAGTGTCATATACAGGACACTCTTTGGGGGAAGTTAAGAATCGGAGACACCCCCTCCCCTGTTCAAATTGTTCTGTTGTACAAAATGGATCTGTGTCTATATTGTATGATATTCTGCATAAACGTAAAATGTACGTGTGACCAAACCCCAGTTTTATAATTATAATTTTAGTGATTTTATATAATGTTAGAACTCACGTAAATTTCAAAGTGACTTATTTGAAACTACGGAACCTTCATTACCAACAGTTCATGTCCCATAAAATAGACACACTCGCACTCGATTTACTGGCGAGAACAACTTGTCAATTGTTGGTAGTTGTCCTTTCTCAAGAATATTAATGTATTCTTTAGCATTAATCGGCTTATCGTATCGAATTAATTTACCAATTCCAGAAAACGACTGTAAAAATTATGAGTACTGGATAGGAATCCTTGAAACCATATAACTGCGAAATCGTAGTAAGCGAGTTCGAACTCTCGTCACACTATGTTCTCTTTCAGGATAATACCCATGGGAAAGGTATAAACCTTCTTATCCCCTTAACTATGGGTTAAATAGTAGCAATACTGTTTTTCTACAATGATGACTTTGGCATCGAATAACCCACAAAGGTTGATATGCCATAAAATAAACAAACCAAAGCAAACATTTAGCGCTGGTGGGATATATAATACGAAAAAAATTGCAATATAAGGTAGGGTAAAAATTGTACATAGTAGCAGTATGTTGTATCTCATAGATTGATAAAGACATCAGGTTTATGGAAATTTACTAAGCTTTTTGCTTAGATGTGGCACAAGGCCATATGAAAGGGGCACCCAATGAAGACATCAGGTTTATGAGTCCCAAAAATTCACTTTAAATTGCCCAGCAGAACACATGACACCACGGATATATAGACTTTTGGTTAAAAGTACTTGTAAGTAAATTCATCAGGAGGTTGCAGGTTCAATCCCAACTGCAGGTAAATAACAAAGAATACTTACAATAGCTTGGTCATGGTTAACGAAATTAGAAATGTGTACCCCTCGGGAATTAAATAAAAAGTTCCTTATGGACTCCCGAGTTCGATATGAAACACCTGAAGACAGAAGGATGCATTGGTCGAAACGTGGTGAATATAACAATAAAGTTGCAGACAATACTCTGACTTTCTGAGATGAAACTTGATAATTTATATCATTTAAAGTATTCAGACAAATAATAATACTAGTTCAGCTATCTTCTCCTCCCCAATGTATTAGGTTTTTAACCTTGGTGAGACAACTTGTCTGAGAAAAGGAAAAACTTTTAAACCAAACTAGCAATACTCCGTAAAAATGATATTGTGTCAGATCCCGCCAGCTATCATGTCGACCCAACCTGTATTTTGTTTATGGCATCAAAAGTCACCCTGTATAGCCATGGTGAAAATGTTTGAATTTGATCCATGCACCTTGTAATTATATTTCAGTGAAATATATTCATCGCTATGCACGGACACAAATTTTCAAAAATTACATGCATCTTGATATCAGGAGCGTACGTTTTGTTGCATTCATTAACTATAATTCAGTCATGTTGTTTTCAAATGATTTTTATTTCTACTAGAATTAAATTAATTGATCACAAAAATTGCAGCTTTTGAGCATACAATTCACCCATAAATAAGTGTCCATATGCCAGACTAAGCTTTGTAAATGTAGTATCGCATATAAATAAGTACAGCCCTAGCATATTTTTTTTATAAAGATCGAATTTTTTTCTAAACCAAAGATTTTATTATTCCTAGCGGAACATCATGCTATCAAAACGGATATTATTAGGTAGCATTTATAACCAAACTCTGAGAACGAAACTTGAAAATATATATAGAGTGCATTTAGACTGCTGCATATAAAATAAAAGCATCAATATTATCATGGAGCGTTGTGGTAACGGAAACCCAAATGATTCGCGACTTATCTAATTCAAAATTAAGAATGATTTTAAAAAAAGGTGCGATGATAAAAAAGAAGCAAATTACGAGACTATTTTATTTATTCAAACGCACTAACAATTATATATATATACATAATTTTTTTTTTTTTTCAGAAAACGTAAATAAATCAATGACATGTCTTGCGAAAAGTTCGATTCTAAATCCAATCGAACATTTACGATAGAATTTTTTTTTAATGAAGCATAAGAAAGCACCATCCATCAAAAATCTATTAACTGTCATTCTAGAAAGTTGGAACTCCTTTGCTAAAGAATATTGCTTTAAATTAATTAAATCCATGACTGAAATAATGAAGGCTGTCATAAAAGCTCGGGAAACTAAGTAATAATTCTCATTTTTTTATCTATGAATTTTATAATTATTTTGTCAACATTTCGTTATTCGATAATAATTTCCAATGTATAGTTTGGAAAAAAAATTATAGCATTAATTCAAATAATCTAATCTAGTTTGTATATTTTATGAAGCCAAAATGTTCAGCTATGAAAGAAAAATCTATTGCGTCGTATCAGTTACTAGTTTATTTACAGCTAAATAAAAAAGGGAGTGAACATCCTATAAGTGTGCTTATCCCATCATTTTTATCAGGGGTAATATAACTCTATATCTTTATGTCAAATGACTCAGATTCCGCCTTTCCAACAACATTCAAATAATCACTAAGGTAATAATGTTTGTTTGCTTCTCCGAAAAAGGAATCCACCAACCTGTCCTCCTACGCGAATCAGTGTCCTCTTCGATAATGTAATTCCATGTTATTAGTAATCTGCAGTTGACGATGTACCATTTTTTTTTTATAATGATTTATTTAATATCTCAACATTTTCTTGATTTCTCTAATTTTGCACATTTTTATTTTCAGGTTATGGAAAAGATACTGGTGCTTCTCTCCTAGTTTATTATTCATTATCTAACGCCATTGGTCGAGGAACCGTCGGAATCATCTCGCGTTTCAAAATTCCAAGTTTTTTATTTTTCGCATTCACCAGCTTTTTCTGTGGAGTGGCGTTCTTTCTTCTTGGTTTCACAAATGTCTATTGGAAGACTCTTGTTGTACTAATCGTCGCTGGCTTCATGCTTGGAGCACACGTAGCTTTTAATATGATTGTTTTGTTGAAGATTGTTGGTTCCGACCTGTATGGCCTCGGCTGGGGATTATGTGCTACTTGCTTGGGAACAGGTTTTTCAATGTCAGGACCGGTTGCAGGTAAACTTTAAAATTCTTAATCTTGTGGCAAATGTTAACGTACTCATTTCTTTCAGACATATTGGAATTATTGACACGACAGATTTCAATCCGATAATGGAAAGTCAGGCCTAGCTTGTAACAGTAGTCGACTCCGAGATAGTCAACTTCTTTAAAATTGTCAGGTCGTTCGTGATCAAAATTAGGAACAAGATAGAGACTTCTGGTGAGGATGTGTCATATAGTCAAGACAAAAGAAACATTCGAAACGGTCAGATTTCATTGTGATGCAACTGCTTGCAGCTAATTCTGTGCACCTTCTGTATTGTGATGGCAGCCAGCCACACGCTGGGGTGTTACGGGTCTGCTGGTTTAGCCGAAGTGCACGGGTCCAGAAAACGATATCACAGGGAAAAGAAAAACACACACAAACACAAGATTCCGAAGGACCCAAAATTCTTGCGGAAGAAGCCGGGTGTGACACATTGGGACCTTTCTGTAATTCTGCACTGCCAATCCCCTTCTGGCGTGTGGCGAGATCTCTAAATGGCTATAACTGCTATATCTGGTCACTTCCAACAAAACTAACTGCCTCACTCCTACTAGCCACCGTTTCCAGTCTCGACTCGATTGCCAGGGTTCAATTCTCACGGGCACATATGGATCACTCATCACCGCCACCTCTCCCACGCACACAGACCATTAACACTGGCACTTAAACTGGTCAGCCGTTAATATATTAGGCTCAAGCTGTCCCCTGGCACCGCGGCCATGTCCAGCTTAGGCCGTTAAAAATAATTCCTTTCAAGCTTCATTCTTATAACCTACCAGGTTTCGTCAACCTGCATCCGCGCACAAAATATGTACGCCAACAAACACACGTCGGTATATATATATATATATATATATATATACTCACACGTACATACATATACACACATCTAACCATATGTACAAACCCACTTACGGTCCATAGTGTTATATCGTAACAACGGTCGGGTTTGTTCAGAAGTCCATAGGCAACACCAACCCCGACCTCAGCAAATCGATGTGGCCCATCAGCTAATAAAGTGAGTGCTGTACGAGGACATTTGGTACAAAACCTATGTGATGAGGAAAAATTCACATGACCAAGGCTTGTCTGGCCGATAATTTTTACGATCATGTTACCTCATATATGTAACTGGGTAGTTCTCCGTGTTTGAATCCCCTGGGGCATCATCGAGAGGAAGAACTGGCGGATCCAAGGAGTTGTTGAACACTGCCAATTGTAGACGTAAGCGAGAACCTCCTTATGTGGAGAATGCATTGGCTTCAATGGGTGACATGCATACAAACCTTTCTGAAAACATACTGATCTTTCAGTGAATATCGTAGGATTTTTTTTCATTTTTTTTATATTTTGTGTGTGGTGTTGGGGAGGATGAGGTTTAAGACGTTTACTATGAGTAATAGTTCGAAAGTGAACGTAATAGCACGACTAGAGTTTGAACTCTCTTACTACGATGTCACAGTCCAGCACGCTAAGTACTACGCTTTTTTTAGCTGCCAATGTCTTCTCTATCACTTAAATCTTAATTTGTTTTTTTCTTTTTGTTTAATGGCATATCAGCCTTCGTGTGTTATTGAATGCCAAAATAATCCTTGTAGGAGAGTAGTGATACTATTTAAACCATATCTGGGCTATTTTTTTTATTAATCCTGATTTAGAATGGTTGATCTGTGTCAGTGTTGCTTTCTAAATGTACGCTAACGTAACAGTTATTGTCATGAGAAATGGAATCGGCAACCTGTGTTTAAATTCTGGATAAGGCTATTTGCATTTCACTCGGTGTTAATGCACTTTGGAAACGCCTGAATCCACCAGTTCTATCCCCGAACCCAACTACTCGGTGATATCAAGGGATTGAAGCCGTCCTTAAATGTGAAGGTATTTTTTTTTATTTGAACATCCGTTTTTTTTTTTGTTGTTGTTATTTTTTTTCTTGAGTGTTAAGCAAAATCTGTATCAGGTCGAATTTTTTGACATGAAATTATTCTCAGATCTTTTCACCGAACACTGTTTCGTGTCCTCTGTTTTTGTTGAGGAGCAGAAGCCTCAACGAGTTAAATTCCGTGCTGGTCCTACTTTTACATTTCTCTGACATCTCTGTATAAGCAGATTTCTTAATTTTTCTCATTATTCAACACCATTCCTTATCTATGATTGTGACTTTGACCTAGAGAGTGTAGTGTCTTTTGGCATTACTAGGTCTCGATTAAAATTGCCTGAGACAAAGACGAGATAGAAAGATGACGACGAGTTCAACGGAAAGGAAAAAGTCAAACACATGGTCACAATAAAGCACCATTCCCTTTATGACTATTTCAAGCTCTTCCGAACCGATGTTAAAAATAGTGCGATGTGAAGTGGTATTTTCAATTCGATAAAGGAATTCGTAAGTTGTTACCCACACCCAATGGCGAGGGCGGTTTCGCTAGCCCCGAAATTGAAATCGTTTCTTGTCGCTCTGCTGTTTACTAACTGATTGACCCTTTTCAAAATCCCTAACTCTCGTGTGTAACCGTTTCTGATGCCCACTGCGAGACTTCCAGTGATTTACTTATGAGTGGTGGTGGGAGGCACCTACTTCATTACAGTTCACCTTTTTCTCTCCAGGTGTGATCTACCAAACTCAACTTTTTTTTACGGGGGTGCATATTACAACTGAAGAAGCTCGGAGAACGTATCGGACAAAACGTTGTCAACAAAAGAAACAAAGTGTTTGATATGACACTAGGTCATTTTATTGAGGTGGTGAAAAAGCACACACGAATCATGTGAGACCATCTCAAAAAATGCTTGATGTCTTTGACTTTCCCTATTTCGGGGGTGCCTCAGGCGCCAAAGAGGGGTTGTTTGGAGTAGGCTGTCTGGGAACTGGCGGTTATCAAATGCGAGAGGAACATCAGAAAACTTGGGATGAGTGAAAAAAAAAGTGCTTAATTCCTCGAAAAAATGTTAATTTAACTAAATGTTCTTTGTTGAATTGATGTACTGATCATATTCTTTTTTTTTTTTTCTTCTTTTTTGCATTTTTCAGGTTATATTTCTCAACTGAAAAGCTACAACTACTCATATTTCGTCTCTGGTTCAGTAATAATCGTTGATATAATTATATACGGTATCGTCATTATAATCTGCAAATATAAGAGCAGAAAGTGACTGAACCCTTTGCAGCAGTGAATAAAATTGTAACACCCCTGTAAACAAAAATAGAATTACATAAACATGTATTAAGGGTGAACTCATTTTTGGACCGCTACATGTTCATATTTTTGGTTACAGAGTTTTAATGTTGTAGAGTTTGGTAATAAATAATATCTAATAATATTCATTTTGATTGTTTAAATGTCTTACCAAGAATAGATAGTCTAGGTATCTTTGGTTTAGAACAGGCCCAATCAAAGGGAACGATACAGATGCCTGGGAGGGAATAATTCTTTTTGAGGTGATTAAAAGCGTACGTGTCCACAGGGTGGGGATTATTAGTTTGCATTTATAAATCCTTTTATAACAGAACAAAAACCACAGCATCATGTAGACTTGTTGCCATACACCTAGTCTAGTGCCTAATTGGGTTTGTATTAAAACCCGAACAAAGTAATTACTTTACTTAAGCTTTATTCAATATAACTTAACAGTAGTGATATTTATCCGACGTCTCGCCACGCCAAAATGCAGCACAAGGCCATTTCACAGTGGGAGTTACACACAGGTCGAAGGTGAAGATTATTTAGTACTCACAGTGAACTGATCCACAAAAAGACAACCATGTTTGACTTCATCACGGAGTGTGATAACCACGCGCAATGTATCGTTCACATATGACCCGTTCAAAACATACGGGTCATTTAAATTAACGAGCAACCTGGTTCTGACCCCCAAAAATTCGAATCTTTTCGGCATCGTTGATGACTCATATAATTATATTTTCACGAAATAAAACATTTAAAAACAATTGAATTTCGAACGAATTATTTTACAAAAATAGTGAATTCTAAGATATTTCCTTTTTAGAATAGGTTATGAGATGTCTTTTGAAAAAAAAAAGATTATTTGATAAGAGGAATGAAAATATAGATTTAAAAACAAAAGAAAAATAATAATCCTTCTTTGAGTCCTAGCTCTTTCCCATGTTTCTGATCCATTCGGTTTTTCTCTTGTTCTCTTGGTTGCCATATTTTGCTCCAAAATTGTTTTGTTTCCTTGTCATCCGTTTGTTCGTAAGTCTTCATGCTATCTCCCTCAACTTGCTGTAAGAATTTTTGATTTTGTTTTGGAAAGCCCTGTTTTGTCTTCATAGTTTTAACCTGTCTCGATATCTTTTTAGTCCTCTTCTTTCGCCAGTAACTTCTGGTTTATTTCCTCGAGTTGCTTGTTTTACTTGTGTTGCTTTTCCTTTTTATCCCAACATATTCCAGCGTTTATCTATTTTTTTTTTTTTTTTTTTACATCAGCATTAGCTGATGGTCTGTTATTTTTATTTTACTCCTTTGAGAATTTTCCACACTAATAGTCCAGCAGATTACTGAAATAATCTTTCACTTTGTGATTCAAGCACCAAAGGACCTATTCTTTCAGAAAAGTACGTTACTCGCGTTGAAAAATAAAATGGCTGCCATTTTTCAAGATAAGTCGATCTTTGTTGTCTATTTATCGGTATATGTCAGAATCAGATGAAAATGGATCAATGTTCAATCTCATGTATCATTATTTGTTATAAGTGTAGTCTTTTTTTTTCTTTAGCTTGATTCATATTAGAGATACCAATTAATAATTTGTTGTTGGCGACGATAGTTGAGGATGACCCGAAGTCTCCCTTTTCGAAAGCTACTACACCAAGATGTTGGGGAGGGCGCTACTTCTTTCCCTGGATTGCTCCACTTTATCCTTGATCCATACCTTATAATGCTGAGTGTTAAGCAAGGTGACATCAAGTACCATTTTTTAAAGTCTTTTGTATGACTCGACCTGGGATTGAACCCAGGTCTCCCGGGCCATTGGCGAACACTCTAACCAATTAATAAAGTAGTTGGTTATCATTAACAAATTTTTTTGTGGATGAAATATTATATTAAACCTAGTATAACTGAAAAGCCGACTTTCGCTGTCATATTGTCCACAAATATGATTCTTCACTTGAATCACTTGATTGTAGTAATCACAAAATCTAATTGTTATAAATTATATCAATACCACTTTAGCTTTCGTTCCAGAATAAGTTACGCTTAGTAAATATTAGTATATGTCTATTACAGTCTGGTCTTATCTATCAATTCTAGTCGGTTCACATTTAGCTATCTTCGTATCTATCCATCTATTCTGTCAATTCAGGCGCAGCTATTTAATTGTGTAATACTACAACAAGCAATTCTTCTCGTTGAAATATATACAGGGGCTTATTAGATAGCATTTGGGACACTCAAGTATACTACAAGCTACAGTTTAAGTTAGTAAATTCCAGCTATAAGTCATACACTATAAGCCGACACTGAACCTCGTACTGAGTCTCACAACAGTGATGTCACCAGTGTGCCCTGTTTGAGATTTAACATCACTCTTATTCACATAATGTAATAGAGCTTGACTGCATCACCTCGATATATGATCACAGATGTTGCCTAGCAATATCTGTGATAATTTTCTAAAACGGCTACAAAAGTACAGATTTTAAGTCATGCAATGACTACCATCTTGAAAACTAGTAACCAATTTCGAATATTAGTACCAAAACATATTTCTTCGCTCAAAATACAATCTATTTAACATTTAGATCAATTGCATGTTCCTCTTTATAGACATTTAGCATTAAAAACCCTTTTTCCTATTTTATGAGTCGGCCATTTTGAAAAATGGCGACCATTTTGCTTTTCAACGTGGGCAACGTACTTTTATGAGAGAATGGGTTTTGGAGCACATGTATATCACATTTGGAGCTTGTAACATCAAGTGAAAGATTCTTGGGGAATATTGATTTAATTTACGTCACTACGTCATTAGCTAATGGTTTTTCACTGGAGTTTGAGTGACTCTTCTCAGTATTCTGGCCTATTTTAATAATGCTGTCGTCTGGATGGTCTCTACTTGTCCTCTAATTTCTAAGTCCTCCAATATCTTCACCAATCTTTTGGGGTCGTTCCAAGTGCACCAGCTACAATTGGTATTACCATCACCTTCATGCTCCATTGCTCTCTAGCTAGGTCCAGATATATATCCCTCTTTTAGCCTTCTTTTGATTTAACTTTGTGGTCTGCCGGGGCGGCAAAATCCATTATTCGGCATGTTCGTTTTTTTTGTGTGTTGTTTTTTTTTTTTTTGTTCTTTATCACTAGGTCTGGTCGAGATTAGGTAATCCATTTGTACCTCAAAATCCCAGAAAAGCTTATGGGTCTCATTCTCCATGATGGATTCTGGGTTGTGCATATGCCACTTGTTTGTGTGGTCAGATTTCATTTTCTTGCACAATTCCCAGTGGATCCCTTACCCCACTAAGTCGAGTCTTGTTTTATACTTTTTTGGCGCTAAATTGCTGCATTCGCTTATCATATGATTGATCATTTTGTCTCTATCACCACATAACCTACACTTGTTATTTTGTTGCGTCTTGTCTATTTTTGCTTTAACATAGTTTGTGCTTATGGCGTTGTTTTGTGCTGCTATTAGAAGATATTTAGTTTCTCTCTTGAGGTTTACCTTTCTTAGCCATGTCTAAGTCTTCTCGTGTGAGATTTCGCTTGTTTTCCGCTTGAAATATACTTACAATTGCTATTTCATCCCATTTTTGTTTTCTAGTTAGTGTTGTTCTCTTGATCCTTGTATTGTTACTGATCGCTGTAATTAGCCTTTTTTCGTTCTTTTTTTTTATGTAGTCTTCAAGTCGTCTTATCGATGTATCGACGCTATCTTCAATACTGGTATGTCTTCTTCCTCCTTTTATTTGCATACAGCTTGTCTGACGTAGACATGTCTGGTATTTAAAGCCTTATTGATTGTCATGAGTTTTCTCGTTCTCTAGTCCAATTGTTAAAGTTCTTCCATTGTCCATTTTTAGAATTTCCTCGAATATCTTACAATGGGAACAACCCAGGAGTTTATCCTTTTGATGAGATTTTTGCTATAAAGATTGGTTTCGAGTAATTTTCTCGTTCTCCTGAGGTACTCTTTTTAAATTTGTTCTTTCATCTCTGCTTGTTTGATGGTGTCTGCATCCAATATTCCCAAGTACTTTAAGTTTCCTTTTCTCCGAGAATTCTGATTTTTTTTTTCCTGGTTTGGTAGTTCTATTCCTTCCGTCATCGAGTCGTAGTATCTGTTTCTTCTGCTGGTGGCATTAATTTTTGAAGATTTCTAACAACAAGGTTTTAAAATCATATTTTCGCTGAACAACAAAATATCTTGGCATAACGTAATTTAGTGATAAAAATGTAAGCATTGACTTTTAAAACTTTTTTAATTCTTAATTTTTAAAATAAATAGTATCTTCTTAAAACAAAATTTGATTTATTTTCTTTTCAAAAACAATAACAAAAAAGGGACTTAAAAATAGATTTTAAATTATTGGAGGTCGTTTTTAAAAAGGGTGTTATTCAGTTTCAATGAATAAATTAAATGGATGATATATTTACACAATGCAAGACATGAAATTCTGGGTTATTGTCTGGAGGATTCAGCCTCAACTATCATTCTACCAACAAATGCCTCAGATGTCGGGTGCCAACATAATGAAATAGGATATATTACTTTTGGGGCGCAGTATGTATTTATCCAACCCTTCCGCCACGGGTAGGATGCAACAGAAGGTCAATTTTTTAACAGAATACAGCCAGATTGGATTCAGAATTTTCCTTTTCCTATATCGATTGCTGTACCAAGGATAAAGAGCCTATTCTACCATAATATTTACCAAAACCAGGGAAAAGGGGATGAATTTATGTCTTTCCCGAGTCCGTTAGCGCAAAATGAAATTCAAACTGCCTCTTTCAGGATTTGAACTTGGCTCACCGAGCCCATTTCCTATAACAATAAACGTTATGTTACATTCCGATCTAGCTGTAGTTTAACAAATATTAAAGCTGAGGAAGAACTTCTAGTATTCAAGTGGTGATAATTCTTCAACTGCGATTAGAAAGAAGAATAATTCTGAATAATTACCAAAATACGTTTTTCTGTTTGTAGAAAAATAGTTTCGGTTACTCTCTGAATATCAAACTAATACAAATTAAGCAAGTGTTATTGATTTTCTAGCATGTCAACTCTTGTTAGGTAATTTAATGCCTAAGTCAGTCCTTATTTCTTTATGCAAAAATATGCTTTCAAGTAACTATTCTTACTGAATACTAATAATTTGCAAATAATAGCTTCAAATAACTATTCTTAATACAAATAATTTGCACACAATTATATGGTTTCAAGTATTCCTATAATTTGATTTCTTTGTTAAATAGCACTTCAACCTTCGTGGGTTATTTAATGCCCAAACCATCCTTGTAAAAGGTACTATTTAACCCATAGCTGAGGGCATACCTTTCCTCAGGGTAATAATCTGAAAGTGAAAGTAATAGCGCGACAGGAGTTCGAACTCGCTTAGTCCGATGTCGCAGTTCAGCACATTAGTCAATACACCATGAGGACTACCCCAAGTATCTATAATAGTTAATTTTCAAATAGATCTATTTGAACTTTAGATAGGTCCCTTACTGAGCGGACCCAGGAGTAATTGATAGGAAAGGGTGACTTCACACATATCAAAACATCCAACCGGATGTTATGGAGTATTATTCCAAGGACCCCTTTTTATACAAAAAGTAAGGGCCTTACCTCTAGGTAGGGTATATAGTTGGCGTATTTTAAAATATCACCCACAGGTTGTCAAAACTATATTGGAACTCTTTCATACAATACATCAACTTTTAACCAAAAAGATCTTAATCTAACCCTTCACAGACACCAATCTTGTTACATTTCACATTTTCACAGCAAATGTATAATTTAGAATAAAAGTATAATTTTAAAAATTCAAGACATTATTGTTGTTTTTAACGTCTCCAATGTACGAGAGTGTGCAAAAATGTTTTTGACTCCACCAAAAAGGGTAATTATCATCTTTTTTTCATTTTTATTCATTTTCTTCTTTTTATTTATTTACTTTTGAAGGGTTAAAGTTTGAGTTAGTTTCTTTGTTTTAATAACATACCAAATTTTGTTGGTAATTTAATGTCAAAGCTATCCTTGTAAAATGAATAGCAATGATACTATTTCAGCTATTGCTGGGGAGAAAGGGGTTCACATACCTTTCCCAAGGATATTTGTCCGAAAATGAATGTAATAGCGCGACTGAAGTTCGAACTCACTTACTTCGAGGCTGCAACCCAGCACTTTAACCATTACGCAACGGAGACACCCCTCTCTCTCTCAATAATGTACCAGGTGTACTGAACTGCCGGAGGAATATAAATAGTAGCAGGACTAATTTAATTATTAGTTTGGCCGAGAAAATAATAGTTGAGCACCCATATGTATATATTTGTCACGTTTACTTTATATATGCTCGTGTATATGTATATATCTAAGTTTAATTTATATATGCATATGTATATATTTAAGTTTAACTTAAATACGTATATGTATACATTAGGCTTACCTTAGTCTTGCACAAGGACATAATAATGGTTTGGTTTAATGACATAGCTACCCTTGATGGTTTTTTTTAAAGGCAAACCTTGTTTATACATATATAATTTTTAAGGGAATGGTTTGTAGGTTGCTGTTGTATATTCATGATACAACTATACGTATACATATACATGCAGAAACATAATCAACAATAATGACCAACGAACACACTTCTTTAGAAAAATATACCTCACACACTTTATTCGCGAAAGGGTTGCTGTTTATTGTGTGTGAGAGGTGAGTTGGAGACGGAACAGACTGCCACATATTGACCCCAAGTTCCTCTGTATTATAGCAGCACTTCTTTCTCATTCTGCTGGGCTGCTCAACCGGAGTTCTGAGGGCCCAAGCCCTCTGTCTGAAGCTGGTTCTCACTACAGCATCTTGTCCTCAACTGTGACTGCAACTCGAACTGAACTCTGCCTGCCTCGAACTCAAACCGTCTGTGGCACCTGGTTATATAATTGTTGGTCGTCCATCTACTTCCGATGGGCGTCGCATCTGCACCGAATTCAACCCGTCCACAGGTCAAGGTGATATTCCGATATCTTCGACCGGGTGTACCTGTTTCTTGCTTGACGGCTCGGTCGAAGGTCAATGTGTTACATTGCTTTTTGAATGAGTTAGAGCTAATTTAATGGTTTCAAGTCTTGCGTAAATCTTTAATCGCAATTCTTTTTTCTTCCATCCAGCTGTCTCCGTAGACTAAAACCATATAGTTGTTACTACTGCCTGTCGCATAAATCCAATGCCTAAATCCAAACAAAGACACAGGAGCTGCTCGGTGGAGCGACCTACCTGGTCAGGGCGAAGAGGATCAAAGTGTAGTATTTGTTTCAGCCATTCCTGCAAATTCAAGGTCAAGCATTACAAATCTCCTTTCTCGGGACAAGAAAACCAATGACCTTTGTGATATGCTCTTTTAGGGATAAAAACCGACTACTTTATGCTGTGTGTCCTTAAAGGACAAATACGTGCAAATACACCTGGACCAATGATCTAGGCTTTCCGGCTTACTACTAACGGCTCGTAACGCTCATCGGCCAGTGACCAGCCTCCTTCCACCGGTTCGCAAAGATCACTAGCCAGCCACCAGTCTACGACAGCTATTCCAGTCTACTACTGACTCGCAACACATCCATCAGTGACTAGCTAGCACTGACAGCGCTCATCGACCAGCCATTCCAGCCAACTAGTTTCACAACGCTCATCGGCAAACGACCAGTCATTCCAGCCAACTACCGGCTCGCAACGCTCATTGGCCACCAACCAACCTGCGACAGCCACTCAGCCACACGACCACAGCATCCGGTAACTTACAACAAGCTTACAGTCCAAGAAACATGTTATCGTCATATATTGTTCTTTGTTATTTGCCAAAATAAAGTCGCGATTTTTAACATAATCACCTAGTCTTTGTTCTCCTTGCTTTAGCTGTTGTTATTCTATTTTCAAATATTTATGGGCTTGATATCATCATCGACTCGCAGAAAACTTAGTCTTCCGATATTTATTTTAATGTTTGCTTTTTTTATTGACAAATTCTTTCAGCATTAACCTTTTAATCACATTACCCTAAAAACTTCTCTGCTACAATATTAAGCTGCATTTCCAGACAAACTATTCACTACAACATTCACGCAACCTTTGTTGATGAATACGTCGATCCTGCAAGCGTTCGGAAATATGTGCGATTGATAGCGAACTCGATAAATGACAATGACAAAAGAGAAAGATTTAAATGCCTGGCCTTTACTGAGCAAATCGCACACGAAAGGTTTGCATAGGTATAGACTCTCTGTTGCTGCATCTCAGCGGTGTTGAAAGTCGGTGCAGTCAAAAGGAGTAGACTTGGTAATCTAAAGGTGCTTTGCGATAATGTGTCTAGAAGATCAAGATAGTCTTGGTGATCGGTGCAGGTCGATGGTGAAACTGCATCGTCAGGAATCTGGAGACGGTCGAAGACGTGGATGCATTCGGTTGCAGAAGCTGGATGATCGATGTCCCGGTTTATTCAGTCTTTGGTTAACCGAGGGTGTATATCGACGTGGCCTCAGAGTGCTGACGATAATCCAAACGGAGTGGCCGTTTGTGGACTAGAGTTGATCGTCGGATATGCGTCGTCGGTCGGCTGGTCGTTGTCGGATGGTAGTGGTCTATAAAAAGCTGTCGGGTCGCGCCGGCAGGATAGGAACGTTTCTAGACTAGAACAACGATTCGCAGTCGAAAGATAAGACTTTCTGTTATACTGGCCCTAATAAGGACAGTTTGTATACCGTGGTTGTGCGGTCAGCGACTGCCTGGATTGGCAGGAACGGTTTCAGCTGTCAGCAGGAACTGATGCGAACTGGTGCGTGATCGGCCTCAGCGGTCGGCAAGAACGGCAGCAGACAGAAGCGTCGTCACCGATGGCAGGAACGGTTGCTGGCTGGAGCGTTGTCAGCAGTCGGCAGGAACAGCTTCACCAGTCGACAGGAATAGCTGTGGGATGGAACGTTATCAGCGGTCGGCAGGAATGGTTTCACCGGTCGGCAGGAACGGTTGCGAGTTGGAGCGTCGTTGTCTCAATATATCTGCAAAGGGGTCTAAGTGAGAGGATCATTAGTCATCCTCAGAAGACTTTCAATAAAAAGAAATAACTCTTAAAAAATCTGGTGATACTTTTGTAATTTAGCTTTGATAAGAATTGTTTAAGAGAGCTACTGTAGTTGGTTGGATCCCGCGTCAACTGCTGGCTGCTGGCTGGTAGAAGTAACGCTGGTAAGGGGTCTGCTACTACCAGTGGAAAGGAATTTGTTAAACTCCTTAAATCCCGGGTACGAAGGCCCGCCGCCGACGCTATTTTTCTGATACCCCAATATGTCAGTGTATGGCAGAAGGCTGTTTTATGGTGGGGGCTGCGCACGAATCGAGACTCATGCGCTGCTGGTGCAAAAATACTTGACTCCGTTGGCATTCCTCCAATGGGGCGCCTCAGACACCAAGCAATGAACTTAGTCCTGCAATCAAGCAAAGACTTGGGGTGACGGCCCTCTGAGGCCAAGTTGTCACAATTAGTAAACAACAACCCGACACGGATGCCAGGCGCCCGTCGTTAACGCGATTTATCTTACATTCCACTGTGTCAGAATATTGCACTACCTGTTTTATGGAAGGGGGCCGCGTACCAATCGAAACTCGTGAGCAACAAGTTCAAAAATACTTGAAGCTAAGGTGTCATAGGCACCAAACAACCGCCCGATCCGAATTTCTGGCAGCCGACCCAAAAGTCATGCGCTTTCTGAAGTTTGTGGTCAGTGACTGCCTATATATAGAAGGAAAGGGCAGCGTGTTGAATGGTTTACCGCGCGTGAGTGTGGTGAAAATTCTGTGATGTCAAAGGCAAGAAATCTCTCTTTTAAATATGAGTAATAATGAAATATCTCATTGTACTGACGTGAAGAGCTTACAAATGCTACACGTTTTATTCTGGGTTTATAAGTAATCTTCCAGATGCTCTACAGAATTAATTTTTAAATAGCTTTCATGTTGGTAACAGAAAATTCCAGTAAGTGAGACATTATTGTTGATATCAGAGACTCTCATTTCCGTTAAGGATGAAAATTTCCGTTAGCTAACGTCACGGATGATTGCGTTTTTTTTTTTGTTTTTTGTTTGTTTGTTTTTTTCTACGGGGATTTTTCGATTTGAGTAGCCGGCAGCCAACGATATCAACGTAACATTTCTAATCACGAAAAATAATGTTCGGAAGATTCTTTTCAACATCTTTTTTCCGAGATTATATATATATAAAAAAACTAATTCATTTTCGGCTTTTATAAGAAGAGGTAGTGTGTTGCCACAACAAAAACACACAGCTATGAATTTTCTTTTTTAGGTGAAGCTTAAAACCTTTTGAACAACTCTCGTATATATATATATATATATATATATATATATATTTGTATAAATACAGGGAACAGATGTTAATGTGGTAATGGTGAGTAAGAAACAATAAACATTTAAATATTGTACATCTAAGAGTTTTAAACTATTATGCTGCAGTAGTTGCCTCCCTCTAATTCGTTTACAACAAATGGACTCTCAACGCAGCTGTTGATGAACCAAGCGTGAATCTAAACTGAATAGGACAACTAATAAAATATATTCAATTTGCAATCGGGATTGACAAATGTGCTTGAAATTGTTTATTTTCCTCATTTTTAGCGTCACTACCCCACGAAACAACAACTGTACGGACACTTACCCTCATTTCAAAAGTAAGATGAACAAGACATGCAGACACAGGGCGTAGTTTGGAAGATCTGCCGGAAGCGATAGATGATAGGGACGAATGGAAAGAGAGAGTCTGGGAAATCCGTGCTGTCAACACGACTTGATGATGATTGTCAAATGAGAAAGACTCGTCAAGATTCGGGTTCCAAAAATTCGAGAACCAGTCAATCAAGTTGCATCTCTCTCTCTCTCTCTCTCTCTCTCTCTCTCTCTCTCTCTCTCTCTCTCTCTGAAAGGGTTTGGCGTGGTCAAACACATAGTTAACAAGAAAATATTGATAGGGCGAAAGATCAAATAAATAAAATCGTCATAATAACTAATTTTCTCTTAATTTTTATCCTTTGATTTTTCCGTTATAAAGTTTTTTTTTAATCATCAGTTTTCTTTTTTAATCAAATTATTCTTACCTCCCATTCCTCTTTTGTATTGTCAGCTCTCTCTCTCTCTCTCTCTCTCTCTCTCTCTCTCTCTCTCTCTCTCTCTCTCTTACATTTTCCTTGTTTTGTTCTCGTCTCTACTTTAAAACTATTTCTTCCTTTCTTTCTTTCTTTCTTTCTTTCTTTATTTATTTATTTCCTTCTTTTTTTCTTTCTGTCTTTCTTTATTCATCTCTTTTTTCTTTTCTTCTTCATTTCCATTTTCTTTGTTTTTTCCTTCTTTCTTTTTTCTCCACTTTCCTCCTTTCCCTTTTCCTTCTTTCTTTTTATCTTTCTTGCTATCGTTTTTCTTCGTTTTCTTTCTTTCGTCCTCCTTCCCTTTCATTTTATTGATATTTAGAAAATTTAATTTGTTACAGCACGAAACAAACGGAAAAGAAAGAAGATTGTGTTGCATGAGTTTTTAAAATTATTTGGGTTGGCCTAAGTTGAAAATCAGCATTCGAAACTAGGTTTTAGCTAGGCTCGAACACAGACCATTAATATGAGAGAAGAATATGCGACTATCTCACCAATCAAACAGGAATTCTTTTTCGTTTACTAAGCATGACACAAGACAAATACAGGAATGTGCGGCACTCAGTGAGAGTCAAACTTTTTACTGTATTAACGATCAGCATGGCTGATCTGCTGACTATGATAAAACAAGTTTTTTTGCCTGTTTATCTTTCTTTTCTTTTTTACTTTTTTCGAATTACTTTAATCTTTCACTCTTTCTCTTTTATCTCCTTTTCTCTCACTTATTGATACTCTCTCTCTCTCTCTCTCTCTCTCTCTCTCTCTCTCTTAGGATGTGAAGAACTAATACAATATTTCTAGTTTCTGTTTCTCATTACTTCGATTTTTGTCTCTCCATCAAGATCTAACATGGCGTCTATAACTCGCATGCCAAGAGAATTAATGAATAAAATCAGAAAATTATTGAACGGTGATAAAAGTAAATTTATCTCATAGTTCAGGGTCGAAGAAGCCATTTTTTGTTAACTTTGCTAATTACACACACGGGAAATCACAATGTTGACCACTTTCTGAAGAGGAATCCATTATTTTTATTTTTAACAAGGCTACTTATGAATTCGTTCAGTTCCCGTTATGAAAGCAATCCATAATGATACTAATGCTTCAATTTAGGAAGGATTGAAGAATTCTAATTAGCATCTCATTGTTAACCGATGTTCATGATTATATTGCTATTTCTATTTTGAAGGACTGAAGAATTCTAATTAGCATTTCATAGTTATCCCTTCATTTTTCAAATCAGAAAGAAAATTGATTTATTCTCAAAATTTAAAATGTATTTCTCTTATAAAGATCACTATGATGTGCCGTTTTTCACAGCTTTACGGTTACATAAAAGCATCATGATAATCTTAGTTATATGTAAATAACAATAATAATAATAGAACCGCCAACTTCGGAAAATAGAAACGCCACACAACCAAACAACGCACAACCTAACAACCCACAGCAAACACAAGAACAAAAGGCAAATCTAAATATTTTAAAGAGAATTATGAACGGGGAAAAGACTACCTTACCATAACTAAGAAACATTGCATGGAGAAAAGTTAAGACGGAAATGAAAAAAAATCAAGTACTACCTTATATATTAATGAATAATATAATCGAATTAAATGAACTAATCTATGCAGGGGTGAAATTAATTGGTGAGAAAATTGGGATTCCTTCAAAAAGCACGAAGAAGAAAATCAAAACCAGGATGGGAAATTCGACTGGAAACGCAGATAAAAAAAATCTACGAAAACAAGCCAAAATAATAAAACAAAGGAAAGACGCTGGAACATGTTGAGACAAAAAGGAAAAGGCAACACAAGAAAAATAACAATACAACTTGACGAAATAAACCAGAAAGTACAGGCGAAAGAAGGAAGAATAAAGAGATATCGACAAAGGGTAAAACAACACAGACAAAACAGGTTTTTCCAAAACAACGAAAGAAAGTCTATCAACAAATGGGAGGAGATGACACGAAAACTTACCAACACCGGATGCAAGGGAAACCGAACGATTTTGGACTAAAATATGGCAACCAAAAAAACATAACGAAAAAGCCGAACGGCTGAGCAATATAACAAAAGAATTAGAAGGGCTCGAAGAAGGCCCAAAAGCGATTTACTAAAAAAATATCAAACTGGAAAACGCCAGGTTATGATGTAATACGTGGTTTCTGGTTCAAGAAATCCACCTCCATTCACGACAGACTAGCATTAGAAATGAACAGATTCCTACAAGGAGCACACATACCCGAATGGATGACCAAATGAAAAGCCCACATTGATCCAGAAGGACGAATCAAAGGAACAAACAACTACAGACCCATAACCTGCCTACCGATGATGTGGAAAATATTAACAGCACAAATAAGGGAAGAGATTTATGACACGCTAACAAGCCGTGACTTGTTCCCTGAGGAACAGAAAAGATGCTGCAAAGGATACAGGGACACAGGAGAGTTACTTTACATAGATCAGCACATCCTAAACGAGAGAAAAACCAGACGGAGAAATCTAGCTATGGCCTGGATTGACTACAAAAAGGCATATGATATGGTCCCCCAAAGCTGGCTAATTGTTGTGGTCTTCAGATTAGACCGGTGGAAGAACAACTCAAACAACGGGTGATAGGTAAACGTTATTGCATTAGCAGAAAAGGGAAGTCATACAAAGGAAGTACTAGCCGTGCTCGGCTTGCAGTCCGTCTGTCAAATGTCTCGTAAGGAACGAGAAGTTGTCTCCCTGGAGTGAGCTAAGCTCGGAGAATATGTTTAGGTTGGACGAATCCATCTTTGGGGTATGGTAGGATATGTCCCCATAACACCCCCTCCCAAGCTTTTTTGTTCCGTTAAAAAAAAAGGTATCAATATCTCCTTTTTTTTGGGGGGGGGGTCAGTGGTCAAAGGTTCGGTAAATTTCCTCTTCCTTCCCGATCGACACTGTTCTATGGCTGCTTGTGGAGATTTGATATCAAACGTATCGTACAACGTTTCGATAGCTTCTTCCTCGTCTTGGGGTCATCCAGCCGTCGCCTCCTGATTTGGTTCTGGTGTCTTTTATGTGTGGCGGTAGGGCCCAGAATAATGTATGTCGTGTTTCCAATTCTTTTGTCGATTGTTCCCAGTTCCCAAAAAGATGTGTTCTTACTGTAGGCTTTGAAGAAAATCTTGTCTCCTGGGTTATATCTTTTTGTGGGAACAGTCGTGGTCCTACCCAGACTTGCTTGCTTTGGCAGCAGTTTTTCAAAACTGGTCGTTCTTTCGAGCAAACATAGTCTCTGCAGGTGATGTTGCGTCTGGTGTTTTCGGGTTCGGTAAACCTGTAAAAACTGTTGTAAAGCCTTTTCTGAGGGTGTTCCGGAGGCTTTCTTTAGAGCTCTCTTCAGAGTGTCTACGAAACGTTCCGCCAGTCCGTTGGATCTTGGGTGGTACGGAGGTGTAGTAATATGTTTTATCTGGAAGGTGTCGCAGAACTCCTTAAAATCAGACGACGTGAACTGTGTTCCGTTGTCGCTGACTAAGCAGTCCACAACACCAAACCGAGCAAACAGTTCGTGGAGGAAGGTGATGGCGACCGCAGTCGTGGGTCTCTTGCACGTAAGGACTTCCGACCACTTTGTGTAGCTGTCAACTACAATCAAGTAGTAAACGTCCTCCATTGGTCCCGTGAAATCTGCGTGAATCCTGGACCAAGGTTGGTCTGTCTTTGGCCACGGCTTGTAGGTAATCGGTGGCGCCTTTGCCGCCAGGGCACAACCCTTGCAAGCATCAACCATATTGGAAATGTCCAGGTCCATTTTTGGCCAATACACGTAACTCCGCATAAGGCTCGTTATGCTGTTCTTTCCTGGATGGCTCGCGTGGACGTCTTTCAATATCCGTTTCTGTAAGGTCTTGGGTATAACCACCCTTTCACCATATAATAGTACGTTGTCGCACAACGAGAAAATATCCGCTATCTGTTGATTTTTGTCCGCAATCTTCTGTTTTGTGGCGCTAATAAATTCGTCTTCTTGTGCTTCGCGTTTTATTTCCTGTAGCGTAACCGGAAGTTCCCTTATCGTGTTAAGCATCATATTTCTAAATTCGCATCGGTTCGTAGGGAAGCGATCACAGAGTCTTCTAGGGGTTCACTCTGACTTGGAGCCAACCTTGACAATCCGTCAGCATGACCGATTTGTCTGGAAGGGAGATATTCTAACTTAAAATTATAGTTAAGTAAGATGGTTACCCACCTTAGTAATCTGTTTGCCGTATATACGGGTAGTCCTTTTTCCGATACGAAGATGGTTAGGAGTGGTTTATGGTCAGTTTGCAATTTGAAAAATCTTCCATGCAGGTAACGATGGAATTTTGTTACTGCGAAAATTATTGCAAGGGCTTCCTTTTCGATCTGAGAGTAATGCTTCTCTGAGGGCAATAGGGAACGAAAAGCGTGTACTACTGATTTTTAACTTCCATCCGGCATTTTATGTAATATGCAAGCGCCTATGCAATGGGAGCTCGCATCACTGGCCACTATAATGTCTGATTCTGGATTGTAGTGCAAGAGGGACAGATCTGACGTCAGTGTATTCTTCATTTTGTTGAATGCCTCCTGGCATTCCAGTGTCCATTTCCACGTACTGTCTTTTTTTTTTTCAAAAGCGCATTAAATGGGCCCGTAGATTACGCATATTGGGAATAAATGACTACTAATAGTTTGCTAAACCTAAGAAACTTTGCAAAGAGAAGTTATACAAAAGTAGAACTAGCCGTGCTCGGCTTGCAGTCCGTCTGTCAAATGTCTCGTAAGGAACGAGAAGTTGTCTCCCCCGAGCGAGCTAAGCTCGGAGAATATATTTAGGTTGGACGAATCCATCTTTGGGGTATGGTAGGATATGTCCCCATAGCGCTAATAAATTGCCTCAAAAGGTACAAAATATCAGATGAAGTCATAAAGTTTATTGAGAAAAACATGAAAACTTGGAGAGTGGAATTGACAGCAGGAGGAAGAAGCTTAGTTGAAGCAAATGTCCAAAGAGGTATATTTCAAGGAGATGCACTATTACCGTTATTATTCATAATTGCCATGATGCCACTTAACCAGATACTCAGAAAATGCACAGCCGGATACAAACTTAGTAGATCGCAAGAAAAGATCAATCACCTAATGTACATGGATGACATCAAACTATTTGCAAAAAATGAAAAAGAACTGGAAACTCTTTTACATGCAGTTAGAATATACAATCAGAACATAGGAATGGAATTTGGCATAGAAAAATGTACCATGCTAGTAATAAAAAGTGGCAAGCAACACCTGATGGACGGAATGGAATTACCAAATCAAGACAAAATTAAATCGTTCGGAGAAAAGGAAACGTACAAATACTTGGGCACCTTAGAGGCTGACACCATCAATCAAGTAGAGATGAAAGAAAAAACTAAGAAATAATATCTCAGGAGAACTAGATAGCTATTTCAGACAAAACTATGAAGTAGAAACTTATCAAAGGAATAAATACCTGGGCTGTATCCCTCGTTAGATATTTGAGACCCTTTTTGAAGTGAACCAGACAAGAACTTAAGCAAATGAACCAAAGAACAAGAAAACTAATGACAATGCATAAAGTATTACATCCCCGAGACAACGTTAACAGATTATATGTATCAAGAAAGGAGGGAGGAAGACGACTTGCCAGCATTGGAGACAGCGTTGACGCATCGATACAACGACTCGAGGACTACATAGAAAAGTACGAAGGAGGACTGATTACAGCTGTCAGAAACGATACTGACAACACGATGGCCAACAGAATGACAATAACTAGAAAACGGAGGTGCCCGTGGTGTAATGTTTATCGTCATAGGAAATGGACACAGTGTGGTGTAATGGTTATCGTCGTAGGAAATGGACACGGTGACACGAGTTCAAATCCTGGACGAAACTGATTGCATTTCACATAGCACTAATACCCTTGGGAAAGGTATGAATCCAATTATTCTCCCTCCAGCTATGGGTAAATAGTAGGACAGACTGGGTTCTCCAGCCTTGGTGAGGCAACTAGTCTAGGAGAAGGAAAACTCTGAATTCAAACCTGTTAAACTCTGCTTAAAAATTGACCTTGTGTCATATCCTGCCCGAGCGGAGGGGTTGGTAAATATGATAACTAGAAAACAAAAATGGGAAGAAAAACAACTCTATGGGCGTTTTAAACGACTAATAAGCAACATTTCACACGAGAAAACCTGGATGTTACTAAGAAAAGTAAACTAAGAGAGAAACTGAATCTCTCCTAATAACAGCACAAAACAACGCCGTAAGAACCAATCATATCAAAGTGAGAACAGATAAGATGTAGCAAAATAGCAAATGTCGGTTATGTGGTGATAGAGACGAAACCATCAATCACAAAATAAGCGAATGCAGCAAATTAGTACAGAAGGAGTATAAGACTGCACACGACTGGATGGGCAAGGTGATCTACTGGGAGATGTGCAAGAAATTTAAATTTGACCGTACGAACAAATGGTATATCCATAACCCAGAGAATGACACACATAAACTCCTATGGGGCATTGACATACAAACGGATCACCTAATCCCAACCAGAAGACCAGACCTTATAATAATCAACCAAAAAAAAAAAAGAGAACTTGCAAAATTGTGGACTTTACTGTTCCGGCTGAGTACAGAATAAAACTGAAAGAAAGGGAAAAGCAGGAACAGTACTTGGACCTTGCTAGGGAATTGAAAAAACTACAGAACATGAAGGTGACAATCGTGATTGCTGCTTTTGGTACATTCACCAAAGGATTTTTAAAGGGACTGGAGGACTTGGAGGTTGAAGGTCGAGTGGAGACCATCCAAATTACTACATTATTGAGAACGGCCAGAATACTGAGAAGAGTTCTGGAGACTTGGGGAGACTAAAACTGATGTGAAAAACTCTCAAGGAGTAAAAAGTAATAACAATAATTACTTTTTTGACAAAAAGCGACCGATAGGAACAGTGGGAGAAGACTTGAAACATAAGCGGATACTGAGGTAAACATAAGCGGATACTGAGGTAAACATAGTTTCCCGACTTTCTAAATTTGTAATTTTCGTTAATATGCTGACATTTGTGCTTGTTTCTAAATATTAAAAATATGTCTACCGTGCTATCGAAGTAAAATTTTGTGTTTTTCTTTATGTAGTAAGGTATGATGTTTAATCAGACAGATACACTGTATAAAGAAAATGGAAAGAAAAATACTAATCAATGGATGAGAAACGATTTATTTATTAATTAGTTTCACCAACCCGTTTCGACATAAAGATATCTAAGATATCAAATTACGAAAATTTCAAGTAGAAAATGTTTTGTAATCTTCAGGGTGGGAACTATGAATTTAAAATAGCAGTTTGAAACGAATACAGAAAAATATTAGAAAAATATTCACAAAGGTTATGTCATGAAACGTAAATTTTTTAAAACAAGATGAGGAAAAACATAGTGTCTATAAAAAATCGGTTTATGAATGAAAAAAGAAATGAGAGGAAGAGGAAAAAAAGAAGAAAGAAGAAAAGAAAGGGGGAAGCATGAGAGGAAAATAGAAATATCTGTTTAATTATCGATGTTAGTTTAAGTTAAATTCTTCAACATAATTTTGGCTAAGTAAGGTAAAATTTTATAGAATCCTTGTCTTTGTTCTATAGTGTTTTAATAGTGGAAGATTCTTTGATTCTACGTTTGTTTTTATCGTGAATGAATGCGATGATGTTTAAATGTTTGAAGTCAAATTTATGGGTTTTTTGAAATGTTAAGTTCGACGAACCAGACACGCAGGACACTGCTGGAGAAGCAAGGACGAGCTCATAAGCGATGTACTCCTGTGGACCCCCACACATGGATGTGCAAGAGTGGGACGACCAGCACGAACTTACATACAGCAGCTATATGAGGACACGGGATGTAACCCTGAAGACCTGCCGGAGGCGATGAATGATAGGGAGAAATGGCGAGAGACGGTCAGGGATATCCGCGCAGGCGGCGCGACATGATGATGATGATGATAAATAAGTAACGTGTTGGAAAAATTACCTAATTTAAAGTCTCTTTTGTGTTCCTTAATTCTTTTTGGTAGGTTTCAGCTTGTTTCTTCTATATAAGACCTCAGGCAGTCTTGGCAATAAATTCTATATATACCTGCGTCGGAATAAGATTTTGTTTTGTTATTATTGTTTCCTAAAAGTTGTTTGATTGTTTTGGAAGTTCGTGTGATCGTCTTTATACCTAAACGGTTTAAATTCTTTTTAATAGACATTGTGGAATTCTGAGGGAGAACTGTATATTTTTCTTTTGCTGCAGTGTTGGAATTTGGATTTAGTTCAGAGTTTTTAGTTTTATTTAATAAAGTACGTTTGTGGATATTTGTGGCCTTTTTCTTTTTTTTTTTTTTTTTTTGCGTGGTGTATGATTGGATCTGGGTATTGGAGTTTGGAGAAAGATTTTATGAAATGATCAAATTCGTTCAGTGGTTGAGAGAGCAAATTCTTAGGACTCTAAGGAAAAAGCTTATTAGAACACCTCTTTTTATTTTTTCGCTGTGGTCAGAGAAATAGCGGATGAAATCAATTCTAATTCATCGTTTTTATTTACTAAGATATCTAGGAAAGGTAAGGAGTTATCTTTTTCAAGTTCATGAGTAAGTTTTATGGCCGGCTCTATGGTACTTAGTTCAATGGTGATTGTTTCCATGTTGTATTTGTTTGGATAGATAATTAGAATGTTGTCAATATATCTAAAGAAATGGGTAGTCATTGGGTAGGATATATTTGACTACGGTCCGCCAACTTATATATAATTTTTAGTTGTAGCAATTTCCTCTTCCTCTTCCCAAGTCAAGTGACTGGAACTTTTTTGACAAAAATCGACAGATAAGGATGTTCAAATTAGTTTGGAATATAATCAAATAGTGAGAAAAGATCGGGCGTTGTGGAATAGCACAAAATGGCTCGGGTGAAAATAACTAAACATCACTATCAGTTATAAGCCAATCAACGTACAAAATAGAAGCTTAAGTAAGTAACGAATGAAATTTAAAACCCAACAGGTGTAGGAAAAAAGCGACTTTTTACAAGTGTAGGAAAAAAGGTGTCGGAAAAAAGCGACCTTTTACAGATGTAAGAAAAAAGCGACCTTTTACAGGTGTAGGAAAAAAGTGACTTTTTACAGGTGTAGGAAAAAAGCGACCTTCTACAGGTGTAGGAAAAAAGTGACCTTTTACAAGTGTAGGAAAAAAGTGACCTTTTACAGGTGTAGGAAAAAAGCGACTTTTTACAGGTGTAGGAAAAAAGCGACCTTTTACAAAGTTAAAAAATAATAAGTTTAGAACAAGAGTATTTTCAAAATTTTATTCATTTATTTATCAATTTTTATCTATTTATTTTGGCCCAGTCGGCTGGGCCTGTATAATACACCGACTGCTTCTCTGCAAGGAGGTAAGACTCCCCCAACGAGTGTCCTGATATGACACAAAACAATCTGATGGCGTGGCTTCAGTAATGCTGGAGCTTTGGAGAATGTAGAGTATCTCTTTATTGCCATTGCTCCCAAGTCCACTCTGGCACGGATTGGGAGCACTTGATAGGGTCCTATCTATGGGTAAAACAAAACTAAACTATAATTACGCAAAACTTAATTGTTTAAAGTTAGCTGTTTTCCCATTTAACTGTGTGTAAACAAAAATTATACTTATGCAAAACTTCATTGTTTGAAATAGAAGTTTTGACTTTTAACTGTGTAAACAAAACTATACTTATATTAAACTGAATTGTTTGAAACTTTTATCAAAATGCCTTAATTCGGCATTAAATGACCCAAAAAGGGTTGATACACCGTATAGCAAAACAACCAATCAACTTATTTAATTTTTTGTGACTCGCTCAAGTGACCTTATCTTTATTAGAGTACCAGGTCACATCTGTGATAGGAGCACAGATAATAATCAAACCCTGTGTCTGGTATAGTTACATTACACTACCCACGAAAATTGACCAATCCAAATCCTAATCAACGTGGGATTCAGATTAAAGATCTGAATGTCATAACCAGCAAGTGTTCCCTTGATAGCCAACATGGAGGCAGCTTTCTACAAATGTTGACTGTTATAATTTCAGGTACAAGAACAACGACAAAAAAAACCCTACTCAACTGAGAGACACAAACAGAAGAAATAGACTAGAGAAGACAACAAAATGTACTTCACTGTTATTTTAAGAGCAATCCTTCACAAAGAGGATATAGAAAAAGAATCATAAAAAAACTAAAGAATTATATACTTGTGAGCGTGCATGTTAAAATCTTGGACGAATCTTTTTGCGTTTCACCTTCCTCGGAAAAGCATGAATCTTCCTCTTCTCTTTCCAGCTATGGGCAAATAGTAGGGCAAACTGGGTTCTTTAACTTTGGTAAGGCAAAAGGTGAAGAAGAAAAACTCTGAATTCAAAACCCGAGGGGTATTGTTCGAGAGAATCTGTGCATCATTCTTCTGTTATTAGCTCATTCAAAAGTGTGGCTGATCCTACTCAGTCTTTCTCTAAGTGGTCACCCATCTAAACTCTGGATAAGATCAACGTTCCTTAGCGTCTATGAAATAACATTGACATTTATCTTCAGGTACAAATTAACAACACCTTAAATTACACAATTTCCATCCTTGCATACGAATGTCTTTATTTATTTGGCACATCTGATAATGACAGGTTAGAGACAATATGGAAATCTGATCTCTCTAATAAGATAAAATGTGAATTCTTCCAAGCTGTAGTCATGTCATTAATATTGTATGCTTGCACCACTTGGACTTTTGAACAAATCCTGGAATCAGCACCCTACAAAACAGCAGCTATACGGCCACTTATCACCAATCTTAAAACTGTCCAAGACGAGCCAGACATACAAGGCACTGCTGGAGAAGTAAGGACAAATTCATAAGTGATGTTTTCCTATGAACTGCAACTAATGGACTTGCCAGTGTTGGTCGACTAGCAAAATCTTACAATCATTAGCTCTGCACGGGCATGCTGCGTGCTGCGTGCAATCCTGAACAAGTCCTGGCAACAACACCCCACAAGACACCAACTGTACGGCTACCTGCCCCCTATCACGAAAACTATTCAAGTTAGACGAACCAGACATGCAGGACACTGCTGGAGAAGCAGAGATGAACTCGTAAGAGATGTACTCTTATGGATCCCCACACATGGCCGCGCAAAAGCAGGGCGACCAGCTCGAACGTACATTCAGCAGCTATGTGAGGATACAGGATGCTGTCCTGAAGACCTACCTAGGGCGATGAACGATAGGGAGGAGTGGCGAGAGAGGGTCAGGGATATCCGTGCTACCAGCACGATATGATGATGATGATGATGATATAAATGTTGCAGAGTCACAGTATCAAGATTGATTTTCGTTGTGTTGTCTCAGACTCCAAAGGAATATGTGGTGGATTAGCCTCAGCGAGAAATATACGTTGGATGGTCAGAGGAATGTGTTAAGTTGTCAGCGCCAGACACATAAAAACAATTCGGCTCTTCACCTGTCCTTCCTGTGAAGGTTGGTCGAATTCTCGTTTATCCCTTGTTTTCCTGAAAAGTATTCTGGTTCACAATTCCTTTCGGGATGAAAGGTCTCTAATTTGTCACGTTAAAACTAACCGCCACTAATGCAAGGAATCTTATTTCACTGTTATTTTTATTATTTTTTCGTAAATAGCCAGTCGAGATTCAATTGACTTTAAAGTGAGAGAGAGGGGGTAGAGGGGGAGGAAGGAATAGGTTGACGGGTCTTTTTTGTGACTCACTTCTGATACGAAGAGTGACTCTACGATTTAGGACATCAAAACTCTCTATCGCCTTCAACGGTCGAATACTCTCTATTTCAAAACACGGTACGGTAAATATAAGAAAAGATAATTAAAACATCATTTATCATTATTCTCTCCTCTTCTTTCCTCTTGTTAGTATCCGTGTGAACTTCAAAGGGTCTTCTTTGAAGTCGTCATTCTATCTTTTCTGCGTTCGCATATCCCATTTCTAATTTGATACCAAACTATTTTTTAAGATCCTAAATATCATAATTTTAAACTTTTGATTGGGTGGTGGTCACTAACGACTCAAAATCCTTGGACTTAATTTAATCAGATTGTCTGCATGACTTCAAGGGAGCTGCTTTGAAGCCGACAAACTATTTTTTGTTGTTGTTTTTTTTTTTTCTTATTTATTTCAAGCTTTTGATTACAGGTGTTCCTTTACAACTAGAACCCTTCGACCCAACTAAACCACGCCGTCAGCATAAATTTCACAGGATAGCCCCGACGCCGTCTGGGATTTGTGATTTATTTTAACTGTGTGTGGGCGACTAGTGATTTTATTTATTTACTTATTTATTTATTTGTCGATGCCCATTTTGATTCGTTCTGCTGATCGAGTTGTTCTTTTATTTATTTCTTCCTCGAAAATAATCTTAAACTAGACAGTACTATTACCCACAGACATAATGTAACATTTCAGATGCCGTCAAGAAGACTTACCAAGTGCAATGACCAATAAGGAGGAGTGGTGAGAGAGAGAGAGAGAGAGGGAGGGGGGAAGTCAAGGGAATCCATGTTATCAACATGCTTTGATGATGATGATGATGATGACAGATACTTTAACTGTTGTATATAAAGGTGTGATTAATTTTGGGTGAGTTACGTCAGAATTTGCTCAGCTCTCGCCAGTGTTAAACTTTAGGATTTTGTCCAAGTTCTCATTGTAATATTCAGGTGTAAGTTGGTCCTCACCCAGTAATCGATACAATCGATCAAAGCCATTTATGGATGCAACTAATGTTTATTTCAACCTAGTGCCGACATTTCTATCAGTAGCAGGTGTGAATCTTTTTAGAAGAAAGTATTTTAATGAAGTGTTTTTCATTTTTATCTAAATATTGATGTCAGGATTGCTTGAGTGGAAATGAAAAAGATAGAGACCCATGATTTACGGTTGAATCACTCTGAAAGCCTCGGTTCCAGCAAGATCACCGAAATTAAGTAGCGATGAGCATATTTAATATATAAGCAGGTGACCAATTAAGCAACAACAGGTAAGCAACCTGAGGCCTGCGTACCTGACTAAGCAAAGCTTAATAAATAACATATAAAGAACTAATCAAAATGGAGGCTTGAACTGAAAAGCGGTATCGATAAAGCGATAGATTAAATTTACAAAAAATTGGGACTGGAGGCACACTTAGTGTAACAGTTATCGCCGTAGAAAATGGAATCAGTGACCAGAGTTAAATCCTAGACGAGGCTGTTTGCATTTTGATTCGCACTAATGCCCTTGAGAAAAGCAGAGAATCCATTTGTTCTCCCCCACCCGCCAAGGCAACTAAACTAAGAAAAAAAACTCTGCATTCAAATCAGCTGTATTCCGCTTGAAAATCAGTCTTGGGTCACATCCTAAGCGGAGGGGTTGGGTAAATACTTACAAATAAATGATATACTTGATGGCAATTACATCAAGAATGCTGCCAGCAATATTGAACAAGTCCTGGAGGCAACACCCAACAAAACAGCAACTGTACGGCCACTTACCACCCATCACGAAAACTATCCAACTTAGACGAACCAGACATGCGGGACACTGTTGGAGAAATAAGGACGAACTCATAAGCGGTATACTCCTGTGGACCCCTTCACATGGACGAGCAAGTGTTGGACGACCAACTAAAACCTATTTACAATAGCTCTGTGGCGATACAGGATATAGCCTTAAAGACCCCTCGGGAGCAATGGACGATAGAGACAGGTGGCGAGAGAGGGCCAAGGGAGATCCATGCTAGCAGCATTACATGATGATGATGACGATCTTAATACCATTTAATATGGAATAATTCAAGGGATACAGCATGCGTATTCTAAGCCTCGTTGACAGAACCACATCTTCATCTGGTATTCAAGTGATGCAATGAAATCCCAATAAAGTCTGGGGATATTGTAAGATACTGCTGGGATGCTCTGCGTTAATAGTAATGATGCTTTGGCCCCGAAACCACACATAACCCCAGAGTTATCATAGCTGCTTTTGTTTGTTTATTTTCGTTTTGGAATTTTGCAACATATATATATATATATATATATATATATATATATATATATATATATATATATATATATAAATGAATAGGTCCGCCAGTGAATTTGATATTTTAGATTTTATTTTTATAACTTTGCACTACATATATTTCACACTTTCGAGTCATCTTCAGGGGGCTAATAATGATTAGGGCAATCTTTCTGACTTTAATAGAGGCGGTTGTTTTTATAGGGTGAGGGATTCTTGTTGATTCCAGGATTTGTGTCTGTAAATGTCCTGTTGGGGTTAATTGTCCGTGGAAACATTTTGGCCTCTGCAGGTGTTTTTTCCTGTATAAGTTTACAAGAGTGTACTCTGTGTATCTGTGTGAGTGAGTGTTTTTATCCATGTATACGTATATATTTGCAGAGTTATTGTTTTTCCTTTTTCTCTTTGGGCCAATTGGCTGGGGCTGTAGAATACACCGACTGCTTCTCTACAGAGAGGTAAGACCCCTCCCCCACAACGAGTGTCCTGGATATGACACTAAACAATCTGATGGTGAGGTTTCAGTAATGCTGGAGCTTTGGGGAATGCAGAGTACCCCTTCATTGCCATCACTCCCAGGTCCACTCTGACCCGGAGTGGTAGTACCTGATAAGGGTCCTATCTATGGGTTAAATAAAACTAAACTGTGTTTTTCATTTAAACAGCGTATTCATGCTAAACTGAATTGTTTAAAATAGAACTGTGTTAACATTTAAACAGCGTACTTATGCTAAACTGAATTGCTTGAAATATAAACTGTGTACTCATGTTAAACTGATTTGTTTGAAATAGAACTATTTGTATAAAATGGATTTGACGTTAAATAACCTACAAAAGTTGATATGCCATAAAGCCAAAACAACCACCCAACCTTTTTCTCTTCTCCTCCCTTAATTGAACCTGAGGTACTTTGTGTATGTGTATATGATTGTGCTCGTGGATCTTTTATGTGAAATTTGATTCTCTGTGTGTGTGTGTGTGTGTATGAAAAGTTAGATTCTGTTTAATGTAGGTTTACATTTTCTATGAATTTATTTTCTTTTATTTGGAATAATGAGTAGTCGTCAGTTTGGTATATTGGCATTATTTTAAACATTTTATTACTGCATTCGTAAAGGTGTTTTTAAACAGAGTTTTCTATTTTCTAATAATTTAATATTACTCTTATGAAGAGAAACCCCTTTGTTTAGAGCCTATACAGTTGCAACATTCAGTTATGTAGACAACGTTTTTTGAATTACGGCTTAGATTTTTATCTATTATGAATATTGTTTTGGGGTTTTCGAATTTATAGTGTTATTCTTCTATGATTATATTACATGCTCCACATCTTTTATTTTTTGCATTTTGAGATACCATGCGTTGTGTTTTCTCCAAATTTGGACGAAAGGAGTGTGTTTTACATTTTTTGATTGTCTCTTGTTTTTAATGATTTTTGTTGTGTCTTGTATGTTTTTAATTCAATCATTGTTTTTAAGTTGTTCGAGATTCTTTGTTATTTCCGTGAATAGTTTTGGATTGTTCTTGTATCTCGGTATTTTTCTGCTAATTCGAATCCCTTATTTATAAGTGTAGCTAGATATCCCCTTGGTGCCAGGTTATGAGTTATTCTTCTAAGCAAATTTTTCTGTGAAGCAGCCTATTATCCTAGTGGGTAGATTGTTTGCCAATGTCCCAGGAGACCGGGGTTCAATCCCTGGTCTAGTCATAGCAAAGACTCAAAAAATGGTTTTTGGTGCTTAACACTCAGTATTATAAGGGTAAAGTGGAGCAATCTAGGGAAAGGAATAGTGCCCTTCTTTACACCTCGGTGTAGTAGCTATTGAAAAGGGAGCCTTCGGGTCGCCCTCAACAACGATCGCCAACTTTATTTATGGTGAATATTCTACGTGATAGAGTGTAAGTTAATGCAAGTTTGTTTGTTTTTTGAGTGATGACTTCTGAAATGGAAATATTGTTGAGTTTCTATGGGTTTGTCGAAAATGGCTGCGATAATTTAGCCATTTTGGTTTTTAATAAGGATGTCTAAAGATGGTAGTTCGTTAAATCTGTGTTTCATGGTCAATTTTATTTTAGAGTGTAGGTTTGGGAGTAAGTTATTATATATATATCATCATCATCATCATATCGTGCTGGTAGCACGGATATCCCTGACCCTCTCTCGCCACTCCTCCCTATCGTTCATCGCCCTAGGTAGGTCTTCAGGACAACATCCCATATCCTCACATAGCTGCTGAACGTATGTTCGTGCTGGTCGTCCTGCTTTTGCACGGCCATGTGTGGGGGTCCATAAGAGTACATCTCTTATGAGTTCGTCCCTGCTTCTCCAGCAGTGTCCTGCATGTCTGGTTCGTCTAACTTGAATAGTTTCTGTGATAGGGGGCAGGCGGCCGTACAGTTTGTGTCTTGTGGGGTGTTGCCGCCAGGACTTGTTTAAGATTGCACGTAGCATTCTTGTGTAATTGCCGTCTAGCTTCTTCTCCAGCCGTTTTGTTAGCGTCCATGTAGTGCAGCCATATAGCAGTATCGATGTGACCGCTGCTTGGAAGAAACTGTGTTTCATTTTATCGGTTAGGTCTGATATGTGCTATAATCAAACGGGGGACATCTCCACTCTAGAAGGAACCCCTCTTAAACTAGTAGACAAATTCACTTACCTAGGAAGCAGCGTCGAATCAACCGAAAAGGACATGTCTAAAGATGGTAGTTCGTTAAATCTGTGTTTCATGGTCAATTTTATTTTAGAGCGTAGGTTTGGGAATATGGGTGCACCACATGGACGCTAACTAAGCGGCTGGAGAGGAAACTAGACGGAAATTACACAAGAATGTCGAGAGCAGTATTGAACAAGTCCTGGCGACAACACCCCACGAGACACCAACAATACGGACACTTGCCCCCCATCACGAAAACTATACAAGTTAGACGAACCAGACACGCGGGACACTACTGGAGAAGCAAGGACGAGCTCATAAGCGATGTACTCCTGTGGACCCTCACATATGGATGTGCAAAAGCAGGACAACCAGCACGAACTTACATACAGCAACTATGTGAGGACACAGGATGTAACCCTGAAGACCTGCCGGAGGCGATGAATGATAGGGAGAAGTGGCGAGAGAGAGTCATGGATATCCGTGCTGGCGGTGCGACATGATGATGATGATGATTATATATATATATATATATATATATATAATTACTAATTTTGAATAATGTATTAGAGGAGAAATTCACATTGATTCAAATAATTCAGACATTCGACATTGAATTTAAGTTTCTAAGTTACAATCGTTAAATTATTTAACGAAAACTATAGCCGAGTAAATAAAAACAATGTTTACTCTGTTAGGCTCATTTAGCGTAACGGTTATCGTAGTAGGAAATGGAATCGACGATCTGAGTTCAAATCATTGCTCAATCTGTTAGTGTTTCATTCTGCACTACTGACTTTGAGAAAGGCATGAACCCATCTGTTTCCCCCCAAACAATGAGTGAATAGATGTACATATTTTTATTTTCTAAGTAGAGGAATTAATATTGTGAATTGAATTAACATGACCAGAAAATCCGCCGAACACCTACGCACGATATACGGAAACACTAAACAGCTGTTTCGACCTTATTAGGTCTCATCAGGAGTGTATACCGTAATCTCCACCATTGGATATCGAACCAGCGACCACAGATCTGTTCCTTATAATGCTAAGTGTTAAGCAAGGTGGCATCAAGCACCATTTTTGAGTCTTTGGTATGACTCGACCTGGGATTGAACCCTGGTCTCCCAGACCATTAGCGAACACTCTACTCATTAGGCCAAAAGATAAATGCCAGTGTTATTTCATGGACACGAAGCAGCGATGATTTTATCCAGTGATTGGATGGGTGACCACTTAGTAACAGTAGTTACTGTAAGCCAATGGGCAAATAGGTCATTGTTGATGAGTTCGATTCTCACTGAGTGCCCTATATTTCTGGCCTTGTGCCATAATTAATCTTAGTAAATGATTATTACAGTTATTAACGGTAACTTGATTAGAACCAGAAATGGAAGGTCCCACCTGTGACTTTTATTGCTAAGTCAGCATTCTAAGTCTTATTGAGCATTACTATGCCATTTTTTTTACTCGCTTAGAATTTAAAAAAATTAAGATCAATCCAAGGAACATCCATAAAATGTAATTTCGATGTTAAAATATACTTCAACTATTCGGATGGATAAATAAGTTTTGTTTGCAAATATCAGTCTCTGTTTATTTTTGTCAAATCTTCCCTGTAGATAGATAGATTGATAGATATTCATATCTATCTATCTATCTATCTATCTATCAAATAAATAGATAGATAGGTATCATCTCTCTCACTCACTATCTATCTATCTATCTATCTATCTCTATATATATACATGAGAGATAGCAATCAATAGATAGATAGATAGATCATTTCTTGCCCAGGAGTATCTGTCTTGGAATTTAAAAAATAAATAAGGAAATGTAAAGGCCATCTGTTTGTATAGTTGACTCCGATCAATATCAATGAAAACATAATGATGTGTGCATTTTTTTAAACGCCGCTGAAGAAAAATGTGGGGATGCTGAAACTCTCCGTGGCAAATTCCCAAGCAATAATCATACGCACTGCTTTTTATAAATGTTGTAGGCACCAACAATATCTCTACAAAGAACATCAATACAAAAACAGAATTGTTCTTGCGTGTGTGTGTTTCTAGTTTCGTATTTATTGGCGACCTCTTGAGCTGTTGGGCCAATACGACGAAATTATGGTCACGATATTTATTTAGTTATTCAGCAGTGTTCTCTATGTCTGTTTTGATTGATTTATTGATTGGTTGATCAGGCAAGAGATTTACAAACGCAGAAAAAGGAAATTAAAAATGTTGAAACAGAGAGAGAGAGAGAGAGACGGGGGAAATGTTGATTTGCAAATAGGTAGAGGCTTCCATTAAAATAAACACAAACAAGTGCAATATATTCAGCATGACCAAAGATGGTTATGGCTAGAGTGATCAAAGGGTAGCCTTTCACATTCGGTAACATGAGGCGATCGTAGGAAGACGTGTAGCCAACTAATTGCACTTTGAGGAATCACGTGACCAAATAAATACGCGTCATCGAGCACTGAAGAAAATTTGATCGGGGAATGCATGTATAAACAGATTGGTGTGTATTTACAGCCCCTTCCACCATGGACAGAATGCGACACAATGATTTGGTTTGGTTTGGCTTGGTTTAATGGCATATCAACCATTGTAGGTTATTTAAAGCCAAATCCGGTTTATACATATATATATTAGATATAGATGATTTGTAAATATAAGTCAACAAAGTTAAATAGTTCCAAGTATTGCTATATATCAATTACCATTTAATTAGACAACAGTCATTAGTTTACACACCGTTAAATGATTGAGCAGTTCTATTTCTTGCAATTCAATTTAGTAAAAGCCAAAGTTAAATGGTTCCAAGTATTGCTATGAATGACTAACAATTCAATTAAAAGTCATTTGCTTGAACACAGTAAAATTATCAAAAAGTTCTATTTAAAACAATCCAATTTAGCATAAGTCATTTGTTTGCACACATTTTAAATTTCAGTTTTATTTTACCCATAGATAGGACCCTATCAGATGCTACCACTCCGGGCCAAAGTTGACATGGGAGCAATGGCAATGATGGGGTACTCCATATTCCCCAAACCTCCAAGATTGGATCATTGCCATCAGGTAGTTTAATGTCATATCCAGGACACTCGTGGGGGGGGTCTTAGCCCTCTGCACAGATGCAGTCGATGTATTCTATAACCCCATCCGACAGGAGTGAATGTTTAGTTTTAAGCAGAGAATATATATCTACCCAACTCCTTAGCCAGGAGCAAGGTGTGACACAAAGTCAATTTTTAAGCTGCTTACAGTTGGTTTGAATTTAGAGGATTCCCTTCTCCTAAACTGAGTGTCTGACCAAATCTAAAGAACGCAGTCTGCCCGACTATTTACCCATAGATGGAAATGAACATGCGAATTCATGACTTTCATAAACGAACTGGCGTGAAGTGAAATACAAACAGCTTCGTCCAGGATTTTTAATTCGGGTTGCCAATTCCATTTCCTTTGACGATAACCATAATAATAAGCCCGCCTTCAATAAGCTGATCAGTTAGCGTATCCCAAATCAGAGTATTTTCTACGGAGTATTCAAATAGTGGCTTTTTTCCTTCTGCAAATGGAAAGCCGAGGGGTTCGAAACGGAGACAGCTGCAGCACATGCTGTTAAAAATGCTCAGACGATTTGAAATACAAAAAAAAAAAAGAACAACTTTTCCCTTGTTCGACCAAGATGATTTGAAACAAGAAAACTTGTCCTTCTTTCTCTCTCTCTCTCTCTCTCTCTCTCTCTCTCTCTCTCTCTCTCTCTCTCATACCACGAAAAATGGAATCAACAAGCCGACTTCAAATTCCAGCAAAGACATCTTGTATCAATTTAGAATTAATACCTTTGGGAATTCATCTCTACCTCAATCCACGAATAAAATAAAAGAGTAGGTTATACAACAATAATCGAAATCTTCTGATTTACCATTACATTTTATTAACTTTGTATACCCACTTATCATCAAAACTGATAAATAAATAAAAACACTCGGGAAGAAAATCCAACAAGTATATATTTCGGTTGAAAAAAAAAAAGGTACCATTTACCGGATGTTGTCTGAACGGTGTCTTATAACAAAATGAATAAAACACGTCGTTGCGTAGATAGGCCCCGCGCATGCATAAACTCAAAAATAAAAGATAAAAACTTTTTTCAACCAATCCAAAACCTTGCCCCCAAAACTTTCTGGGACCGATAATTTTCCTTGGGGAGTTACAAAAAATGGTCCCCAGAGACATGAAGGCAGTTCAACCCACACCTTGAAAAAGAGTATAGACGACTGCCAACGAACCTACAATCCCACATCGCGAAGGCCACAGCTGAGCCCACCAGAACTGGATCACTCAAAAACGTATACCGAACCAAGAATAAACTCATAACCGCTCACCCACTGCTGACCCTCACCTAGAGAGAGAAAGAACCTCATTCCCTCTTACGACCATGAATTTTACGTCATACAACGCCTGTTTTGTTTTGGGGTTTTTATGTTTATTTCTAAAATTTTCTTGCAACCATACACGTCTATAACAAGCATATTCGGCTCCCTTGTGTTGGCTGGCAATCATTCCACGAGAAGAACAAATCTGAAGCTAAAACTAATTAGACCTTTAATAGCAGCCTCATTTTGTACAACCGTCTGGCTACACCACTATCACTGACTCGAGTCGAGTTCAAGTCTTGGACGAGGCTAATACCAGTCGAAAAGGTATGAATCCAATTATTTTCTCCTACGGCCGACTGGGTACTTTAGCAGCTATATATATATATATATATATGTATATATATATATATATATATATATATATATATATATATATATATATATATATAATCCATGGAAAATAGTATGCGACCGAAAATTTTGAATTCAAACAAGCTATTCTCAGCTTGAAAATTGAGATTGGGTTGCATTTTGCCCGTGGCGGAGGGGTTGGGTAAATATATACTACCCGAGGCTGAAACCTGATACTCAACAAAGCGTCGATAGGTTGTTAGGATTGTAGTAGTAGTAATAGATGCTCACAAATATACACCCTCATATATATATATATATAGAGAGAGAGGTGTATGCATAAGAGTTACTATATATATATATATAGAGAGAGAGAGAGAGAGAGAGATGATAAGACACTGAGGGAGAGAAAGGTGGAGAGAGAGAGATAGAGAGAGTGGGGGGAGAAATAGAGAAAGAGAGAACTCGTCTGAGCCAAACTGACGTATTGATTAAAATTTTCATATTACATTTTTGTTACGAAATCAAATATAACAGTCGGCTTATTTTAATCTGATACAAAGCCAAGTGAAGGAAATGTGGGGCAGCAAGAGTGTATTGCTTTTGTCTGACAAGTACAGAGTATCTGCCTGCCTTGAAAATCAGCATTTAACATATTTGCTTCAAACACCGGCCATAAGCATCATAATAAAATATATGGTTCACTTGTAAATGGTTGATAATAATCATAATTATTTACATTTTCAATGTTCCATTGCAATCAATTTTAAATCATACTTTAGTTATTTGACTAAAATAATAATCATTTGTTTGCACTAAAATCAAGTATTCCGATCAAATATTAATGTACATTTATATGGTTTAATCATAAGTGATGTACTCCTATAGACCCCCACATATGGCCGAGCAAAAGCAGGACGACCAGCTTGAACATACGTACAGCAGCTATGTGAGGATACAGGATGTAACCCTGAAGACCTGCCGGAGACGATAAACGATAGGGAGAAGTGGCGAGAGAGGGTCAGGGATATCCGTGCTAGCGGTACGACATGATGATGATGATGATATGGTTTAAGGTAACTATTTCTATTTAGACTAAAGTGCTGAACTGCTGTCTCACAGTAGGCGAGTTCGAACTCCAGTCGCGCTATTAAGTTCACTTTCTGACTAATACCATTGAAAAAGGTACGAACCTCCTTATCCTCCCTGCTATTGATTCATTAGTATTACTGCTGTCCTTCTACAAGGATGGATTTCGTATTAAATAACCCACGAATGTTGATATGCCATTAAACAAAGAAACCGAAATCTATTCCCACTTAACAGTAATAATGTAGTTTAGTTTGGTTTGGTTTTATGGCATATCAACCATCGTAAGATATTCAATGCCAAATCCGGTTCATATATTAGATATATAGGATTTGTTAACATAAGTCAATAAAGTTAAATAGTTCCAAGTATTTCTATGTATCACGAATAATTCAATTAAACATCAGTCATTTGTTTACACACACTTAAATGATCAAACAGTTCTAGTTCTAACAATTCAGTTTACCATAAGTCAACAAAGTTAAATAGTTCCAATTATTGCTATTTATCACTAACAATTCAATTAAATATCAGTCGTTTGTTTGCACAGTTAAATGATCAAACAGTTCTATTCAAGGCAATTCAATTTAACATATATCATTTGTTTGTACACTACTTAAATGCCAAAAAGTTATATTTTTCCTATTGATAGGACACTTTCAGGCGCTACCACTCCGGAGCAGAGTAGACTTAGGAGCTATGGCAATAAAAGGTACTCCACATTCCCCAAAGCTCCAGAATGACTAGAGTATCACCATCAGATTGTTTAGTGTCATATCAGGACACTCGTTGAGGTGGGGTCTTACCTCTCTGCAGAGATGCAGTCGGTGTATTCTACGGCCCCAGCCGACTGGGCTGATTAATAATTTATTTGAACACAATTTCACTAAATTGACTGATTAATTTTAACTGTGTGTCAAGCCGTTTAGGGTTATTTTATTCCTAAAGGTTAGGGAATTGCCTTCATTGTACATTTATATTTACATTTTTTATGTTGTTGTTTCTCATAATGCATTTAAAAAAATTTTTTTTACACAGCTTTGTGATATCAAGTATTCTTATATAATACAAATAATTTGCACACAGTTTTATGGTTTCAAGGTCGGTTGGATTTTATGACATATCAACCTTTGTAGGTTATTTAATGCCAAATCCTCTTTAACATTTGTTAAGTATATATGTTTTGTAACCAAGTAGTTTGTTGGTAACATTTTTAAACGAGTCTGAGCTCATTTGGTTGCAGAGTTAAACGCTGACAAATATTACTTTTTGACACAAACAATTTGATTTAACATCAGTCATTTGTTTGCGCACAGTTAAATGGTTATACATATGATGTGTAAGTGAATAGTAGGTAATCTTAATTTTAAATGAAATAGACCAACTTTGTTTGCACAGAAGTGTTGGTATTGTTTGAGCACAGTTAAATGGTTTCAAGTATTGCTATTCAACACCAATAATTCTATTCAACACTATTCATTCATTTGCACACAGTTAAATGGTTTCATTCTATTTAGTATGAATCATTTATTTTATTAAATAATTACTGTGATGGTTAATTGTATTAATTATTTCATTATTTAGTTTGGTTAGGTGACGAATTTTTCAGGTGTATTTTAGTTGGCTAAAATCTTTGAGTGGAAATATAATTCAAATTGTAAAGGTCAAGCACGTGCACCGGCAAACAGATCAGAGACACCTAACATCTCTAGACAGGAAGGCCAAATGTAAATAAAATAGATTCATGTCTTGTCACTAGTTTGATTGAGGTAAAATAAAAACATGGTGAAAGTTGGGGACACGTGTGATGATCATGATGTGATGACGTCAGAACTTAGTGTGATGACATCACACAAATGATATACTAAATTTTAAAATATATAAAAATAAGCGAGTTTTGAAAATGAATCAGTTGAGGCAAGAGTTAGGGTTAGACGTTGGTACGAATCGATCCGGTCATTGGTGGGTATCTCTTTGTGTCTCTCACGCTGGGGTTTGTATATAGTCTCTTACAATGTCTCTGTCTGTCTGTCTGTCTGTCTGTCTCTCTCTCTCTCTCTCTTGTGCTTCGATGAAAGCTACGAAACTGTATGCAGTCGGAACAATGAATACCTTCGTATCTGGATTATACAATAACAATTTCTCTCTATAAACATATTGGATATATTATTGTTAAGCCAATACGTTTCAATAAATAATAGTTAATTGTTAACGGAGAGTTTTTCTTGTCTTTGAGTTGCCGGCACCCAGGCAACTTGCTCCAACGAGCCAACCCAACCGCCCGAAGAAGTTCAGGATGAATTGTGTCATTCCCTATCTGTGAATCTTTCAAACACAACGTGGGCATAGAGGGGACTAATAAGTAAATTTCTCGGAAACAAGTGTGATAGGCACGGAACTAAAGCCACGTAGTACCACATTTGGTAATGGTACTGCACTCATAGTATCACATTTGGCGCTGGTTACGTGACAGCTATAGTATAACATTTGGTGCCATGCCAAGCATTTTGTTACATTTTACACGCACAGTTTTATTTGCATTCAGTTAAATTGTTCCGAGTATTGCTATTTAACCTAATTCAATTTATCATCAGTCATTTGTTTGCTGACAATTAAATGGTCAAACAGTTTTATATGACCCATAGATGGGACCCTCTCAGGTACTACTCCTCCGAATCAGAGTAGATTTGAGAGTAATGGTAATGAAGGGGTACCCTGCATTCCCCAAAGATTTTGGACTGGAGCCTTAAAATCAGATGCAGTTTACTGTCATATCCAGACATTCGTTGGGGGTGGGTCTTACTCCTCAGCAGTGATGCAGATGGTGTATTCTACCGCCTCAGCCGACTGGACAATATGGTTTCAAGTATTCTTATCTAATACGAATAATTATTAATTTTCAAGTAATTATTTCTGTTCAATGATAATGATTTGTTTGCACACTGTTATATGCTTCCGAGGTAATGATAATAACCCTGAATAAACCAGTAAAGCTTCAAAAAACTATTTTTAACATTAATGATTTGTACATAATCATATTAATTCAAGTATGCTAATCTAATACAAATAATTTGCGAATAAATCAATTTGTCTCATAGATGAGACCCTAAAAAGAACTATATATATATATATATATATGGAGAGAGAGAGAGAGAGAGAGAGAGAGAGAGAGAGAGAGAGAGAGAGAGAGATGTGTTTAAAAATCATTCGTATCTGATAATACGGTGAGCCAAAAAATTTTAAGAAATAACAACACAAAACATGTTAGTATGGACGTACACTGGATATAATTCCATAAAATGTAGACATATAATAACCCTAGACAGGCTGACATGCTGTTAAAATCAATCAATCAATCAATTAACCTACGATTCACAATGAGTCAACAGACGGTAGCGTAAACTATCTTTATGCTTAATATCCCAACATCTTAAATAAATTGGTAATCTTAATACCTGTAGAATTTCAATAAAATTACGAGAGTCGTTCAATAAGTTCTAAGGCTCTCACATATTTTCGATTTGTTTAAAACTTTTTGTTTGCCTCACCTACACAGAAATTAACTCAGAAATCTTAATTAGTTTTTCTAGTTCTATTATGTGTTCAGCAATGGCTCTTCTTTGTTTGGCTTGGTTTGGTTGGTTTTTATGGCATATCAACTCTTGTAGGTTATTTAATGCCAAATCCTTTTCATACATATATATTAAATATGATTTATAAACACATTTTCTTGATAATATTTTTAAACAGCTTGAGATCATTTTTGGCACAGTTAGATGGTTTCCAGTATTTCTGTCTAACACAAATAATTCTATTTACTTTTAATCATTTATGTGCACAAAGTTAAATAATTCCAAGTATTGCTATGCATCACTAACAATTCAGTTATTTGTTTACACACAGTTAAATCGTCAAACAGTTCTCTTTCTAACAATTCTGTTTAACGTAAGTTATTTGTTTGCAGTTAAATGGTTCCAGATATTCAAACCCGAATAGTTCTATTTAGTATTAATCATTTGTCAGCACACAGTTTAAATGTCAAACAGTTCTTTTAGACCCATCAATTGCCTTCACTCCGGGCCAGAGTGGACCTGGGATTACTGGCCATAAAGGAGTACTCCACATTCTCTAGAGGTCCAGGACTGGAGTTTCATCATCAGATTGTTTAGTGTTATATCTAGGACACTCATTGAATGGAGGTGCCGGTGGTGTCATGGTTATCGTCACCGGATATGGACACGGCGATACGAGTTCAATTCCTGGACAAGACTGATTGCATTTCACATAGCACTGATACCCTTGGGAAAGGTATGAATCCAATTATTCTCCCCCCAGCTATGGGTAAATAGCAGGGCAGACTAGGTTCTTCAGCCTTGGTGAGGCAACTAGTTTAGGAGAAGGACAACTCTGAATTCAAACCTGTTGAACTCCGCTTAAAAAATTGACCTTGTGTCATATCCTGCCCGAGCGGAGGGGCTGGGTAAATAGGATAGGACACTCATTGAGGGGGTCTTACCCTTCCACAGCTCCAGCCGACTGGGCTGCTTCTTTCTGCATGGGGCTTATAACTTTTGGACGACCCTCGTAAATATCCTTATTTCATCAGCTATTAAACTTGAGTGATAAAAGATTCCTAATTACTAAAACTTAACAAAATATTTTTTTCTTTCCGGTAACATTACGTTGAGTAATTTGTATAGAAACACCAGCTTATCAACATTTTTAAAAATTCTAAGTAAGAATTGTCCAGGGAAAAATATCTTTAATATCTTATCATACAATGATAACCGAATTTCTTACCAGCTCTGGCTGTGTCAGTACTACAGTATGGATGTACCACCTGGACACAAACGACATGCATAGAGAAAAGTGTAGTTGGGAACTACACAGGAATGTAACGTGCTGTTTTGAACGAATCCTAGAAGCACACTTAATAAAACAACAGTTGAACAGCCACTTACCTCTTATCTCTCAAAGCATCCCAGTAAGACATGCGGGACACTGATAGAGAAGTAAGAACGGACTCATGAACAACATTCTCTAATGGATTTCTACTCTTGGACGCGCCAGTGTTGGCCGACCAGCAAGGACTTTCATACATCAGCTCTGTGAAGACACTAGCTGCAGTTTAGAAGACCGACAAGGAGCGATGGACAATAGGGATGGATTGTGTGTGTGTGTGTGAGTGAGAGAGAGAGAGAGTGAGTCAGGGAACACCGTACTGTCTGCGCGAATTTATGATCTTGATGATGATGTTGATGATTTATTCAGGTGAGCGTTCTCATTTTTGGTGTTATGGTGACTAAGAAGAAGATTATAACTATTATTGGGACATTAATCCAAATATATTAATTTATAATCCGATTATAATCCCCTAAATACTGTCTGTCCGTAACCCAGGCTATGCTATTTTTGACCCAATTTCTTCCAAACTTTCAGGTAATGTTGGGATAATCCTTGAACAGATTTTAAAAGATTTTCGGCCACGATTATCATTATTGCTATGAAATAACGATTAAACATTAAGCAATCGTAAGATAGCCATGATTTACTCGAGAGGTGACAAAGACGCTTCAGTGAGGACGAGGTTAGGTTAGGATTGGTTGTTTGGTTTTATGGCATATCAACCAGTGATGGTTATCTAATGCCAAATTCTGTTTATACATACGTAAATCAAATATATACGATTTGTAAACGAATAGTTTGTAGGTGTAGTGATATTAACATATTATGTGTCGTCTAATGTAGACGAAACGATATAAATAGACATGCGAGTCGACAGTATGAAATTGACCAAACACACTTAATGCTCAACCAGCTTCGGCTGCGCGAGCTGCATCATAAGCACCTTTGTCACTCTTGTATAGCAATGGACCTTGCTGCCCAGTTTAAGCTATACTCAGGCATACGTGCCTGGACCCAGATTTGGGTCCAAGTTCAGCTAGTCTCATTAGACCCACATTGTACTAAGTGGGTCGATGAACAGCGTAGTCCTGCAGGGCTCGAGCCAGACCTTCCCCTCTCCTAAACCCACACTATAATTGACCTTCGAGTCATTGACTTAGTGTCAAGTTCAGTCTGGTGGGAGGCAGAAACAAATATATGGCCCAAACACATTCAGCCGGACATGGCTCGGCGGCGGGAATCAGGTCTGGTATGTCTTGTGTCTGGTTGCGGTTGCTCAGTTGAGGCTATCTGATGTATGTGTCGGGGAAGCGCAGCATTCACGTCACATGGCCGACACAGACATACTGCTCGAGCCTCAAGGGGACCGTCCTCTCAGGTTCTAACCCTTGGAGGAGGAGCAGGGTTTATTGCCTGGCGTCTGAAACGCCACATTTTAGGGGAATGTTGACGGAGCTGACGCATTTTTGGAGCCACCGGGCATGCCTGGGCTACAGCCCTGCACATGGTAAGCGCATTAAAAAAGGCCTTGTGCCATGCTCACGCTTACGTGGGGTGCACGACGAATACCGTCGATCAGATACACTTGCATATCGACAAGTGCTATATCACGACACGATAGTAGATAACATTTTAAAACGAACCAGAGCTCATTTGTTAGCAGACAGTTAAATGGTTTAAAGCATTGCTATTTAATACTAATAATTCAATTCAACATCTTGCCCAGTCGGCTGGGGCTGTAGAATACAGTGATTGAACCTCTCCAGAGGAATACGACCCACCCCCACAACAAGTGTCCTGGATATGACACAAAACAATCTGATGGTGAGTTTCCTGTGATGCTGGAGCTTTGGGGAATGCGAAGTACCGCTTCATTGCTATCGCTCACAGGTCCTCTCTGGATCGGAGTGGTAGCACCTGATAAGGTCCTATCTATGGGTCAAGTAGAACTAAACTGTACTTATGTTCAACTGAATTACTTGAAATAGAACTGTTTTGACATCTAAACTGCGTACTTATACTAAACTGAATTATTTTAAATAAAATTGTTTGGATATTTAAACTACGTACTTTTGCAAAACTGAATTGTGTGAAATAGAACTGTTTTTGACATTGAAACTGTACTTACGCTTAATTGAATTGATTGAAATAGAACTGTTTTTTCATTGAAACTACTTACGCTTAAGTGAATTGTTTGATATAGAACTGTTTTGAGATTTAACTGTGTATGAACAAAAACTATACTTATACTAAACTGAATCGTTTGAATTACAACTGTTTGACTAAACGGAATAGCTTGAAATAAAAATGTTTTGACAATTAAATTGTGTACTCACGCAAAACTGAATTGTTTAAAATAGAACTGATTATTTGTATAAAAATGGATTTGGCATTAAATAGCCTACAAAGGTTGATATGCCATAAAACTCAAACAACCAACCAAACAATTTAACATGTGTCATTTGCTTGCTCACAGTTAGTTTCCCCTTGAGAAAACGATTAAATATTTCTATTTGACTCACAGATGGGTCCCTAACAGGTACTACCACTCTGGGTCAGAGTGGAGCTGGAAATAATGGCAATAAATAGATAGTCCACATTCCCCAAACCTCTGGAGTCTAACCATCAGATGCAGTTTAGTGTCATAACTAGGACACTCATTTTGGAGGTGGGGGTCTTAATCTTTTGCAGAGATGCAGTCGGTGTATTCTACCACTGCCCTACCAACCGACAGGGTGGGAGAGAGAACGAACTTCATTTTAAAGCTCAAAATATTTTCTTCGGAAATAATCATAAATTCCATGTAATTATTTTTTCATCTAAAGCTTGAAGAACGACTTTTTAAGCTTAATGGGTAATTCGGTTTGTTTGGGTCTCATGGCATATCAACCTTTGTTGGTTATTTAATGCCAAATCCAATTTATACATGTATATATACTAAATATTTATGATTTGTAAACACATTTTGCTGATAACATTTGTAAACAAGCCTGAGCTTATTTTTATTTATTTATTTATTTATCTTTTGCTCACACTTAGATGGTTTCAAGTATTTCTATATAATACGAATAATTCTGTTTACGATTTATTTGCACAAAGTTAAGTGATATCAAATATTGCTATGTAACATTAACAACTTAATTCAACATCAGTCATTTGTGTGTACACGTTTAAATAGATATACATATGATTTGTAAGGGAATAGTTTGTAGTTGATTTCGTTTTTAAATAAATTAGAACTAATTTATTTGCACCCAAGTATTGCTATTGTTATTACGCAGTTAAGATGTTTCAATTATTGATATTTAACTCTAATAATTCTATTCAGTATTTATAATTTGTTTGTAGACAGTGACGTGGTTACAAATATCGCTATTTAAGATTAATCATTCTATTCAACACTATTCATTCATTTGTACACAATCAAATGGTTCCAAGTATTGCTATGTGTCTCAATTCAATTTAGCATGTTATTTGCTTGCACACAGTTTAAATGTCAAACAATTCTATTTGACCCATGGATAGGACCCTATCAGGTTAATAACACTCCGGTTCAGAGTGGACTTGGGAGCAATGATCATTAAGGAGCACTCCACATTCCCCAAAGCTCTAGAGCTGTTTAGTGTAATATCCAGGACACTCATTAGGGTTGGTCTTACCTCTCTGCAGAGACGCAGTCAGTGTAGTCAACAGTTCCAGGAGGTGCCCATGGTGTAATAGTTATCGTCGTAGGAAATGGACACGGCGACACGAGTTCAAATCCTGGACGAGGCTGATTGCATTTCACATAGCACTAATACTCTTGGGAAAGGTATGAATCCAATTATTCTCCCTCCAGCAATGGGTAAATAGTAGGGCAGACTAGGTTCTTCAGCCTTGGTGAGGCAACTAGACTAAGAGAAAAACTCTGAATTCAAACCTGTTAAACTTCGCTTAAAAAATGACCTTGTGTCATATCCTGTCCGAGCGAAGGGGTTGGTAAATATGTATTCAACAGTTCCAGCCGACTGGGCGGTTAATGATTAATGTTTGATTCAATGTGAATAATACTGTAAATTATGGTGTATAAGTCGACCCTTTAAGCCTGAAAAAATCTCTACAAAACTAGGGATCCACTTATACGGCTGGGGTAAAGGTTTCAGAATTTTTTTTCAGTCTTAAAAGAGTCAACTTACACCCCGCAAATGAAAGACGTTTAGTAAGACAACTTATCTGTTATTTTTTTTTTTTTAGAAGTTTTATGTCTTTTATAAATTAAAACTTCATGCCGAATCTATTGTTAGACACACTAATAGTTATTTCTATAAAATTTATAAACAAAAATATTTGCCTACTATATCTTTTAAATTATGAATATCTTAAAATGTTTACATTCTCCTGTGAAAGATTTCCGAGAAGTTTGTTGAGAAATATTTTCATGCGCGTGAAACATTAAGATTTACGTTTATATCTTTGTTTTAGTTCGTATTATTCATCCTCAGAAAGTTTATGAACCTCAGTGATCGTCTTAAAAGCCCTATATAATACAGGTATTTATTTATCCAATATCTGCCACTGCACCACGAGCATGTTGTGATACAATGTCAATATTTAAGCGAAATTCAACTGGTTTGAATTCAGAGTTTTCCTTCTTCTAAATTGGTTGTCTAACCAAAGATAAAAACCCCAGTCTGCTATTTTATATACCCATTGCTGGTGGAAGAACAAATAAATGCATGCATGCTTTTTCCAATGAGTATTAGCGCGAACAACCTTGTCTGGGACTTGAACTCGGTTCGCCAATTCCATTTCCAACAACAATAACGGTTACGTTAAACGCGCCTTCTATAGATCAATGTATGATATTGATAATTCTTTTTTTTTTTTCTTTTAAGCTTGTCTACCCCGATGATAGTGTAAATAAGTCATGAATATATTCAAACGTTTAATGATTTGTCGACTGGGGCTGTAGAATATACCGACTGCACCTCTGCAGAAAGGTACTCCCACCAATGAGTGTCTTGGCTATGATATAAACTGCATCTGATGGTGAGGCTCCCGTCCTGAGGTTTGGGGAATATAGAGTACTCCTTCATTGCTATTGCTCCCTGGTCCATTCTGGTCTAGATTGATTGTACCTGTAAGGGTCCCATCTATGGGTCAAACAGAAATCCTCAGTAATTCACTAAGGATTATTATTATTAATATTTGAAACTATGCAGTTGTGTGTAAATTATTTATATTACATAAGAACTTTTGATAAATAGAATACTAATGTTAAATAGCAATGCTTGAAACCATTTAACTGTGTGCAAACAAATGATTGATATTAATGTAGCCTCTAGCAACTCAGGTCGGGATTCTCAGGTATCAATGCTTCACGATCACCGATGTCGTTAGCGAATGGAATTTTCCATAGCTAACCGAAAACTATTTCCGAGACTATGAGTCATTTCCGAGATATTTTCTGACTGCTGCATATAGCAAGTAATATTTGCAACCTTCTCTTGGTCGTATAATGACCAGTTTCATTATGTAACAGAAATTAAAGAGAAGAATTCCGGCCAAAATCTGAAGTATTTGAATTCGGCGGAGAAGCGATTAGCTTCGCTATAAAAACAGCAGTCAAAGGCGAGAGAGAATCATTTGAGTAGCGAGCTCGGTCTGAGACGAAAAGATGAAAGTAGGTCGCCCACTTTGACTGTTCCTTTCACTTGTATGACTTCCCGAGTTCCAGACAACCAAACGCCAACACCTTGATTTCCCAGCGACGCCTTGTGAACTCACTAGTTCAGCTATTTTAACTGCTCTTTTCAGCGTAAGAAATTCTTTCTCGCCAAACCTGCTGTGAGAACTAGCCAGTCAGTTGCAGGACCAAACATCCCAGCCACTTAAAACTGACCTTTTCAGGACAATTTTTTTTTCTATCGGCTTAGAAGACCAACTGACCCGTTGCACTGGCACCCAACCAGCCCAATGCAACGACACCTAGAGTAACAGCGACCAGCCCAGTGCAGTGACGCCTAGTAACACAGCCCGTATTCCATGATCTACGGTATTTGATGTCATCCCCACCCAACGGGCATGTGTGACACAAGGCCTTTTTGGCGGGTCCGGGCGCAGGAACAGAGCCCATACGCGTCTGGCATTTCCAAAAATGCCAACGGCCCCGTCGGTATTCCCCTTATTAGGGGCGCCTCAGGCGCCGGGTAATACCCCCCCGAAGGGGGTAAAAGCCTGGGGGAAAGCCCCCTGAGGCCGAAGGAAATCTCCTGGTACCGAGACACAGTCGGCCTTATCTGTGCCGCAGATAACACGGCCAGCCAAAGTGCTACCCGGCAGCAGGAGAGGTGCAGACCGATATTGATCTGCCCTGATCTACGAATCGCTAGCCTTACAGGCTGACGACATTCATCCGCGAGTGGTGGACACCACTCAAACTGACGATTTCATCAACTCGCTCGCAGCAAACGCCGACCAAACCTCAGCAATCCGACATTCGTTTGTAGACAACCTGGCTACATACCTGCTCTAGCAGCCTGTTCAAGTATTATCTTGACCTACTGTCGTCAAGAACTATAAAATAGTCAAGTCTACGCTTTGAAAATAAACAGGAATTTCCCTCAAACACTTTTTTCATAATTTCTAGCCAAATAAAAATTGGCATTTTTCACGGAACCACTTCACCTTTTGTTATCCTTGCCTTTTCTGTGTCACTTCACTCATTTTTAAAAGTTTGTAGAATTGATTATCATAGATGGCCTTACAACCATGTTAAATAGAATTACTAATGTTAAATGGCAGCACTTGAAGCCATTTAACTGCGTGTAAACAAATGAACCCGAACAACTCGTTTAAAAATAGCAAACTATTCGCTAACAAATCATATTGAGAAATGCAGAGAAAGACGGTAACGCTAGTGTATAAAAATATTATCTGATTCTTTTCTTTTCCTTTTATTACTCGAAATATACGTATGGGTAGAGTGTATGTGAGAGAGAGAGAGAGAGAGAGAGAGAGAGAATCGAAGACGGCTGAGTTTGCACACACAGGGGCGACGGTACGGTTCTTCTGTGAAGCCTCTCTGCCTTTCTTTTTTGTTCTGCCCAGGTCGAGATCATCCTTGGTTTATATAATTTTCCGGAAACCCTTGCAATCCTCGTAGTCACATCTCCCACCAACACGTTGCACGTGGACACGCCTCTTATCATGTCACCCACGCAATTTATACCAGTCTCCCCTGTCTCTTCTGGGGTACCTGCGTCTTGTAAAACACTATAGTTTGGTCTTGTTACCGGTACCAACTAATATGTTTGATATGTTTGCACGGCACCAAATGTTGTACAATCGCTTGGCCGTGGGTTTTCAGGGTCGAATCCTGTTTATGGCTGTGCTGTAGGTTTTCAGGGTTGAATTCTGCATCTGGCAGTGTCATAGGTTTTCAGGGTCGAATCCTGCGTCTGGCTGTGCCGTGGATTTTCAGGGTCGAATCTTGCGTCTGAGGCACCAAATGTAATCCTATGGTTTGCATCGTCTGGGTTCTTGCTTTGGGCACGGTACCAAATATAGTACTACGATTTGGCCCGGCACCTATTATAACACTATAGTTTGGTCCGGTACCAGATGTGATACTATGTTCTGGGGTCGGTTACCATTTGTAACGATATCGTTTGGGTACTGTGCTAAATGTAACAATATTTTGGTACGGCACCACTGTAACAATATCACAGTCACGACTACCAACGCCGATACCAGCACCAAATGTAATACTGTTGCACTTGACAACACTTGTACTAAGTGTAATGATTATGATTGGTCTTATCCTAGTAACGGCACCGATTGCGGTACTATTGTTATCGCGGTACATTTACTTTGGTCTTATCCTAGTAACGGCGCCAAATGTGATTCCAGGTAGTTTATTTATCAATCTTCTCTGTGCCCATGCTGCGTTTGAAAGATCCAAAGATAGAGAATGACACAATCCATCCGGCACTTCTTGTGACAGTCGGGGTGATCTGTTGGAACAAAGTTGCCTGTGTATTGGCAACTCAAAGACAAGATGAACGCTCCGTCAACAATTTATTGTCCGATGTTCAGACTCCATACAGTTATCACGAAAGACAGAGAGACAGAGACAGAGAATCTGTATGGGTCTATGAACAGATACAAAGAGATAACCCTCCCCCTGACAGAACTCTCTGAACGCCAACTTCTAACTGATACAACTGCTAACCGACACCTGACAACAAAGAAAATTCGGTAATTTTTATATATCTTAATTCAGGATATCGGTAGGGTGATGTCACCTTGCTAAGTTATTGCGTCATCTCATATGTGTCCCCAAATGTTTACCGTGTTTTCATCTCCCCAATCAAACCTGTCACAAGACATGAATCAATTTTATTTACATTTGGTTTTCCTTTGTAGAATGGCAGTTTCTCCGGTCGAGGTGCACAAGTTTGAACTTTCCAATTTGACTTACATTTCCGCTCAAAGATTTCAGCTAACTTTACAGCTAACTATAAAAACTCGCAGCCTAACCAAACGAGATAATGAAATAATTAACCATCATGACAACTGGGTCATACCTGCTTACTTTAGGAAACAGGTTTACTTCCTGTTGTTTTTCTACTTCCAGTGTCCGACCCCTCTAGCATGCCACTCACGCAACTTACGCAGCATTTCCACTGGGTATCTGTGTCCTACTTACATTAGGCAACCGGTGCATTTCCTGTTATGTTACCCACGCAATTTACGCTGCATGTCAAAGGGATCTTCAAACCAATGTCAAGCAATATATATATAAAAACAGGATTTGGCATTAAATAACCAACAAATGTTAATATGCCATAAAATACTAATCAACCAAACAAACAAACGTTAAATGATTATAAAGAAGTTTATTGGAACTATATTTCATGATATTTTGCTAATCTGAAGAAACCAAAGAGAAACAGTAAAAAATTTCCTTCAAGTCAAAATATAACAGTTCTTATCTTAACAAAAATTGAAAAAATGGCATTCTCCAATTATTGATATCTTTCAGTAAAAATAAATTCACGTCACTCAACCTTACAATATCATTATGATTTTTCTGTTTTATTATTAGGTCTCATTTAGTTACTGATTAATCTTTATCTATGTATTAAAAAAAACAGTATTGTGTTGTTTTGAAAATAATGGCCGATTTTATAACACATATACAATAATTATTTCTTATGGATAATTTGCATGTCCAATCTGAGCTTTGAAGGGTATTACATGAAAGTCCAGAAAAACCTTCTCGACCTCTTCATGTATACTTCTCGACAATATGTGTATATTTATGGCTCTTGGGACACATTTTGTGTATTCCGTGTTTTCATACCACTGCTATGTATATTATGCATATGAAAGCTTAAATATTTTGTATGTACAATTGCGTTTATTTTGCCTTTCTTTCCGTTTTATTCAGTATTTTTATATTACGAGTATACTAATTCTGATATTGGTCCTTGGTAAGTAGAGGCTCGACAATATATCATCCTTACCTCCAAGCATTCAAATACGCATTTAAATGCAAAACCGTTCATAATTTTCTAAATGACTCTCTCTCTCTCTCTCTCTATATATATATATATATATATATACGTGGTGCATTTAATAAGTTTCCAGAATTTTTAGTATGGACATTTAAAATTGTCTTAGACTCTTGAAAATTCAGTATGTTATTGCTATTTCATCTTATGAGATAACTGACCAATTTTTAGGATTTCAGGTTCAAATGAACAGCTACAGCAGCAATTGGAATACACCCTACTAAAGCCTGATTGTCACAGCTGGGAAATTTCAAAAATCCAATCTGGACGTGAGGACACATTAGAAGAACGATATGCAATAAAATTGTGTTTTAAACTTGGAAAAAATGCCAGAGAAACGTATGGAATGCTTCAGACTGTTTTTGGACCATCTTGCATGAATAGAGCATCAGTTTTTGAGTGGCATAAGAGATTCAAGGAAGCCAGGGAGTCTTTGAGGGATGATGTGAGGTGTGGGAGGAGTAAGGAAGTCAGAACACCAGAGTTGATTGGCCAAAAGGTTTGGGTTAGGGTTACTATATTGAGGTTTTAAGAGAGTTTAGGAAGAGATTCCGTCGGAAGAGGCCAGCACTCTTGAAATCAGGTCAGTGGCATTTCCACCAGGACAATGCACCAGTCCACAACTCCATCCTTGTCACAGACTATTTGACCAAGATGGGCATCAAGACAGTTCCTCGATCTCCCTATAGTCCAGATGTTGCGCCCGGTGATTTTTGTTTATTCCCTAAGCTCAGAGGTTGTTTTTATGAGACAATTGAGGAGATGAAAGAGGCTGTGACGAAGGTCATTGACATGCTCACACAAGAGGACTTCCATGGGGCATTCCAGAAGTTGTTGGAACGGTAAAACAAGTGCATTGCAGCCGGAGGAGATTACTTCGAAGGGGACTAGAGCTTCATGTGTGTACTATCAATAAAAGTGGCCACACGAAAAAAGTCTGGAAACTTATTTAATGGTCCTCGTATATATATATATATATATATATATTAAAATGAATATATGCGCAAAGGAATTTGAATGAGCTACTTCAGTTTTTTTTATTTCATATGTGTATGCTCCACGCGTGTGTCAAACTTCGCGTTTGTTTCGATAGGGGTGTGATTCTTTTTATTCAAATTTATTCATTTTTTCATTGTAATTCTCATTTTTATTAATTTTTTCTTAATTTTTAGAGTACGTGTTGAAATTTATCTACTTTGTATGCTTTTGTGTGCATGCATTCGCGTATATGCATGGATATTCGGTTGATGTTTTTCTTCTCTTTCTTCTTCTTCCAGTTAAATGTGAGTGAGAACGTATTGTCACGTGATAGCCCACAGAGACGATAGAAATAAGATTAATACTATCCTCCCGTTGGAATGAACAGTGGCAACCCGTCAAAAAAGTGACCGTTAAGAAAGAATGTAGGTCACAGAGGGGATATCAACAGATGTTGGTACTTAGTAACCTCAGGCTGAGACCCTAAAACGGAAGTGGCACCTTCTTCCCGTCAGCGAAAAAAACGAAAAGAAAAGTTAGTTGTTTGGCAGGGTTCGTAGCGGGCAGACGGACCAAAGCCAGTATTCCGGGTTGAAGACAAAAGAATATCTGAGACACGAGGGACCCCAGGCTCTTCAAGCCAGTGTAAAAAAATAGAATAAAGTCTATTAGCCCGTGAAAGAAGAAAGATTCTCCAGTGGAAGCCCGTCGAAAAATAAGATAAGTAACTTTGGGACTATTTCTCCTTATACCAAATTTTGTATACTCTCTCTCTCTCTCTCTCAACTTGAAGAAACGAAAGAACAGAAAAGAAGAAAGACATTTATGTCCATGGACTGTTAAATTCATTATACATATTTGACACTTTGAAAGAGTCATGTATTTTAATGTTACCACGTGGTCGAAGTTGTTCTTTGCCGTAGCTTCTACGAATTCGTTACCTCATGCTTCCTTTTCAGCTTCTATTCGCCTTATGTTATCTTGCTTAGAATTGTCCTATTAATTCCTTAAAAATATCACTCGGGAAACCGAAGTTGCCGACTACTACAATATAATATTATTACGACTAAAACCTATAGGCCCATATCTTCTGTTGTCTAGGGGAGGAAGTTTAATGGCCTTGGCGGGTGTGTGGATAGTGTGAAATTTGGAACCACTTGCCAGCGGCGGTCAGTCTAGCCCTAAATTAATCCCTCACATAATATGCCAGTTCGTATATGCCTGAAAAAAAAACTCTGAACGAGGACTTATTCGACAAGGGATCAAGTGCCAACTTGCCCCGTCTTCACACGTGCAAAAATAAAGTCCCTTTTTGGGATTTTAGTCAATTTGCCGTCACAGTATTATTACGTGTTTAATATACATCCGGTTATTGTTTTTTGGGAGTTTTTTTTTCTTTCTTTCTCTCTGAGTTGAATGTAGCATAGGTATATTTTAAGATAGTTTGCGCTTATATATTTGAAGTTGTGAATGTATGCGTTAACTTTGGTTCTATGTGGGTGTGAAATTAGGCTCTCTCTAATGTAGGTTTAAATCTATCTATAAAATTATTCTTTTATCTGGAGTAATGAGTAGTTATCCTTTTGGTATACAGGCATTATTTTAAACAACCATTACTGCATTCGTAAAGATGTTTTGAAACATAGTTTTTTTATTTTCTATTAATTCAATATTGCTTTTATGAAAAGAAACCCAATTGTTTAAAGCCTGGGTTGATCCTGTCGATACTTTTTTAACAGTTGCAACATTCAATTATGTAACAGACGTTTTTTAAATTGCGACTCTGACTTTTTTAACGTGAATGTTGTTTTGAAGTTTTCCGAGTATAGGATTTTCCTTCAATGGTTATATTACATACTCCACATCATTTGTTTTTGAATATATATAGAGAGACACAGAGGGACGGAGAGGGAGTAAAGAAATGAGAGAGAAAAGTGGAAGTTAGAAAGCTATAAAAGTAAGTAAAGTTGGTGACCGTAGTGGAAGGCAGCCTGAAGACCCCCTTTTCAATAGCTACTACAACGAGGTGCAGGGAATGACGCTACTCCTTTCCCTGGATGGCTCTACTTTATCTTTGATCCATATCTTATAATGCTGAGTATTAAGTAAGACAGCATCGGGTACCATTTTTTTTTTTTTTTTTAGTTTTTTTGTATGACACGACCGAGGATTGAACCCCGGTCTCCTGGACCATTGACAAACACTCTACCCACTAGACCAATGAGTGGGTCTACTGGAAATTTCTTTTGTAATATGCATGTTAGATTCATATAAGTAAGAGTAAGACTTACGAAAAAGATAAGTATGTCCTTTTTGACATCTATGCTAAGGAAATTTCCATCAGAAGTTGCTTGTTTAAAGTGACCTAAATTCCTCAACACATACTTTCTAGCTACCTCCATTTTGATCTTTGACCCGTGTTTTTAATTAATAAATGACTACTAAGAAATATGAAAAAAAAGTTTTTTGTTGACGTTAAGCCGCAGGTTTAGATATTTTCTTTTGCTCATGTTCAATTTTTGATAAAGATTATTACAAGGGAAGAAACTCTAGAACGGAATTTAATCGACGCCAACGCTGTCATCATCCCAAGGGTAGATAACTCTAGCGTGATTTAACTGAATTTTACAATGTTATTTTAAGTTATATTCAATCATAGATCAACAAGGAATAATTGCCATGCGTAAAAACCTCACTGCTGCCTTTTTTGTTAATAATTATGTGGATAAAATACGGTACAAAGACACCAATTAAATTACTTTATCTTCAGTGATCATGTTATTTACTGTTTTAAACAGTGGCTTTTTATTTAACAATTTATATACTTTTGATGATAATAAAATACCGCAAAGTGGATTATCCGACACAATGCATTTAGCTGTTCTTATTCTATGAAAATTAATAATAATAATTATAATAATAATAATAATAATAATAGACCAAAGGACAGGAAAATTGATGACGACGCTCAAGGCCTAACATGTGAAAGATGACACAGATTATATGTGTCAAGAAAGAAGGAAGAAGATCACCAGCATTGAGAATTGTGTAGATTCATTAATTCGAGGTCTCTAGGATTACATTTATAAGAACTAAGAAAGACTAATTATGGCAGCCAGTAACAGCATTGACGACATAAGAAGAGAAAAACAACAAAAACTAGTAAACAGAAAAGGGAAGAAAAACAACCGTGTATATACTTCGAACAACAAGCAGTCAAGATTGCATCCAAGAAATCCTGGACATGGCTAAGAAAGAGAAACCTCAATAGAGAACCAGAATCTCTTTTAATGAACGCACAAGACAATACCAGAAGGATCAATTATATTAAAGTTCAAATTGATAATACACAGCAGAATCGTGGAGAAAGAGAAGAAATAGTTAATCACATGATAAGCGAATGCAACAAACTAGCACCAAAAAAGTATGGGACTAGGAACGACTGGGTAGGAAAGGTGATTGACTGAGAATTGTGCAAAATCAAATTTGGCTATATTACCGAATGGTGTATGCACAAATCAGAATCTGTCCTAGAGAATAAGACGGATATAATTCTCTGGGATTTTGAGATACAAACAGATGGCACAATATTCGGCCAGAAAACCAGACGTAGTGTTGATTAAGAAGAAAAAAAACTTGTCATTCAATGGATTTTGCCATCCCGGCGGACTACAGAGCGAAAATAAAAGCAAGCGAAAAGATAAACGAATACTTGGACCTTGCCAGATAACTAAAAAGAGCCGCGTAACATGAGGACGACGGTGAAACCAATAATAGATGATGTGCTTGGAACAGTCTGCAAAGGCTTAGAAAAAGATTGGTGGAATTAGAAATCAGAGGAAAAATCAAGAAAAACCTAAACTGCAGCATTGTTAAGATCGGCTAGAAAACTCAGAAGATTCCGGGAGACCTGGGGAAACTTGCTGACACTCACTCTAGTAAAAGACTACCAGCTAACTCTGGTAGGAAAACCTCGTAAGGTTTGAAATAATAATAATAATATTAATAATAATAATAATAATAATAATAATAATGCAAGAAATTTAGATTTGACCATACGAAGAAGTGGAATATGCAAAACCCGGAATCCATCCAGGAGAATGAGACCCACAAACTTCTCTGGAACTTTTCAGATACAAACGACTCACCTAATCTCCGCTAGAAGACCAGACCTAGTGATAGTAAAGAAAAAAAAAAAGAAAGAAAGAAAAAAGAGAGTGAACCTGCAGAAGAGTGGACTTAGCCGTCCTGGTAGACCACAGAGTAAAATTGAAAAAAAGCGAACAGAGAGATAATATCTTGACCTTGCAAGAGAAATATTTAAAAAAAAACATGGAATATGATGTTGCTAATTTATTTTAGCTAGCTAGACCAAGACTAGATAAATTCTAGACCAGTGTCGACGATTTGGGAGAGGTAACAAATGAAAGAAAATTGTGTTTCTTGAAATCATTCAAGTGTCTTCACAGATTACCTTGTTGGCAACAATACAGAGGCTTGCGGAATAGTGACGCGAAGGAAAGGGTTCTCCTTCTCGTAAGGAAAAAAAGGGTTTTCTTTCTCGTAGGGAAAAAAGTTGAACCCTTGATGGGACGTCCTAAATGGTGATGTCCGCCATGAGCGGCATGCTTGTCAAACTCTAAAAGAGCAAAACCCGCCCAATCTCTCCCCGCCGTATATAATGGCAGGAAGAAAAAGTTCTTGATATGGTGGCCTCGCCCCCATATCACTACGCGACAACATGTCCCTTCACCTCCGCCCCTTCCTCCGTCCCCCGTGGCAACAAACCTTTTTCTTCCCAATGAAGGTGACAGTGATACCAATTGCAATTGGTGCACTTGGAACAACCCATAAAGGATTGATAAAGAGACTAGAAGACTTAGAAATCAGAGGACCATCTACACTATAACATAGTTAAGATCGGTCAGAATTTTTAGAAGAGTCTTTTGTGACTTGCTGTCATTCAAACTCCAGTGAAAAACCATCAGCTAATGCTGGTGTGAAAAATTCTCAAAGGAATAAAAATAATAATCAGTTTTGCCATACGAACAAGTAGTATATGCACAACCCGGAATCCGCCCGGGAAAATGAGACACAGAATGTTCTCTGGGATTTTGAGATACAAACAAATCACCTAATCTCCGCCAGACGACCACACATAGGGATTTTTTTAAAAAAGAAAAAAAAAAGTCCTATAGTGGACTTTGACGTCCCGGTGGACCACAGAATGAAAATAAAAGAAAGTGAAAAGAAAAATAAGTACCTAAACTTGCCAGAGAACTAAAAAAGCTATAGAACGTGAACGTGAAGATGATACCAATTGTAATTGGTGCGCTCGGAACAATCACCTAAGTCTTGGTGAAAGGATTGGAAGACTTAGAAATAATAATCTCGGTCAGAAGACCAGACTTTGAGTTAATTAACAAAGAAAATTGTTGTTGGTGCACTTGGAACGGTTCCCAAAGGCTTGAAAAAAGACTAGATTAGTGGAAGAATCGAGACCACCCAAACTGTAACATTGTTGATATCGGCTAGAATACTCAAAAAAGTCCAGGAGATCTTCGGATCTTTCCTCTCCAGTTATTGGGTTGCATTCGGTAGGCCGTTTTATCTCTGGGCGGTTCTGCTGGGTGTACCTCGGCACTGGAGATTTCCTCCGGCCTCAGGGGGCCACCCCCTGGCTTTTACCCCCTTCGGGGGGTATTGCCTGGCGCCTAAGGCGCCCCAAAAAGGGGAATGCCGACGGGGCTGAAGGTATTTTTGGCTTTGCCGGACGCGTGTGGGTTTCGGCCCTGCGACCGGGCCCACCTTAAAAACGGCCTTGTGCCATATTCGTGCGTTGGTGGGACGCAACGATAAATACCGGAGATCTGAGGACACTCGTTATCCCTCAAATTTCACTGAAAGAACTCCAGCTAACGGTGTTGTTAAAAACTTGCAATGATGATAATTGATGAAAAATAAATAAAAACAAAATTGATTTTTAAGTATAAACATTGTTGAAAATTTTAAAGTGAGAAAAAAATACAATAAATATTTATCAAAACATTTGAGAGAAAGGTACAAATCAATTTGAATTTACTACAATTCAATCTCTTACTGACGTCTGAGATGCATTTTTAAAAATTACAATAGTTGCTTCCCTTTATTGATATCAAATATAGCAATATTTTAAAGTAGATACTTGCCCAAATTTTATAAACCACATATCCACATCAAACATCAGTCCTCGAAATTTACGACCTAGTTAGTTGTTAGGTCAGGCATAATAATTAATTGCTAAATTAATATTAAAAATACAGAAAGAGTTGCTTCCCTTCATTTAGATAACTTGAATTTTTTTATTCCGATTAATCTTTCTTGCCCGGAAAAAAATTTACTAAACTTTTAACTAATCTCATCATGGAATGATTTATATATAAGAATTGATAATAGTATGAAGTGAAACATAAAATATCATTTAATTTTTTCTTTAAACATAAAATAATAGTATCGTTTTTAAATTCGTCTGAATATGTTAGGAGTAACTAGTTGAAGTTTCACTTACAATATATAGTGCGCTTAGTTTTGTCTGCATCCTAAGTAAGATGGCAGCATTTCGATCAAGGTTAACGGTAATTCGTCCTGTTTTTTTTAAAACAATCAATTCTTTAGGAAAATACAACCAACAGCCACTGGTTCAGGTAAGAAGATAAGGTTTTCCTTTATATTTCATAACGTTTTTGTATTCATTTACTTTGCTATTTTTCTCTTATTTCAATGACCCCTGAAACACATGCATTTTGCTTAGTTTTCTAAATCGTAAATAATTCTCGTAAACTTTGTCACGTTTCATTATATTTATTATTTACACCCTGTGATAAGTAAATAATTATAGTTATGAAAAATAAAAGTAAACTTTTTCGTTGCGTGATTTTTAAAAAAATAAACAAAAAAGAATAAAACTGGTACAAAAATGTTTTAAAAAAACCTAACTGCAAACAAAACATTAAACAATGTTCAACATTTTTTTTTATTAAAAACTTGAATTAAGAAGACATTAGTTTCATTTTGGATAAAATAAATGTTCGCTCATAAGTAGTAATTTAAATTCATATAATAATTATTGCGTAAAAAATAAACAATAAACATTATTGATACTTAGTTTGAAGCAGTCAAAATGAAGTCATTGCAACCAAGTTTGTTTTTTTTTCATTCAGTTGTGTTAAACACTGTCTTTGTCTGGGTATTTGGTGGTAAAAATTATTTAAAATATAAAAAGTAAAATAAATAATAAAAGAACTGCAAAGAATGGAGACAGCACGGAACTACTTACGGCGAGGAACAAATGAATTTTTGTAATAATGACCCTGGGTCAAAAACTTCTTAAGAAACAACTAGACAAAAATGTAAATATGAACATGTGAATCCCTAATATCTAGGAATTAAATAACACTAGACAGGCTGACATGCTGTTAAAATCACTCAGTCAATTCTGGTACCCCTAGACAACTTCATTCGTACAAGACTTATTCTCAGTACAATAGTCCCTGCTCTACAAAATTTTTAGTATAGCCTCTTAATTTTTACTGATATGAATGTATATAAAGGTAAGTAAAGTTAGCGACCCGAAGTTTCCTGTTTCAATAGCTACTACACCAAGGTGTAGGGGAGAGCACTACTCCTTTCCTCGGATGGCTCCACGTACCCTTGATCTCTATAATGCTGAATATTAAGCAAGGAGGCATCAAGTACCATTTTGTGAGTCTTTGGTATGACTGGACCTGGGATTGAACCCCGGTCTTCCAGGCCATTGGCGAACACTCTACCCACAAGTCCAATGAATGTATATAATGGTCATATTATTTTTGATGACACATTCAGGCAAAGTGATTACCATAGAAATTAGTGTTTTTGAGACTTTATTTGTAACTATATTATCAGAAAATTAATCATAAAGAATATGTGCTTGAATTGTACTAAATATAAATCATAAAGCTGTTATATCTTTTTTCTTTTTTAAAAGACATCTATAAGAAGTGCATTCTTTGATAGAAAGCAGGAAGAATCACCAGCTACTGATGAAACTCAAGTCAGAAAAATTGATCCTAAATTGGATGGTCCATCAGCTTTAAGTCGAACATCATCACTCAAGAAAAGGACGTAAGTTGCACTTAATCACCTCGTCTTCTCACGTTGGGAAATTTTGACATTAGAGTCAAATTTGATTCTATTTTGCATTTGCTGGTCTGCATTTTTCAAACAAGATTGAAAATTAACTGAATTTTATTCAACAAGTATTAATTCTTATTGATTTAAAACTTATTCATAACATTTACATTATCATAAAATTTTATGGTGGTTTAAAAATTTTCAAGTAAAATTGTTTTTTAAAGCAGTCATTCTTTTTTTCTCCCTGGAAATGCAGTAGTTGAGTACTATTGAATATTGTAAAATGCAACTGCAAAAAGATTAACAGTTGTGAAATAAATAAATTTGTGTCCAGTCTTCAACACTTTATTGGTTGATTGGGTTTCATGGCATATCAACCCTTGTGGATTATTTAATACCAAATCCTGTTTATATATGTTATATATAATTTGGAAGTAATTTATATATGTTATATGATTTGGAAGTAACATTTTTAAATGAGCCAGAACCCAATTGCCCACACACTGTTAAATGGTTTCAAGTATTGCTGTGTAATACTAATAATTCAATTTGTCATTTGTTTGCACACAGTTAAATGGCTTAGTGTCATATCCAGGATATTCATTAGGTGGAGTCTTACTTCTCTGCAGAGATGCTGTTAGCATATTCTATAACCCCATCCTACTGAGCTGATAAATATCAAGAAGAATTACACAAAAGTTCTTACAATTTTATCATAGAAAAAGTTAGGTACCTTAACATTGAACATTAGTAGAAGACAAAATGTTCCTATTATTATATCTGTTTTTTTTTTTTTTTTTTTTTTTTTTTTTTTTTTGCATTGTTAAAATTCCTTCACTGTAACCAAGGGGTGTCCTGGGTAATATATTAAAGTACATCAATCTCAGTTGGCACGGCTTTGAATATGCTGACTGTATTTCCTATGACTCAACCTAGGATTGAACCTTGGTCTCCCGGACCATTGGCAAACATTCTACTCATTAGGAGTAGAGTGTTTGCCAATGGTCCGGGAGACCAAGGTTCAATCCCAGGTTGAGTCATATCAAAGACTCAAAAAATGGTACTTGATGCTGCCTTGCTTAACACTTAGCATTATAAGGTAAAGGATCAAAGGTAAAGTTAAGCAATCGAGGGAATGGAGTAGCACCCTCCCTTACACCTCAAGTGTAGTAGCTATTGAAAAAGGAGCCTTTGGGTCACCCTCAATGATGGTTGCCAACATTACTTACTTTTTATTTCCTGTAAGACTTCCCCACCTCCTGAAAAAAATGGGGTGTTCTGGTTATGACACTATACTACATTTGGTGATGAAATCTCTTTCATTCCAGATCTGACCCAGTCTGATAGTACCTGTTAGGGTTCCATCTATTGGTCAAATAGATCTGTTTAAAAATTATTCATATTCAATAGGAATGTGTGTTAAAAGAAAAAAAAACTCATAAGAACCAATTGAACTAAAAAATGTAAATATGAATGTGATTCCCTAACCTCTTGGCATAATGTAACCTTAGACTGGTTGACCTGCTCTTAAAATCAATCAATCAAAATAAGAATTGAAATACTAAAAGATCCTATTTACCCAACCCCTCCGCTCAGGCAGGATATGACACAAGGTCAATTTTTTAAGCGGAGTTTAGCAGGTTTGAATTCAGAGTTTTCCTTCTCCTAGACTAGTTGCCTCACCAAGGCTGAAGAACCTAGTCTGCCCTGCTATTTACCCATAGCTGGAGGGAGAATAATTGGATTCATACCTTTCCCAAGGGTATTAGTGCTATGTGAAATGCAATCAGTCTTGTCCAGGAATTGAAATACTAAAAGATTACTTTATGATTTGCCAGATTTTTTTTTAAGACAACGCTTATGTTAGTAATATTCTGCTGTTCATTCTCTTTGACATTGATTTTTTTTTTATCAAACACTTACCAAGAGAGTAGTTCTTATTTACTAAGCCTTGCTTAGATATGTCATACAAACTTCAGCATGCTTACAGTACCTGCTGTTGCTTAAGTGGTCACCCTATTTAAGTGTTGAACAGACTCATCACTGCTTACCTACAAAGGTTGATATGCCATAAAACCCAACCAACCAACCATCATCACTGCTTAACTTTGGTGATCTAGTTGAAAATGGTACTTTTAGCATGACTTAACTGTAAGTCACCCAGAGGGTGTTCTTCCTATATTCCTAACTAGTTTAAATTTATATAGTTCCATAAGGTTAAAGTAAAAATTTCTCAAGAAAACAAAAGAATTTTAAGTAAAACATTTTGAAACATCTAAATTATATAAATTTTAACTTTAAACTTTAATGTTATTATTTAATTAGTTAAATGTATTATTTTGAAATTATATGAATACTAAAAACAATTTATTCTATATTGAAATAGATAAAGTGAATGTCCAAACATGGATTAATTGAAATTGTTGATGTTTAGTATGATTTGCTATAGTAAATGTAACTGTAACCAGAATCATCACAAATTGAAATTCTGGTCATGAAGAAAATGCAATAAATTTTTTTTCTTTTTCATCTTCCATAACTTAAAATTTTAGAAAAATTTTAATTCAAACCAGCTTTATTCCACTTAAAAACTGGTCTTGTGCCACACCCTGCTCGTGGTGAAGGGGTTGGATGAATATAAAACTCAAAACAATGCTTAGCTCATGCAACATTTTCAAAATGTAATTTAAAAACTTCCACAGTGTATCTTTCTCACAGAACACTTTTCTTTGGATAGAATGTGATTTTCTTGGAGAAAATTTGATTATGACAATTTTCCATTACTATATGTATGTTCAAAATTTTAATGAACATTTTACACACCTAGTTTTTGCCATTTAATATTTGTTTTTGTTTTTAACACCCTTAGGTCAGTGAGAACAGTGAAGGGCTACAAACCACCTGCTGATGTTGAAGAAAGAATTAAAAATATTGCTTCTGAGGTTTTTAAAGAATCTACTGACTGGAAAGCGACTTCATTAAATGACCGTGTGCTGAAATTCAAAGTAAGTTTAGCCATTATGTAAATAATAAATATTAGTTTAAGCCAACTTTGGCACAAGGATAAATTCATGGAGCATCCAGCGAGGAAAAAGAACTTGCTTGCAAGAGAAAAATCTTATTAAATCTCCTTTATGCTTCTTTCATATGATGTGTAAGATATTGAGATTAGTGGTGTAATTAGGAAGTACTGTTTCAGGTTTGGAATCCCCAGAAACAAACCAGCTCTACTTTTTGTTATTTCCCCACCTAAAGACAAGAATATGGCTAAGGTACAGACACAGATACTATAGTATGATCCCAGCCCAAAAGCTGGAGAGTAGGTTGTTTGACTTAACTAGTCTAATAATATGAATGTTTAATGAAAAAATCACAAAGACATGAGTTGTATAAGGAGTATATTTGTGAAAAATGTTTGTGGTTATAGTTATTTACTAAGCTTAGTTTAAACTTAGTAAGGCCAGAGGTATGATGCATCCAGTGAGAATCAAACTCATTAAAAATGGTCTGCTAATCTAGCTTGCTAACCTTTATACTACAAGAGGTCCACACTGTTGGTGAGGTTTAGAATACACTGACTGCATCCTCTGCAGAAGGGTAAGACCCTTGCTGCCCCTCTCTCCTCTTTCTGCCTTAAAAAATGGCGCGTCCTATGTAGGACACTAAACTGCATCTAATGAAGATCTGATATCAAATGATAAATGATTACCCTAGTCAACAAAAAAATTTTCAAAATGGTGTTGAGGCACCAAACATATTTTGTAGCTAATTTGAAGACGCTGAATTTGAAAAATGACCTTCCTTTTTCTTGATTAGTTACTGTTTTTGCTATATAAAAATGCCTCATTTTTGGAGGAAAGGATTTTTTTATTATTTGTTTTCAGTACATATGATATTGACCGATGGCAATATTTTTCAAAGTAAAATCGTAGAAGCCTCTCAATTCGTATTTAAACCAACAAATATTGGTCTGCTTATTGAGAAATACTATTTTTGAAATAACAATCAGACCCTAAGTTTTTAAAAATAGCACGATTGAATATACCAAGACCAACAAGTATTTTCATTAAATCATTTAATAAACTAACAGCTGAAATAAAACCTTCATGAACATAAGAACTATGGTAAAAATTTTCTCGATTGTCATGTTCAAAGTTATTTATGTCTCTTTTGATACTCCAGCAGTAGTTGGCCATCATTTGTTTGTCCCACTCTTCCATTTTGACATTCTGATAGAATCGTTCTCCTTGCTCATCACTCAAATCATTGCAATATTATCTTTGCAATAATATCTTGATGGCTATGTAAAAAATGAACCTTAATACTTATATTAACACCTATGTCCTGTTGACTTTTCAACAGCCTTTCTACTAACTCTTTGTAGTTTTCAGCCTGGCAATTGCTAAAGTAGTTTTTCACTGTGTCAACAAACAATTTCTTAGCATGTATTCCAAGTCATTCATTGAATTAACAAATTCATCATCCTTAATGAGTTTTCTGATGTTATTGTGAAACCATTTTCATGATGTTTATCATGTACAATGGAATTAGTGAATTCAATTGGAATGTCTTTAATTGGAGTTTCTTTCCAACTGTGAAAACAAAAGCTCAATGTACTTGGTTTCCTTCCATATTGAAGGGACAAGTTTATGAATATCAAACAGTAGATTTTAGGGTTTCATTTTTTTTATGTCACCTTAATTATCAGGTTTACTGATAAAGTTTATCAGTTAATTTGAATTTTGGCAATAGTTTATTTCAGGTGGCTGACATAAATTGTTTTGCCTATCTGAACATTGATGGGTTTCTACGACCTTTATTAACTAAATTTTGTGATCAGTCATTATCGTAAATTGATCTTTTTTTCCAAGAATGAATAATTACAGTACAGCAGAAACAGTAGCTATCTATGAAAAACTAAACTCATTTTCTGAATCAGCACCATCAAATTAGCTAAAAAATGTGTTTTGTTTCTTGGCACCAAAGATTGTGTTGACCAGTGTTATTCAACAGGATTTTAAGATTTTAAAATCTATATAATCCTTACTGATAATTTGTACTTTTTATACTTTCAAAGAAGAAATTTTATATTTCATTGGGACTGTCAATTCTTAACTAAGACTGTGTTCTAGTAAAGGCTAAACATTTTTTTATTTCATGTTTCACCAAAATATATATGTCTATTGATATATTATGTTTGTGTAGTAGAGCTGCCTCTCTCTAACTGATGTCTATCAGCATCACCTGGTAGTTTCCTGGTGTTATAATGTCTATAATTAATTATCCAAGTTACTCAAGAATTATCTTACGAATTCTCTCATATGTTTCTCAGTAACAATGAATAATTCACTGTGCAATGCAGGATGAGGTTTATCCACAAACTATTATAGTTGGAATAACTGAATATCTGGATTCTGGTTTTCTTGTTATTTTTAGTCTATTTCTGATAATTGTCTTTTTGTATATTCTGTGCTACAGTAGTTGTCATTTACTAAGCTTAGTTTAGTTTAGCACAAGACTAGAAATATAGAGTACCCACCCAATGAGAATCAAACTCACATATAATAGTCTGCTAGTATAGCTTGCTAACCATTATACACAGGTAAGGTGAGGTCTGTATAAATGTTATCTGAGTAAATCCTGAAAACACCATGAATAAAGCTTCTGACTAATGATTAAGATTATTGAATTACCAATGAATCCACTTGGTGTCTGTATATTGTTCACTTATTAGAAAGACATGAATGCACATGTTCTCTAACTGTTTCTATGTAAATGGAGTATAACTAAGTTTGTGTCACTGACTGCAAATCATTATTTGGTGAACCAGGAAAATGCTCTCCTACTTGTTGGAATTCAAAGAAAATGAGATGGATAGCTTGAAGTTCCCTTGCTGTGAAAAGAATCTCTATGAAGCAAATCCTTGAGTATTACCGATAGTTTGTGTTACTGACTGCAAATCACCATGTGAGGCAGTAAACCCCTCAAGATCTGTGTCAGAAAAGTATTTATGAACAGAAATGAGTGACATAAAAGAATTGAGAAAAGGCAAATTACAAAATTTGCTTGGTCTGAAACCAGAGACTGATTGGCTCATTGTCTTATAAAACAGGAAGCATCGCCTTTGTTATTAAAGAGTGCAATACAAAAAGGTGTATTACTTTTGCTTTAATTTAATTTAAAAAAAAAAAAAAGAAAAAGTTGTGTATTTGTGAAGTTTATGGAAGTAATTTATCCTCCCTCCAAGGTTGACTGTTCCAGTTACCCTGCCACTTTTAGCATGCTCCTGAAGCCAGAGTTTTTATATTTGTTACTGAAACAGAGTTTGACTGAGGAAAAGACAATTTATTGGTTAATATTTTGGATGTATTGTTTTGCATAGATTTTAAACTTAGTTAATTTTTCTTATTGTTTCAGTTTCTGACAAAATGTATGGATGAATTTGACCACAATATTCCCAACTCTGATCTGAATGACATGACCCACATTTCAGACATTGTGCACTTTTTTCAAACAGCTGTGCATGATACTTCCTCCTATGAAGATCTATCAAAGCTTGACTTACCTCGTAACTTACATATACAACTTGAGGCAATACGCTTTGATCCAGAAACGGACACATTTTTTGATGGAATCACTGCCTTCCCAAAACGGCCAACAATAGTCTCCAGTATAAAGTATCGGCACAAATATAAAGGTACTGATGGAGAACATCGTAAAAAATAAGTTAGCATGACAAAATAAATTTGTTTTTCCAAATTGACTTGTTTTAGTTTTTACTATCAAAGATGAATATTTTGTAAACATTTTTTATTTTTATTTATTATACTCTAAGATTATCTTGAAGTGGCAGTTAAATAATAAGTTCTGAAATTAGTAGACCATAGACTTTTAAAGCAAAATTTCAATATACAAATAGATAAAATGTGGACTGCTATTTACAGGTTAATCACCATGAGGAAATCTGATAAAATAAAACTGAAATTTCTCGAGCATTAGGTGTGTTGGTACTATTGTAAGGTTGCTTGACTTGGATTTTAATGAAACTCATGGAGAAAAGGCTTGATGTGAATTACACAAGGATGCTGCATGCTTTTTTGAACAAATCCTGAAAGCACATACACCATTCAAGAAAGATGAGCAAGATATGCTGGGTACTGTTGATAAAGTAAGGATGAACTCCTAAGCAACATTCTCCTATGGACTCCTACACATGGACACACCAGCATTGGCTGTCTAATAAAATCTTAAATCCAGCAGAAGTGTTTGTGGTATAATAATCATTGTAGGAAATAAACATGACAAACCAAGTTCAAATCCCAAACAAGGCTATTTGCATTTCGCATAGCACTAATATCTTTGGGAAAGGTATGAATCCAATTATTCTGCCTCCAGCTATGGATAAATTGTGGGGCAAATTGGACTCTTTAATCTTGGAATGGCAACTGGTCTAGGAGAAGGAAAACTCTGACTTCAAACCTGTTGAACTCCACTTGAAAATTAACCTTGTGTCACCTTCTGCTTGTACAAAGGGGTTCGTAAATACATATGTTCATGAACTCTGTGTTGATACTGGATACCATCTAGAGGAATTAACAAGAGCAATATCCAGTAGAGATGGATGGCAAGAGAGAGTTTATTGCTGTGCTGTAACCCCAGCTTGATGATCATGTGTAAAATCTTTAAAAATCTTCTATATACTTTCAGAGTCAGAAATATAAGAGATGTACAGAAATTAAGATGCAAACATTTACTGATCCAACCTTTTTATACAAATAAAACATTGTATATATGTTACCAGCACTACTATGCTACTTTTCCATGTAACTGCCATTGAGATTAATATCCTTGTTTCCTGGGTGTATAAATACCCTCCTTGAAGAATGTGACATCAAGTGAATACAGTCACCTTTGCTCTTCAAAAATTGTGTCATTTGTGTTGAGCTACTTTTCATTAGATATTAGTCAATCATCATTCATGATCATGTGCTCCAGAAAGTCACTCTCAGCCCTGTTTCCCAGATATTCTAAAAGCTAAAAGAAAAAAATGTCTATGTATAGAGCTATATTTTTAAAACATCCCAACCATATAAACCTATGCACTGAAATTTTTGTTCTTTAGTCAATTGCTTTGATACCCATTTTCTGACATCTCAACTTTTTTGCGGATATTTCATGAATCACTAACTTCAAAATTTTGTGATATAGCTGTTCAACGTGATCAAGTTGGACAGCTATATCACTGCATTGACACCCACAATGAACATCCTGGATATGATATTAAACTATCTGATGGCGAGGCTCTAGTAATGCTGGGGCTCTGAGGAATGCAAAGTACTCCTTCATTGCCATTGCTCCCAGCTCCACTCTGACCTGGAGTGGTAGCACCTGATAGGGTCCTACCTCTGGGTCAAATAGAACTTTTTGACTTTTATGTTAAATCAAATTATTAGAAATAAAACGGTTTGATCATTTAACTGTAAACAAATGACTGATGACTGCTGTGTATCACAATTCAATTAAACATCAGTCATTTGTTTACACACAGTTAAATGATCAGTTTTATTTCTAATAATTTGATTTAACATAAAAGTCAAACAGTTCTATTTGATCTATAGATAGGACTATATTAGGTGCTACCATTCTGAGCCAAAGTGGACCTGGGAGCAATGGTAATAAACAGGTGCTCCAGCACTACTGAGGCCTCACCATCAGATTGTTTATTGTTATAACCAGGACTCTCATTGAAGGAGTCTTACCCCTCTGCAGAGATGCAATTGGTTTAATCTGCAGCCCCAGCTGACTGGGCCATATTTTATGGTGATAACACATCTTTATTGTGATGTCACTTATGCATCCACTTAATATTAAGGCTATTCTGGCTGTTATGAGAAGTGCATACCCAATCTAGCTTTGTGTTTCCAGCTTTCACTATGTTTTAATTCTGGTTGATCTTACTTTTTAGACATTTCTCAGTTTTTTGGTTGGTTGGTTTTGTATCATGTCAACATTGGTTTCTAATAACTATTCCTATCAAGTAATCCTTTGTAAACAATTGTAGCTTCAAGTAACTATTAATACATAATTTGTATTTGTGAATGATTTCATACATAATTTGTATACAATTATATGGTTTCAAGTATTCCTATCTAATTCTAATAATTTGCAAGCAGTCATATGCTTTTAATTAACCATCCCTATTTAATAATAACAATAATAATTTGCTAACAATTATATATCTTCAATTAACTATTCCTCTTAAATTACAATATCAATGATTTTAATGTCAATATACTAATAAAGCTTAATTATTTTAAACATGTAAGCATTTCCTTCTTAGTTTTAATATGGGCACCTCGGTTAGTTGGTATAAAGGTTAGCAAGCTTGACTAGCAAATCTGCATGAGTGGGTTCGTCTCATTGGGTGCCCCATTCATTCAGCCTTGTGCCACATCTAAGCAAAAAGCTTAGTAAATTACTACTTAGTTCCAATATTAACATTTTAAAAGAAAATTTAGTAAAAAATCTTTTTAAACATCATCTCAAACAGAATTGTTCAACCTATAGATGAGACTCTTCACAGGTACTACCACTTTAGGTCAGAGTGGATCTGGTAGTAATATCAACCAAAAGGTGACCCTACACTCCCCACCATCAGATTGCAGAGGTTACCAACAGGATGGGCTAAATGATTAATATCAAAATAGAGTAGTCTAAGTTATTGCACAATATTTTTATTTAATCATCAAGTTATGGTGATAATACAGAGTTCCCTGACCAAGAGTCATGGTAATCTTTCAGTGACTTTTTTTTTTCTCATCAATAGATGCTATTCTTATAGATGAATCACAGTAGTTTCCTTATAGAAGTATATGATCCTGATCATTGACTTATGAAGTTCCTCTACACACCATCTGGTAAAATGCGCCATTGACTCTTCTTTGGATTCATCTGCCTTACTTCATATTCACTATGATGCATCCCATAGTTTCATAAAAGTTTTAGATAGTTTTACTCAATAAATAATTGCAAAATGTATAAGTATTTAAAAAATAAACAAAATAGTACTGAGGTTATCTCCCTTTGGCTGTAGAGAACCAACGATTAGTCAGAAACAAGATACATAGGTGCAAGTCACAAGACACTAACCATGTGATCTCTGATACAAAGGCGACCTAGTCATTTGGGACTGCAGAATACACTGACTGCATCTCAGCGGAGGGGTAACACTGTCCCAATGAGTGTCTGCGATATGACACTAAACAATTTGATGGGGAGGCTTCAGAAATGCAGAGTACCCCTTTTTTTGCTATCACTCCCAGGTCCACTCTGACCCAGAGTAAAAGAATCTGTTTGGATCTCATCCATGAGTCAATTGTTTAAAAATTATTTATATTCTATAGGAATACTTGATACCATATAACTAAATTATTTGCATTGACAATAGTTCTTCAAAGCTATAGCTGTTTACTAAGAATTATTATTAGTTAGTTGAAACCAGATAACTGTATGCAAACAAATTTTTTTTTATACCATACATCTTAGTTGATGCTTCGGGATGGGTCGTCAGTGATGTTTCCTTTGGGATCATGGGGGGTTTCGGGTCTTTCAACATCAGACCCCCTCACCCAAATGACCCAGTTGGCATCGATCTAACTCCAACTCCCATCCCGGCAGCCAACCTGCGCATCCACACAAGGAGAAAACAAAAAAAAATGACCACAGAAAAGGCTCTATATATAATTTTGCAACAGCCAATCAGAGCTAAGCTCTACTGATGACTTTAAAACTTTTCTTTAAAAATCGGGAGGCCACTTTACTCTGCTTTTTTTTTTTTTTTGCTACAATGGGGTCGTTATTCGGTTATTTGTTCATTCCGGTATGTATTCCTTCCTCCCCCCCCTTTTTTTTTCAATTAATTTTTACTTAAAGAAAAAACTTAAAAACTTAAATAAAAAAAAATAAATAAATAAATAAAAAAATAAAAACTGTACATAACTAAAGAATTGCGATTAAAACAACAAACTCGTATATAAAATGACATACGTTTAGTTTTAAAACTTATCTCCATTAAACACTGTACATAAATATACAATTACGAACTAAATCAGACGCCGCGCATTACTATACGTTAAAACATCCGAATCGAACGGTTTACGAATGAGAAAAGTCGAAGAAAAAAAAAAAAAAAAAAAAAACTTAATAAAAATAAAAAAAATCTGTACATAAATATCAATTGCGATTAAAACAAGAAACTCCTATATAAACTTGACATACGTTTACTTTTAAAAATTATTTTCATTAAAAACTTTACATAAATATACAATTACGAACTAAAAGAGACGCTGCGCACTACTATACGTTGCAACTCATTGAAAGGTTTACGAATGAGAAAAGACGAAATAAAATAAAATAAAAAAAAACAAAAAAAAAAAACAACCGAGGAGTACGTTGAAATCTTCACAAAAACATTGTCGTTTAAAATGCTATATTTACAAAATGGCTAAAACGTCTAAGATATTAATCAATTAAATGAGCCGGTTTCAAATGAACGCTTCAAGCCTAATACAACCACACTCCTTCGCGCGCAAAAATAAATAGATAAAACTAAAAAAATAACAGATAAAAACTAGATAAATCATACGTGTATATATCGTTTTAAATTAGACGATCTTTTTTTTTTTTTTTCCTTCCTTTTTTCCCCCCTTCTAATAATCACCTATCTACAACCCCAACTATCCGCCCTTCTGATCCACAGCCAGTTTGTTGCTCTTTCAGCTGCAGTGGTAATATTTTTCAGGGCCTTACGTTTTCCCGCACCTGAAATGCCGATGCTTGACAACGCTTTACTCATCGACCTTGCGTTAAATCCACGACATCCCACTTCGACTGCCTGGCATATTGCCTGCCAACCATTCATTCGACATTGCTCTACTAGCGGCTCATATTTGGCTATCTTTCTTTCGTGTGTGGACTCCATGTTTTCTTCCCATGGGACTGACAATTCCCACATTATCACCTTCTTTGTGGAATTTGAAAACATTACTAAATCTGGTCGGAGCTTTGTCTCCACAATATGCGCTGGAAACTTTGTCTGCCTTTCCAGGTCCACCAACAATTGCCAATCTGGCGCCGATGACAACATCGATACTTTATTTTTTGTCTGCGGCTGTTTCGAGCTTCCCGCTCTAACAAAAATAACCTTATGTCTTCCAGGACTGAATCTATTCGATTTTAATGCCTCAGATACCACTCCAGCAATAACTTTGAGGACCTGGTCATGTCGCCAGCGATAACGCCCTTCACTCAATGATCTTGGGCATCCAGATAGCAAATGCTGTAGCGATCCTTTACCCCCGCACAACTGACATGCTGGGGTATCATTTTTGCCCCATGTGTGAAGGTTTGATGGGCTAGGGAGAAGATCATAAACTGCCTGGATCTGGAATCTTAGCTGGCTTAAGTCGGCCTTCCACAAGTCCGACCAGGTAATTCGCCGCCGAACATAATTTTCCCATCTGGTCCAGGCACCCTGTTGAGACAGTCCTACCATCTTTGCCAGCCTAGTCTCCTCTATACCTTCTCTTACTTCTTTTTGCAAGAGCGCCCTTCTTTCTTTCCCTCTGGCGTTGTCTATCCTTGGACTCGGATAATATCCCAGGCCTCTTGTCCCACTGGCCACAGTACCGACCATAGCCTTCTGCTGCAATCTCTCTTCCGCAACCTTCAGTTCCCTGACAGCGCTCCACTTCCTTCCTGTGCGGATTTCAATTCCTGCACCTGCTACCTTTAAATCTCTGGAATCTCTATACATAATCGCCTCTCTTGTGCGTGTCACCACAAACTCTTCTTTGAGACCCCTGAAAGGAAGTTGGATCGCATTGGAGGTCCCATATAAAGCCGCGCTACTTAGGCACTTTGGCAAACCCAACCATCTCCTTAAATAGCCGCTAATTTTCCTTTCCATTCGTTCTACCGTGGTAATAGCTACCTCGTATAACATGAGTGGCCATAATATCCGCGGCAGAATTGCGTGTTGATACAACCACGCCTTAAACTTGCCGGGCAATCCTGACTTATCTATCTTTCTTAGCCAATCATCCAGGTCGCCCCCTATTCCTTTAATTGCTGCTTGATCCTTAGTACTGCTGTCGAACCACTTGCCAAGACTTTTTACAGGCTTCTCAGTCACTGTTGGTATGAATTCGCCGGCGATTGTGAAACGTGCCGTGCTTTTAATCTTTCCCTTTTGTAGTACTAGGGACCTAGATTTTCCTGGTTTAAACCTCATGCGGGCCCATATTATGAGTTTTTCTAAGCCCCTCACTATCCATTTACAGCCTATGACTGATGATGTTGTCACTGTAATATCGTCCATGTAAGCTCTCAATGGAGGCTGCCGTATCCCGGACTTTACCCTTGGACCCCGACACTCCACTTCCGCTGACTTGATTATCATATTCATCGCAAGGGAGAAGAGAGTGGCTGAGATTGTGCATCCGGTTATAATTCCCCTCTCTAGCCTGTGCCAGTCCGATGTCTTAGTACCCGACGTAACTCTCAGATTGAAGTTATTGTAATAATCTAAGATAAGATTACTGAAGGAACTTGGAACATGATATCTGCGGAGTGTCTCTTCGACCACTTTATGCGGGATTGAACCATACGCGTTTGCCAGGTCTAGCCATAGCACCGCTAAATTTCCATTATTTTCTTTAGCTTCACGTATAAGCTGCGATACCACGCCGGTATGTTCAATGCAACCTGGTATTCCAGCGACACCTCCTTTCTGTACTGAAGTATTAATGTACTCGTTCATTATTAGGAACTTAGATAGGCGCCTCGACAGAATGCTGAAGAATATTTTCCCTTCTGTATTTAGTAACGATATTATCCTGAATTGATCGATTTCTTTGGACTTTTCCTCTTTTGGGATCCACACTCCTTCGGCTTGTCTCCACTGATCCGCAACTCTCCCCCTCCTCCAGATTGTCCGCAATACTTTCCATAATAAGTTTAGAATGCCAGGACATCGTTTATAAACTGTGTACGGAACTCCATTCGGACCTGGAGCTGCGCTTGTCCTAGCTGCCTTAACCACTTCTTGAATTTCCTTCCATGTTGGAGGTTTATCATTAAATTCAACACTTGGTGGTTCTGGACTAATCAAGGAGTTTATGTTATCGAGTTCCACGTCTCTGCTTGGATCACTGAAGGTGTTACTCAGGTGGGCGTTAATTTCTTCCACTGGCCTTTCCAACATACCACTTCTCTTATCACCGAATAACTTACGAGCAAATCCGAATGGATTTGCTATGAAATTTGTCCTTTTCCTAGCTCTCTCCTTTCCTCTCCGTCTATGCCATTCTGCTCTTCGTATGGCTTTAAGTTTCGCTCGTAATAGACCCCTGAGTTCTTCAAGGGCTGGCCGAACCTCAGGTTCTGCGGCTGCATGTTGTTTCTTCAGGGATCTGAGCTCCCCTCTGATCTTTTTTATCTTTTCTGCCCTCCGATTCATTTTATAAGGGACCTTTGGCTGTCTTGGTTCTTTATACCCAAATCTCTCCGCTGCAAAATTATTGATTATTACTGTGAGTAATTCTATCCGAGCCTCTACGCTTCCTTTTGAAGATAGACGTGCGATTTCGCAAACGTCCTTATCAAAATTCTGCCAATCCCCTATGCTGTTCGAGGGGGGCCATTTGATATTTGTTGTCGTTGACGTCGATTTAGGGGCGACATTTGCGTGGAGAGACTGGGTTCTGTGGTGTACTTCCTGACCCTGCTTCTCCTGCGTCTGATCAAGATCTTGTCCTGTGCGCTGCTCCTGTCTCCCCCCCATCAGACACTTCATACGACCCTGGTGAATTTTTAATCCTCGCAAATTCTTGCAGGTTTTACCGCACACACATTTCGAGCTCATAATCCTTTGGTCGGTCGATTCCGTTTCCTGTATGTCCGTCCTATTGGGGACCTCATTCTCCCCCCCTCTCGGGATCCCCTGGGGGTATTTTCCTGTGTGAATATCCGTAGCTTGTATTTAGGGTATCTCCTCACGGAGATTGCATTTAGGGGTGCTATCCCGTCATGCCCCGATTGCCGTCTTCCCGGCTGCCAAACTGTCTCTCCAGTTCGTCACCAAATCTTTTCTTTGGTTGTCACCCGTTCTTTCTCGGTCGTCACTGGTTATTCCAGACTTATATTTATACCATACATCTTAGTTGATGCTTCGGGATGGGTCGTCAGTGATGTTTCCTTTGGGATCATGGGGGGTTTCGGGTCTTTCAACATCAGACCCCCTCACCCAAATGACCCAGTTGGCATCGATCTAACTCCAACTCCAATCCCGGCAGCCAACCTGCGCATCCACACAAGGAGAAAACAAAAAAAAAATGACCACAGAAAAGGCTCTATATATAATTTTGCAACAGCCAATCAGAGCTAAGCTCTACTGATGACTTTAAAACTTTTCTTTAAAAATCGGGAGGCCACTTTACTCTGCTTTTTTTTTTTGCTACAATGGGGTCGTTATTCGGTTATTTGTTCATTCCGGTATGTATTCCTTCCTTCCCCCCCTTTTTTTTTTTAATTAATTTTTACTTAAAGAAAAAACTTAAAAACTTAAATAAAAAAAAAAAAATAAATAAATAAAAAAATAAAAAAATAAAAACTGTACATAACTAAAGAATTGCGATTAAAACAACAAACTCGTATATAAAATGACATATGTTTAGTTTTAAAACTTATCTCCATTAAACACTGTACATAAATATACAATTACGAACTAAATCAGACGCCGCGCATTACTATACGTTAAAACATCCTAACATATAACTAAATTATTTGCATTGACAATAGTTCTTCAAAGCTATAGCTGTTTACGAAGAATTATTATTAGTTAGTTGAAACCAGATAAATGTATGCAAACAAATAACTATTATTAAAGAGAAATAATTACTTGGCCCTGTAACTATTAGTATTAGATAGAAATACTTGAAGCCATACAACTGTGTGCAAATTATTCGCATTAGACAGGAATACTCAATATCAAAAAACTCTAAAGAAATAACTTCACAAAAGTGTAAATATAAATGTGCAATAAATGGAATTCTCTAACCTGTAGGCATAAAATAGCCCATCATGGGTTGATATGCCATTAAAATCAATCTTTTTTTTTTTAAACTTGTACATATTTGATTAGGTATTACTACATGAAAGTAGCTTGCTGGTACTTTTTTCTCAGTATCCCCTTCAATAGACTTGTCAGGGAAAGGAGAATCCCCATGGCAGGATGCCTTAAGTGCTGGACTGCGGCCTTGAAGTAAGCAAGTTCAAACTCCCGTCTTGCTATTACATTCATTTTCCTTGGGAAAGGTATGAACCTTCTTATCCCCCTAACCATGGATTAAATAGTGCCACTTGTTCTACAAAGATGTTTGGGAATTAAATAACCCACAAAGGTTGATATGCCATTAAACAAGGAAAGACTTATCTTGGGTGTGACACTAAAATGCATTCTGAAAGACTCCAATTCTGGAGGAGTGTGGATTTACCTTTTTATTGCCATTACTCCCAGGTCCACTCTGACTCGGATCAGTTGTACTTGTAAGGGTCCCATCTATAAGTCAAATAGATCTGTCAAGTTTAAAGTTTAAATGATTTTGAATTACATAGAAATACTTGAAACCATACAACTGTGTGCAAATTATTTGTATCAGACAGGAATACTCAATATCAAAAAACTCTTAAGCAACAACTTCACAAAAATGTAAATATAAATGTGCAATAAATGGAATTCTCTAACCAGTAGGCATAAAATAGTCCATCATGGGTTGATATGCCATTAAAATCAATCATTTTTTTAAAAAAACCCAAAAAACTTAGTTGAAATGATTTTGAATTACATGAATACATTGGCTCTTAAAACAAAAATGTATTTACCTGTTTAAAATGATCATGGTATATTTTTCTACTGTATAGGCACACTTAGTGTAATGGTTATCAACATAAGAAATGGAAATGGTGAACTAAGTTCAAATCCAAAATAAAACTGTTTGTGTTCCACTTCATGATAATGCCCCTGGAAAAGGCATAGAATCCATCTGTTCTCCCTCCAGCCATAGGTAAATAATAAGGCAGATTTGGTTCTTCAGCCTTGGTAAAGCAAACAATCTCAGAGAAGGAAAACTTAATTCAAACCTTCAAATGTGAAGGTAACGTACCTGGGCATTCGAAGTGCGCACAAACATGTCTGGCTTGTAGAGCGGAAACCGATATGGCTGCCTCGAGCATATTTGACGAGGGGAGATCTCGAACCAGTGAGAGGTAATTTGCACGTATGCAAATTCTTACGAGATCTCACGAACATACAAATACGCTCGGTAACGGCTGAACGGGGCGGATTTGTTCTGAGTGTGTTGCCCGACGAACGTGTTACAACTCAAGGAAGGAAGAAAAGAAAGAAAGAAGGAAGGAAGGTGAGAACCGGAAGGAGAGAGAGAAAGACGACAGGAAGGAGAACAAGGGGAAAATGAGAGAGAAGGAACAGCTAACGAGAGAGAGGGAGAAAGCGAGAGAGAAGGAACAGCTAACGAGAGAGGGAGAAAGCGCTCGACTCAATACGCCCTGAAACTAACAACTGTCCGCTCTTGAATTAATACAAGAATCAGTTTCTTGTTGCCTTTTACGCCCGCTCTTGACAACAAAAATCCAAAATAAAACTGTTTGTGTTCCACTTCATGATAATGCCCCTGGAAAAGGCATAGAATCCATCTGTTCTCCCTCCAGCCATAGGTAAATAGTAAGGCAGATTTGGTTCTTCACCCTTGGTAAAGCAAACAATCTCAGAGAAGGAAAACTTTTAATTCAAACCTTCAAACTTCATTTAAAAATTGACCTTGTGTCACATCTTGCCCATGGGGGAGGAGTTGATTGAATATATTTTTGTACTGTATATAATTAAAGACCATAATTGTTAAACTGACTTTAGCATGAAATAACCCAACAAGGTTTGATCAACCTACTAACCTTATATGCCTTCTCTAAGTTCTATAAGATATAGACGATAATAAGTCTTACTCTGCCATGCTAACCCATATTATGGTAAGATTTAGAATTCAGAGTTGCTTATCTCCTGAACTGGTTGCCAACCAAGGCTAGAAAACTCTGTCTTCCTTGCTATTTTACCTATAGCTCAAAGTGACAAAAGATGGATTCATATCTTTCCTAAGGCCATTAGTTTGAATGAATGCAAACAACCTCAGAAGAAATGTAAACTTACTGATTCAATATATTCTAAACTGTATGTATCTATTATTCTACTTTCAATGTTTATTTTATACATAATAGGCATAATATATATGATGCCTCATATAACTACTTACAAAAATATATTTATATATGTTAAATATACAGCAAAAGTGTGTACATATATAAGTAAGTCGGCCAACCATAGTGGAGGGCAACTCAAAGGCTCACTCTTCAATAGCTACTACACCCAGGAGTAGGGGAGGGTTCTACTTCTTTCCCAGGATTGCTTTACTTATTCTTGATCCGTACCTTATAATGCTGAGTGTTAAGCAAGGAGATATCAAGTACCGTTTTTGTTTTTTTTTTGAGTCTTTGGTATGACTCGATCTGGGATTGAACCCCTGTTTTCCGGATCATTGGCAAACACCCTACCTACACAAATGTATAGTAAATTTGAAACCAAAGGTTTTTATCTTAGATGATCCAGATTTTTTTCTAGCTGACTTAGTTGTTAAATAACATGTTGCTGAAAAATGTATGTATTTATTAAACTTGTCTTTCATTAGGGATTGGCTCTAATAAGGTAGTTAAAAAAATGCAGCTTTTTTTTTTTTTCAAAAACTGCCCTGATATTATAACATTCACAAATCCATTGAATTAATTCAGCTTCTCCTCTTATGTATAATATGCTTACTGTAACGACATAATCTCTAGGGTTCTTTCCCCTATTTCTCATCTTAGAAACAACACATGATTAATAGTTGTGGCTTTTAAGGACATTGCTTACTTCCCTTAATTTTTGAGTTCCGTGCTGATGATTTTTGCTTGATGTTAAAGCTAATGAAATAATCCTTTCTTAACATGACAAAGATGGATTGATTAGTAATTCGAATATGGTCCTGTTTATTTGTCTATTTATTTTTTCACCTGTTCAGTATGCATTGCTTAAAAAAAAACAACTGCCCTGTTGACAGGGCTTAAAATACACTGTTTGTACCCCCTGTAAAAGGTAAGACCTCTCAAAAAAATTGGTGTCCTCAGTATGACCCTAAACTGCATCCCATGGTGAGGCTCTAGTTCTGGAGCTCTAGAGGGTGGGATAGAATCACCTCTTCATTGCCATTACTACCAAGTCCATTCTTACTCAGAGTAGCAGTACCTTTTAGTGTCCTATCTGAGGGTCAGATAGATCTGTTTGATAAGTGTAAAATGATTGGGAACTTTATCAATACATTGGTTCTTAAAGCATTGATATTGCAACAAAGTATGAAAATGTAAGCATATAATAGCTTGCTAATTATTTGTATTCAGTAGGAATTCTTGAAATCATATATATATTTACTCAATCCTTCTTCCACCAGTAGGATGTGACACAAGGTCAATTTTTAAGCAGAGTAAAGTTGGTTTGAATTCCTTCATCCCAATTCTCATCTTAGAAACTACACAAGATAAATAGTTGTAGCTTTTGAGGACATTGCTTACTTCTCTTGAGTTCACTATTGATGATCTTTGCTTGATGTTAAAATTAATAAAATAAATCTTTCTTAACATGGAAGAGATGGACCGATTAGAATTCTATATACAGTCCTTTTTATCATTTAGAGTATTTGGACTATTGTCTTCATTGTTATATTCACACCATTTTGGTTGATGCTTCATGTGTCCTTCTTCAGGTGTTTCTTGTAGAACTCAAGGGCCTACATGGAACCTTGAACTGAACCCTTTATTCAATCCACGAGGATAGATTGATTAAATACTCTAAATGATAAAAATGATCAATCTTCATCTCAGAAATTTAGACAAAATGCAGTCCTGTTTATTTATTTATTTTGTTTTTATACATGCCATACCCATGTTGCTAAGACATTAAAAAAATTGTTAGTTTTTATTGGATATGAATATTATCATGAGTTGGATGGCAAAGAAACCAATGTTGAAAGCTTCTGATATTCTAAATAAGGAGGAATAAATGTAAAGTTTTTATGCATATCATGTATTTATACAACCCTTTCACCAAAGACAGGATGTGACACAAGGTCAGTTTTTTAAGCAAAAGGAAAGCTGGTTTCAATTCAGAGTTTTCTTTCTCCTACACTGGTTGTCTAACTAAGGCTTAAGAACTTAGTCTGCCCTACTATTTACTATTAGCTGAGGTAAAAAACAGTTGTACCCATGCCTCTCCCAAGGGCATTTGCGCAAAGTGAAATGCAAACTGTCGCACCCAGGATTTGAACTCAAGCTGACAATTCTATTTCTTACAGTGATAACCATTACATTTAGAGTAACATTTTAAATAAATCATTTAACTGTGTGAAAGTTGTCTGTATTAAGAAGAATTATTTGAAACTAATTGTTTGCAAATGGCTAATATCATTAAATAGGAATAGTTACTTATAATTGCTTGAAAAAAAGAAAATTACTGAATCAGCAGAGGTTGACACGCCACAAATCAACTAACCAGGCAGTCAACATGGATTTTGATAAAAAAAAAATTAGACTGACCAACTGAGTTCTTTACCATTGCTTGAAGTCAATGTTTCTGTTCTTGATGAACTTGGTGACAATGTGTCAGCTTTGTAGTCAGAGCCTTAGGCTTATAAACCCACAGCTCTATGTTTATAACTGAGCTCAAAAACCTTTATTATTATGGAACACATAATACATTTAGTATCAGTTTTTAGCAGAGACTGGATCTTTTAACTTGATGAAGTATTTCTAAAAATATGTTGGTTATTTTTTATTTTTCCAGAAAGTTATCATAAAAACTTAAATCTGAAAGACTAGCATATCAGATATTTTTAAGTATCTGACATATTTGTGTCTTCACCTGTATAGCCCCAATATCTTAAAATCAAATAAAGGCTCCATAAAACATAACAAAATCTGTAGGAACTTAAATCTAACTTTTTCGGTGTTCAAATTAGATAATATTTTAATCATTTTCTACTGGATATATAACAATGATACTGGCACAGTTTATAGATCAAATACAAAACTATCTACTCATCAAGTTTCTCCCAGCTATGGGTTGAATAGTACCACCACTGTTCTTCTTTTAAATAACCCAAGAAGGTTGATATGCCATTAAACAACAAAAAATAGATAAACTAAATTGCAGATAAATATTTCACCAAATTTTATTTACTTAGGTTCCTTTATAGCTCAATATGAAGTAAAATAAAATAAAAAATATTTGTGGCTTGTGGCACAAATTTTGACAGACAAAATTGTTTGCTGCGACTACTATTACATCAGCTTGTTGGGACACAAAAAGAATAATTTCTTGCTTACTCTTTCGATGACTATGACTAGAGAGTTGCCCGTGTATTAGGGGTTTATAATACCAATGTCTAAGGTGAATTAGTCTCACTTATGAATATCTTGTAGCAGTCAGTATAGAGATATGGGCTTGGTTTTTCTTGGTTTAAACTAAGAAGAATAAGAAAAGTGATTGTTCTTTTAATGTTGCAATGACATAAAAAAGTAAAAACAAAAGGGTATGTGAGAGGTTAAAAGAAGACATTTGGTCTGCTCCTCTGACCCTAACTTGCTAAATTCAAGGGTTTTCCAATGCTTTTAGTAGCTTTCACTGGGATAGTCTGTCATATGATTTGATAGGTTAGAAAAATTTAGTCCTTAGTCACATGACTTGTTTCGCACTACATTTGTATATAAAAAGAATAAGCCACTTTTATATTCATTTTTTTTTTAGCCATGATAAAAGAGTGTAGCTTAGATATTTGTTTTTTTTTTCCAAAAAGTGCTATTGAAATTTAATTTTAGAATAACTACCACAATTGCAAACATAAACTATATTTTTATTTTCCATACATCGAGCATTGTAAACTTCTATGGGAATTCTCTTTCAACATGCTCTCTATCTTAATTGTATTGTATCAATTGATAAACACACTCCTAGCAATTTTTTTCTAAAATAAAGATGCTATGATTTGATTATTTCTGATGGAACTTTATACAACCAAAGCAAGTATTATTGATTACCAAATCATGTAGCACTCTGTAATCAAAAATATGAATATGATGCAATTTTATTTTTGGGTACAGTTTGGTAATAAATAATACCTAATAATATCCGTTTTGATTGCATAATGTTTCTCTAAAAATAATTTGGAACTTTTGGTTTAGAAATCTTTTTAAAAGAAATTGCTAGGAAGTACTTATTTATGGGTGATAATGTAACAAAAGATATTTTTGTTTAACTTTATATCTGCCTTTTGGTTTCTTTGTTTGATGACGTCAACCTTTATGGGTTATTTAATACAAAAGCATCCTTGGTATTATTAAACTCGTATCTGGGATATCTGCCTTACATTTGTTTCTTTATTAATTGATTTTTAATGCACCATTCAGCTGACATTATAAACTCAACTCTGAATTGCTGCAACAAGTGCATAATTCTACAAACCTTTCTATCATCTGAAACACTATCCTATCAGCAGGGTTTAGAATACACTGACTCTATGCCCTGCTGAGGGGTAAGACCTTCCCTTAAAAAGTGAGTGTCTTGGATATGATACCAAACTGCATGGGGTGGTGAGGCTCCAGTTATGAAGACCTAGGGAGTGTGCAATTGTCCCTACTTCCAGGTACATTCTGACCTGGAGTGGATCCCATCTATGGGTCAAATAGATGTTTGTAAATGATATGTATCAGATAGGAATACTTGATATCATATAACCATGTTCAAAAAACTCCTAAGAAACTATACAAAAAATGTAAATATAAACATACAATGGCCAGAATTCCTGAACCTTTAGGTATAAAATGGTCCCAGACGGGTTGACATGCCATTAAAATTAGTCAATGATCTAAAACTTCGCTGTTTCTTTTTAAATGCACTTCACTGGGACTGAAATAATGTGTGAAGATTTTGTCACAATGATGCCTCTAAAAAATAATATATATATATATATATATATATATATATATATATATATATATATATACTGTAGTGTAAAAAAATCAAAGAAATTTCAGATCTAATATAACAGATAATAATATTGGATTGTTCTTGTATTATCAGGATTTTCATTTCATGAGTCTATACTTTTCTCTGATTTAGGGAATAAGGAATATTTACCAAAATATTTCATTTCTATGACAAGGAAAAATCCAGTTAAAAAACAAAATAAATGACTGATAATATGATATATATAAAAGCAGCTATAAATGAAAGTCATATATCTTTTACAGCTTAAGGTTCGATACTGCTAAGAATATAAGTTTTTTTTCATGTGCTTTCAGAAAAAGACAATAAGTGTATCATCCTGTTGCCAAGCATAGACTTACCTCCCTTGAAAAAGTTGCGTGCCTAGCTCTGTAAGTTTTGTTACGTATTCAAGGATTCGCTCTCTTTATGCGATAATAACTCGCTTGGTTTTACATTTTTAGTAATAATATATATCGCCATTTTGATTGAAATCCAATCGACCCAAGATCGATAAGCCGAAGTGGACGAAAAAGTCGCTGATATTTATTTAATCAGGTGGGAAGGGGCAAGATGGCGGATGAACTAAAGATTCAGCTGACTGATACTTTTGCTACCCATGGACTAACCTTAACCAGGTAAAAAAAACTAAACATATCACAGGGGTGGGGATAAAGAAAACAAACAAAAAAACTTGTGGTTCTATGTGGGTCGTAGTTCAGCTATTGTTGCCGGTACTAAGTTGATGACATTATTTATATATGTTTACCTCTGTGTTGATTAAAATTTGATTAATCAAAAATCGATCAGTATTTAATCTACTTGTAAAATCTCCGGTAATACAGGAATTATCACCCAAAAATAATAATTGATAAATTAATTAATAAAAATGAAAGAAAAGCCATTATTGATTTGTTCGTTAGTTGAAGAAATCTGAAGATATTTCGAATCTAGTTGCTGTGAGTTGAAAAAAAAGTTTGTAAATAAATATTTATTTTACTTGTTTATTTAATATTAACACCCTTTAATTTTTTATACGGATTTTACAAGTATTTTACTCTAGGATGTCTGGCAGATTGATTTTCATTGGTTTTGAAATCAAGTGTTTCGTATTGGACATGTGTTGTGAAATGAATCATCATTCAAAAAGATTAGGATGAAATTTCCAGGGATAAAGTAAAAGAAGACCTTTCGACTCCTTTTCTATTGTTCTATCCGTTGATCTTTATTAGGAAGTTCTTGCTAAAAACAATTATAGCAATAATTATTTATTAAAAAAATCTCTATTTTTCTGTCTTCTTTTGTTGTTTTTTCTTTTCTTTTTAAAAATTATGTTAATATTTTTATGCTATTATCTTCAAATTAAATCTATAAAATATCTGGGCGTGGCTAAGCCAAACTTTTTAAGACAAAAAAATGTAAAATATTCATCAAGTGTTTTAAAAAATATAATCATCTCTTACAAAAATCAGACCCTGAGCCCCAGAATACGAAGTGCTAAAATTAAAATATGTCAAATTCTTCAGAATCAATATTTTTGACGTAATAAGTCGACTACTTGAAAAAGGCTTACATACCTAAACATATATACATTTTTTTTTACTGTATGCAGATTACGTAGATATATTTGCTTTAAAAATGATGTTTCTACTCAAAAAAGTTGGCGAATTAGTTTTTAAATGACATTTTTTTTCTAAATATATTTTATTCATACAACTTAGTTTAACGTTGTCTCGACTTTTTGTCATAATTTGTTTTCAATATGTCTTAGTTGAATTTCCTTCGAAAGCACAAAATAATTAAGATTAGCATTAATAATGATTTCTAAAACAAAGATATTTAAAAAAATGTTTTGACATAATTTTAAGTTTCTTTTTTTTTTTTTTAATTATTTCGTTTAAAATACTTTTGCTAGAAATACACATGTCTACTGAAGTATTTTGATTTTTTAGACAAAGAAAATATTGTCTTTTAAAAAATCCTTTAGAATTTTTTTTTCAAAATTCACACTCAAAGGATTAAAACATTTTCTATAATCACTCAGTTTCTTAATTTTTTTAGGGGAGGGCGAATACTTTATTCGTAGTACAAACAAAAAATACATGTGCTATTTCCAATGATTTGAAATTTATTTAGTATTCTGTGACGGGGAAAAAAAGCAGACTTTCAAATATAGAATAAAATAACATATTTGTATAGGATTTATAGATCTTCATTAAGCTTAGTCTGGCACAAGGCCAAATTAAAGGAGGGTGTTATTGTGTTACCTCAATAAATGAGAAAGTAATCTGCCTAAAGAAATGTCCGGTCTGGCCATTAAACACTGCATGTAGAGAGACAAAAGTCTCCTTATAATTTATGTTTAATTTTCTCAACTCCTGACTAATTCTAGTTTTGTTGCAGTTTGTTATTATAGAAAACACACAAGATATGATAAATAAGATTCGCCAGTGTTTTAATAATAGGATCCAAACTAATGAATACGTGTTTACTCAATAATCGGATACTACGTAACCTTCGTATGTTCAATAGTAATTGTAACATTTGTGGACAATTTTCATAACTACAGAAATAATGATAATTTAAATGTTCTGCTCTTAAATATATTGTATTTACTTCATTTTTACATGTATAAAGAAAGGCCAGGCTTAAGTCTTCATTTATTTACCATTCTTTTTAAGTTGATTTCTTCATTCATAACACTAATGAAATCACTGACAAACTAACATTCTTTGATTATTTGTTAACTTTACATTAATTTGGCACATGCTACGAATGTGGGGCAGTCAATGAGGATTGAACTCTCAAATTGACACACGAGACCAGTGTACTGCTAACCATGGTGCTATATTTCTTCATCCTTGAATTCCTGAGGCAAGAAATTGAAATTATGAGTTGAGTTCCAAATGTAATAGATTTAACATTCCCTTTAAGCACATGATCCATATTTGTTGTGGCCTTTATGGCAATTAATTCTCCTTTTCAGTAATTTAAGTCCTTTCTATCCAAATATTCGATGCATATGTCTCAAATCCTCTACCAGTTGCTAATTTTTGTAAATAATCCCAGTGGTTACATAATAATGCTATTGGGACATTTTTGTCCCACCCTTTAAAAAAAACTCTTGAAAAAGGAAAGGGTAAGACTTACTAAAAGTATCCTTGTACTTTTTTTAAAAGAGATGGTTTCAAAAGGAATATGATGAAATATGTTGTCTTTAATGACCAAACAGTTTTTTGTTTTGTTTTCTTTTCTTTTTGCATTAACCAGAAATTATTCTGGAACTCAGGAGAGTGTGGAGTACCCCTTCATAGCCATTATTTTCAGGTTCACTCAGACCTAGAGTGGTAGTACCTGTTAGGGTTCTGTCTGTGGGTAGAATAGATCTGTTTAAAAATCATTTGTATTCGATAGGACTGTGTGCACCCTCCACCAGCAAGAAAAATCTTCAGAAACAAATACAATGATATAAATATGAATGTACAATGGCCATGATTTTTAACATCTTAACAAGTGATTTTAATAAATAATCTATTTTACCAAAGCAATTATTACGATGGAAGTGTAACACATCACTCAATAAGTCCTTGGCCTAACTAATAAAACAACAACTTTTAGGCAAAATTCGACTTCATTCATCAACATAGTCTCCTAGGGTGATACACTGATTCCAGCACTTCTCTAACAATTTGATGCCTTTTTTGTTGAATGATTTGTCTTTAGTTTTTGATATCCCTTCTTCATTGGAACCGAATCTCTTTTCCTGGAACATTCTTTTGAGGTCTGCAAACAGCCAGTAGTCGCTGGGGGCTAGATCTGAGGAATAGGGTGGGTGCGGAAGCACTTCAAAGTGTAATTCATGTAGTTTTGCTATCGTTGTGATCGACTTGTGACACAGTGCATTTTCTTAATGAAAAAGCACTTTTTTCTTCTTCATTTGTGGCCGTTTTTTTTTTTAGATTTCTTCCTTCAAGTGCACCAATAATGGTATATAATATTTGCTATTGGTGGTTCTTCCTTTCTCAAGGTAATTGATGAACAAAATATCTTGCGCATTCCAAAATAAGGAAGGCAAAATCTTGCCTGCTGATGTTTGCATCTTTGGTCATTTTGGATGGCTTTTACTTGCTGCTGTCCACTCAGCTGACTACCAATTTGACTCTGGAGTAAAGTGGTGGATCCATGTTTCATCTATTGTCACATATTTACTCAAAAAGGAGTTTTTGTTGCGTTGAAACAGTTGCAAACAATGCTTTGAATCGTTGACAAGTTGTTTTTGATTGACTGTGAGCAAATGCAGCACCAAGTTTGAACACAGCTTTCTCATTGACAAATGATCATGCAAAATGGTGAATACACTGCCTTCTGATATCTTCAATTCCTCTGCTATCTCATGCAACTTCAATTTATGATCAGCCAAAACAAATTTGTGGAGTTTTTTGGTGTTTTCTTGGACAAGTGCCGAATTTGAGTGACCTGAGTGTTCAACAACATTTGTGTCTATACAACCACATTTAAAGTCAGCATACCACCTATTAACCATTGTTTCCAATGGAGCAGAGTCCGAACAACACTTATCAAGCCATTGCTTTTGCTTGAACAGTATTTTTTCCCCATCAGAAAGCAATGCTTTATCAATATACAAAATTCAAATTTTTCCATTGTTTTGAAAATTTGCAACTGTAGCTTCACTTGAATAACTGTAATTTGTAAACTAATAATCCAATTTGGCTCAAATTTTGACACGTGCCATTTGAAGGTTAGTACTTTATAAAGATAATATAGATTTTTTTTATTAGCAGCACCATCTGTATTTCAGGCCCGGGACTTATTGTGTGATGTGTTAATGTAAATGATTGGGACTATCACTTTTTAAAAGTACCAGGCCCTGGAATTCATAAATATAAAGAATACTAAAATTGTTTTTTTTTAAATGTTCAAAATAGTTCAAGAAAAGAAAATATGCATCAAAGATATCATAAAGATAATATTTTGATTTTTAATAAAATGAATAATCTCTGATAAAATAATTTATTTGACAAAAAAAAAGTTGTTCAATTAGAATTAACAGATGTGGATTGGTATATTTTTGAAAGCATCTTTGTATATACTACAACCTTATTGCTGCCACCACATGAATTCATCTATAAAGCAAAAAAGGTTTTATTTTATTTTTAATTTTAAGTAAATTTTTAAAAATTAATATAGTTTGAATTGAATGCAAAATGAGTTGGTCAATGTAAAGACAGTAAAAACCACTAACATAAACACTCCATCATAAAGTTTCTCTTGGGATCATCACTTTTAAAAAGTATCAGTCTCATGAATTCATTAATATAAAAAAATACTGAAATTGTTTATTAAAAAAACCTGATCAAAAGAGTTAAACAAAAGAAGATGTGTATCTATTTTGCTTGTCAAAGCCAGCAATAGTTATTTACTAAGTTTTGCTTAATTATGGCACAAGGCAGTATATATGAAGCACCCAGTGAGACTCAAACTCACTAATGCTAATTTGCTAGTCAAACTTACAAACCATTGCACCATGTGAAGTACCCCAGTCAGTATTGAGTCTAATAGATGGTATAAGAAAGAAATTAAAACAAATTGTAAAATGTCTATATGACAAAAAATAAAATGAGAATTAAGTAAATATATATTAAAATAAACAACAAAGAAACCAAAACAAGTAGAGATGTTGCTAATGAAAGCTAATTGTTCTAGATTACCTAGATAATTTTGCAGTGAGTCATTATCATTGCATGAATTATTATTATTATTATTATTTCACTCATTTGAGTTTTTCACTCCAGCATTAACTGATGGTTTCTCACTGGAGTGGACAGCAAGTCTCCAGGACTCTTCTCAGTATTTTGGCTAATCTTAATAATGCTGTAGTCTGGATGATATCCACTTGTCCACTTATTTTCAAATCTTCCAGTCCCCTAACTGTTGGAATAATTATTTTAATTTACTTATCACATATTCATTATAATCTTCCTTTCTTGTATGATATTTCTAATTTTCTGTTTATATTCTTGTATTAGTTGACCCTTGATTTATAGTCATGAAATTGTTAATTTATAGAATTAATTTTTGAATTTCAAACTTAATTATAGAATTAATTTTTGAATTTCAAACTTAATTATAGAATTAATTTTTGAATTTCAAACATATGAAACAATTACTCTTGTATTTTTGCCTGAAAATTAGACCCTCAAAATTTGATCTATACATGAGTATATATGATTGATTGATTTTAACGGCATGTCAACCTGTCTAGGGTTACTTTACAGAATTGGTTCATTGTACATTTATATTTACATTTTTTTGTGTTCTTGTTTCTTTAATTTTTTTTTCACATTGTTCTATCAAATATGAATAATTTTTAAAAAAAGATCAAGGACCCTAACAGTCATTACCAATTTGGGTCAGAGTTAACCTGGGAGTAATGGCATTGAAGGGATACTCCACACCAGATCTCCAAAGCTGGAGTTCCACCATTAGAGGCAGTTTAGTATCATACCTAGGATACACTATTTTGTGGGAGTCTTCTCTTCAATGGATACAATCAGCATATTCTTGGTCCCATCAACAGAGTGGATGAATATATGTGGTACAAGTATATGCAAATAAAAGTAACTTTTAAAAAAGCATGTCATGATTTGCTTGACTAACAAAAAATAATTGTTAATATTTGAATTTTTCTTTTCATCATCACTGTTTGAAAACTTCTGATAAGCAACCTTCTGTCAATTGCTGCAACTTTCACAAAATATGTTTTATTGATATAAAGTTTTACTAGTTGGCATAGTTCATTCTTTATCACATATCTTATTCATAGACTAATTTTCAGAAAAATGGACTTCTTTTCTTGATTCAGCAACTCTTTTGTTCTATGAAACTTTTATGTGACATTTATAAAAAGATATGGCATCTTAATGTCTTTTAGGTTTTATCCTACTCTGCTGGCAAGCATATGAGCACTTTTTTGATTTGCAAAATGTTTTGAAATAATTTGTTTACTCATCTGTATATATATATATATATATATATATATATATATGTGTGTGTGTGAGAGAGATAGTTTTTGATGCCTGCCACCTCAGGTTCCAATAAAGGCGCCTTTGGTGGTGTAATGGTTAGCAAGCTCGACTAGCAGACCTACACGAGTGAGTTCGAGTCTCATTGGGTGCCCCTTTCATATGGCCTTGTGCCACATCTAAGCAAAAAGCTTAGTAAATTTCCACCTCAGGTTCCAATATAACTCTTGCATTTTATCCTTTTGTAAAAGAATGTGCCATGAAGTGGATTTTTTATATTAGCGAAATCTTAAAAATCTTTTTGGGGATTATCCAAATGAACCTGAAGCCATCCTCTATACACTATGCTCAGTGTAAACAAGGCAGTAGCCTGAAGTAAATAATAAGAACAAATAAAATTTCCTTTAACCCATTATAATCCAAGGTCTTTGTTTGAGGACAGTTAATATAATTAGAAAATCTCATTGAATACTTACATTTTGGTTAATTTAATGTAAACTTTGCTGAAATTAAATTTGTTTTTATATTTACAGTAATAAAGGTTAAATGGATGTTTCAGTGTGTTTATTATCCATTTGTATGTGTTTCCTTATAATAATTCCATTATAAATGGGAAAATTAAAAATTTGGATTATAATGTGTTAAATATTTGTGTTAAAGAATTATCCTAAACTTGATAAAAGTGACTCAGTGTCCTTTAACTTTAATAATAACCCTTTTACAAACCGTATGTAATACGGTTAAGTACTGCTATTATATATATAATTCCATATAACATACATTAGAAATTTTACCTAATGACTGCACTGTCAGATGGGGCTGTAAAGTATGCTAACTGCACCTCTGCAGAGGGTTACCACCCCCTTTCCCTGACAAGGATCCTGGGTATGACCCTAAATCATCTGAAGTTGAGTCTTTAATCCTGGAGCTTTGAGGAATGTAGAGTACCCCTTCATTGCCATTACTCCCAGGTCCACTCTAATTGGAGTGGTAATACTTGTTAGGGTTCTATCTAAGAACTGTTCAATCTTTTACTAGTGATTATTATTGTTAATTATTTAAAACTGTATAGCTGTGTTTGGATTGTTTTTGTTTGATAGGAATACTTGATAAATAGAATTACTAATGTTAAATAGCAATACTTGGAACCATTTAACTGTGCAAACAAATGATTAATATTAAATAAATTTATTAGTATTAGATCGCAATACTTGAAAGCATTTAACTGTGTGAAAACAAATGAGCTCTAGTAAATTGTTGGTGATCATAGTTGGAGGCAACCCGAAGGCTTCCTTTTTAATAGCTACTACACCAAGTTGTAGGGGAGGGCACTACTCCTTTCCCTGGATTGCTCCACTTTACCTTGATCCATACCTTATAATGCTGTGTGTTAAGCAAGGCGGCATCAAGTGCCATTTTTTTGTGTCTTTGGTATGACTCGACCTAGGATTGAACCTCGGTCTCCCCGGGTATTGGCAAACACTCTACCAATTAGGCCAGTTGGCTGGTTTATTAAATGAGCTCTAACTCATTTAAAAACTGTTCACTTAGAAATCATAATATATATATATATATATATAAACAGGTTTTGGCCTTAAATAACCCATAAGGGTTGATATGCCATAAAACACAACCATACTAAGCTTAACCTAATATATGTAACTGTTTTCCTAATATCACCAGAAATTGAAATCTGAATGTTTATGATTACTTAAAAAGATTGATGAGTATCATGGTTGTAATTTTATTAGTAAGGAATAGCTTTTATTTGTGGATCAAATTTGATTTACTTGTATTGAGTAAGTGGTGATTTTCTTTAGAGCTGAAACAAGGTCATTTTTTAAGTTGTGTAAAGCTAATTTGAATTCAAGATTTTCCTTCTAGAATGGTTGCTTAACCAAGGCTAAAGGACCCAGTCTGGCCTTCTAGTTACTCATAGCTGGAAGTTGAACAGATAAATTCATGCCGTTCCTTAGGCCATTAACACAAAAGGGAAATGTAAACTAAATCATTCAGGATTTGAACTCTGGCCACTGATTCCATATCTTAAGATGTTAATCATTATCCTAAGTATATCTTCAGACTCTGAAAAGACTTGAGTAACAATTTACTTTCTTTCACTCTTACATTTTTCTACATGATACATTATTACATTATTTGAAAGTTATCTTAATTTTTTCATATTTCAAATTTGTTTAGGTTATAAGAAAGTGTATTTTTTAGAAGTGCATACCAGTGTTTTAAGGAGCAATGCTATTATCTTTATTTTTTTCATTAAATGAAGCATTCTTAACCATCATTAATATTATTCATCATCATCATTTTGTGCCGCTAGCACGGATATATCCCTGACCCTCTCTCGCCACTTCTCCCTATTGTTCATCGCCTCTGGCAGGTCTTCAGGGTTACATCCGATATCCTCACATAGCTGTTGAATTTATGTTCGAGCTGGTCATCCTGCTTTTGCCCGGCCATATGTGGGGGTCCATAGGAGTATTATTAATTCTTGATTAATATTTTGTTTGGACTTAGTTGTTTTTTGTTTTTTTTACTTGCATTTTATCAAACTTTTCTCTGATAAGCAGTCTACATCAGAGATTTGCTGAATTCATTTAACATTTTCAAAATTGTTACATTTTTGTTTACTGTTTGCATTTCATTTAATGATAATGCCCTTGGGACAAGCATGAATCTATCTGTTCCATCCAGCTATGGGTAAATATTAGGGCAGACTGGGTTCTTTAGCCTTTGTTTGGCAACCAGTCTACAAGAAGGAAAACTGAATTCAAACCAGCTTTACTCCATTTAAAAACTAACCTTGTGTCATATCCTGCCCATGGGAGAGGGCTTGGATAAATACATATATTGTGAGAGATATCGTGAAAATTTTTAATGTACTCAAAATTTTTTTTAGTTGATTTTTATAAAACTTTATACAATCAGTCTACATCAAAAGATATGAAATCTGCATTCATTTAAAATTATCATATTTTTTATTAACTATTGGCCTAATGGTTAGTGTTCACCAATGACCCGGGAGACTTGGGTTCAATCCCAGGTCAAGTTATACCAAAGACTCAAAAAATGGTACTTGATGCCTCCTTGCTTAACACTCAGCATTATAAGGTAGGGATCAAGGATAAAGTGGGTCAATCTTGGGAAAGAAGTTGCACCCTCCCCTACACCTTGGTGTAGTAGGTATCGAAAAGGGAGCCTTTGGGTCACCCTCAACTACGGTCGTCAACAACAACTTATACTTGATTTAAGAACTATTAAAATCAAACATCTATACAATGTCTGTGCAATTAATGGAGAAGGTACAATGAATCATTTAATTCATGAAAAGAAGTTTGCAAAGTTTTTTACTGGGGTGGGTGATAGTTACCAAATAAATACATTACTTGAAAATCAGTATTAAATGATGCAGAAGATAACCTCAAAATATTCAAATCTTGTATCATTTGAAAATTATTTGCACTAGGTTAGTTATGTTACTCACTTGGATGTATGATTTGGTTATATTGCTAACTTGGATGAATGACTTGGTTATGTGACTTGGTTATGTTACTCACTTTGATGTGTGACGTGGTTTTGTTACTCACTTTGATGTGTGACTTGGTTATGTTACTCACTTTGATGTGTGACATGGTTATGTTGTTAACTTGGATGAATAAGTTTAGGAGGCCCTCTTAGTGTAACAGTTATCATAAGAAACGGAATTGGCATTCAAATCCTTAATGAGTCCATTTGTATTTTACATTATACTAATGCCTTTGAAGAAAGGTATTAATCCAACAATTTTCCCTCCAGCTATGGATAAATAGTAGAACACACTAAACTCCTTGCTAAAAAACAAAACACTTGACTACCCATTAATTGTCAAGCTACGATGTAAACTGAATTCAATATCTGAGTCAAAAGAGATTGTGATGTGTTGGATCCCAAGTCATGTTGGAATAACAAAAATTGACAATGCCATTTCAGGTACAAATTATGTCATGAATAAAGAATATGACCTAAAGAAGCAAATAAAAAGATTTATCTAGCAAAAATGACCAAGTAGAAATTATTTCAACTAATCTTTTCACTGCTCATATTCATGTCACTTTATTGATGGGACTGAGAATACACTGTATCCTCTGTAGAAGGGTAAAACGTTCCCCACTAAAGGAGTTTCCTGGGTATGACATTAAACTGCATCTGATGGTGAGGCTCCAGTTCTGGGGATCTGAGGATTATGGAGTATACCTTCATAGCTATTAATCCCAGGTTCTCTCTGGCCTGGAGTGGTAGTACCTGTTAGGGTCCCATATATCAGTCAAATAGATCTGTTTAAAAAAGTATTTGTATTTTATAGGACCACGTGCAAAAAAAACCTCTTAAGTAACTACTACACAAAAGTGTAGATATGAACATCCAGTGAATGCAAATCCCTGATCTCTTGGCATAAAATAACCCTAGATGGTTTGTCATATCATTAAAATCAATCAATTAAATCCTTGTATTCACCAGTTAATCCACTTTTGGATTTCATTTCATTCTGTCCTTTAAAAGATTCTCTTAATGAAAAAAAAAACATTTCTAGAAAAAAGCAAAAGGTGCTATTTACCAACCCCTCCGCTCGGGCAGGATATGACACAAGGTCAATTTTTAAGCGGAGTTTAACAGGTTTTAATTCAGAGTTTTCCTTCTCCTAGACTAGTTGCCTCACCAAGGCTGAAGAACCTAGTCCGTCCTACTATTTACCCATAGCTGGAGGGAGAATAAGGGGGTTCATACCTTTCCCAAGGGTATTTGCCCGAAAGTGAACGTAATAGCGCGACTGGAGTACGAACTCGCGTACTACGATTCCGCAGTTCATCGCTTTAACCATTACACCACGAGGACACCCCATAAAAAAAGCAAAAGGTACCTTGAAGTAGTTCCTTACTGAGGAAATAGAAAAAAATTATTTTGTGTATTTGGACTGTTGTCCTCATCTTTATTGTTATATACACAACATTTTGGCCCATGTGCCCTTTGGCCTTCTGATGTTTCTTATTGAACTCAGGAGCCTTCACACAACTTCAAACTGAACCTTTTATTTAATTCACGGGGATAGATTATTCTACTTCCATTGACCATGACTAGATACAAGTATTACGCATTCCTTGTTATTTTCACCTGTAGTCAGGATTGATACCACAACTTCCAGATGATTTAACTTAAACTGTATAAACTGAATACCTGTATATGTTACTTCACAGGTCCCACTGAACAATTCAGAGTTGGAACTTATAAACCTAATGTTTTTTTGCTCATTTTGCAATTAATTTTTAAAGAAATTAACCTAGTCTTTTTTAATTACTTGTTCCCATATAATATTCATCTCTATATATATCTCTATACTTAGTCTACTCAAGAGATTGTTATAGCCTTACATATGCACTGCTTCTTAGAGACATTTTATTCTCCAATGTTCTTCCCTATCTATTATTTTGACTTCATCCCATAAGGACAACTTTCATTGGACAGTACCTCAACTTTAACTCTCACTATCTATATAATGTAAAGAAAGGAATCATATATTGCCTACAACATTGAGCAAAAGTCATAAGCAGTGACACCAATCCATTTCAAGAAAAAATAGACAGGTTTGAGAGACCCTCCATCACAACAACTACCAGGAAGCATGACATCAGCTCCAAGAATTAACATTAGATTTATAAGTCCAAAAAATTCACTCCAAATTGTCCAGCAGAATACATAGCCTAATGAATATAGGTGTTTGGTTAATGAATTTCTAAGTGAAATCCTCTAGAGTTTGCTGGTTCAATCCTGCTTACAAGTAAAAATAATAATTACTATTGCTTAACACTTGTATCTGGTTATGGTTAATAGAATTAGAACAATTTGCCCTTGTAGATTAAATAAAGGGTTTGGCTTGAAGTTCCATATAGGCTCCTAAGTTAGACAAGAAACACCTGAAGAAGGTTGAATGACACATCAACTGAAACTTTATGAATATAACAATAAAGAAGACAATAGTCTAAATACTCTAAATTATAAAAAAATATTTTTGAGGAGTTAAGCCACTCCTGAACGTTGACCTGATATCATATGGACTACATATCTTTTGAATCTTTTTGGATGGACCATTGATATTAGGCTGACAGAGAGTGGTAAGTTTTTGAGTATTGTTCTCTGTCATCCATTCCAGATTTCTTGGAGCTGATGTTATGCTCTCTGGGTAGTTGTTGTAATGAAGTTTGTCTCTTAAACTATTCATTCCTTCTTGATATGTATCTGTGTCACTGCTAATGACTTTTGCTTAATGTTGTAAGCAGCAAACAATTCCTTTCTTCACATTATATGGATGGTGGGAGTTAAAGTTTAATTACTGTCTAGTGAAGCTTGGCTTTTGATACACAGATGACCTGAATCCTTGCTCTGTGCAAGTTATTAATACATCTATGAATGATAATTTGTTGTTTTCTTTTTTGATAGTGAACTGTATAGATGGTCAGATTGAGTTCACACGATCCAGTAGTGTTTGAATATCTTCCTGATGAGGCTAGAGAATGAATGTATCATCTACGTATCTAATCCACATTGATGACTTTAGTGATGTAGATCCTAAGGCCATTTCTTCTAAGTATTCCATGTATATGTTGGCCATTACTGGGGACAACAGTGATACCAAAGCCAGTCTTTCTTCTTGTCAGTATATGTCAGATCCCATCTTGAAGTAGGTTGTTTCCATGCAGAAAGTCAACATCTCCATCTAATTATCTATTGTCATACAGGTGCATTTTTCCAGTGAGGGATCTGCTGCCAACTTATCCTGTACTACTATTGGTACCTCATCAGTGAGCACCCTCATGAACAGACTACATCTAGACTCACCATCTGGTTGGAATGAATGGGAGCATTACTGATTTTTTTTGCGAAATGGGTAGAGTTCTTGACATATGATGAAGACTTACCTGTTAGTGGGGTGACTATCTCCACAAAGAATCAGCTTATTGGGTAACATGCTGAACCTCTGTTGCTTGAGGTCTGAAGGTGGTTCCCAGCAACATTCATGTAACCATTTTCAATTCAGAGCTTTCCTTCTCCCAAACTGGTTGCCATAACAAGATTAAAGGGCTCAATCTACCCTACTATTCATCCATAGCTTGAGGGAGAATAGTCATATGCATACCTTTCCAGAGGGTATTAGTGCTATTTGAAATGTAAACAGCCTTATCCAGGATTTGAACTTGGGTTGCTGTGTCCATTTCCTCAGCTGATAACCATAACAAACACTTTCAGAAGGTAATAGAACAAAATGATATGTTCACAGAATTAATTTTGAAAATTTAAATGAAAAAATTTCTTTTTATTTAATAAACCATCCAAAACTGTAAGTGTTAAGAGAAAATAAATTAAAGCAATTTAGAATAAGATATTTGATTAAGAATGGAATGGAAATAGATTGTCTATTTGCATTTATTATGTTGAGAATTGTTCATAATTTATGGGAATCTTATTTTATGAGTGTTCCTGGTTTGAAGAACTGAATTATGTATTACTAAATGGACTTAGTTGAGATGATTTCTCCAAAATTCAGTATTTGCTGGGAATAAAAAAACAATTGTTCAACAGACTAAATTTGGCTTATAATATTTTTTTTCTTATCTTTAAGTGAAGCGGAATCATATTTCTTGGAATTCTTGGAAAATCTCAACGCAGATAATCGGTCACAATGCATTGATACAGTTTTGGAAATTTTACAGAAAGAAGACAGTGAGTATTTAGAATAAAAGATGTTGTTTTATTCTAATCTCTTTTCATCTCATTTTTCTTCTAGTCTCTCTTCATCTCTCTTTTCTCCTAATCTCTCTTTATTTATCCTTTCTTCTAATTTCTTCATCTCTCCTTTCTTCTAGTCTCTCTTCACCTCTCTTTTCTTCTAATCTCTCTTCATTTATCCTTTCTTCTAGTTTCTTCATCTCTCCTTTCTTCTAGTCTCTCTTTCTCTCTCTTTTCTTCTAATCTCTCTTCATTTATCCTTTCTTCTAATTTCTTCATCTCTCCTTTCTTCTAGTCTCTCTTTCTCTCTCTTTTCTTCTAATCTCTCTTCATTTATCCTTTCTTTTAATTTCTTCATCTCTCCTTTCTTCTAGTCTCTCTTCCTCTCTCTTTTCTTCTAATCTCTCTTCATTTATCCTTTCTTCTAATTTCTTCATCTCTCCTTTCTTCTAGTCTCTCTTCTTCTCTCTTTTCTTCTAATGCCTCTTCATTTATTCTTTCTTCTAATTTCTTCATCTCTCCTTTCTTCTAGTCTCTCTTTTTCTCTCTTTTCTTCTAATCCCTCTTCATTTATCCTTTCTTCTAATTTCTTCATCTCTCCTTTCTTCTAGTCTCTCTTTCTCTCTCTTTTCTTCTAATCTCTCTTCATTTATCCTTTCTTCTAATTTCTTCATCTCTCCTTTCTTCTAGTCTCTCTTTCTCTCTCTTTTCTTCTAATCTCTCTTCATTTATCCTTTCTTCTAATTTCTTCATCTCTCCTTTCTTCTAGTCTCTCTTTCTCTCTCTTTTCTTCTAATCTCTCTCCATTTATCCTTTCTTTTAATTTCTTCATCTCTCCTTTCTTCTAGTCTCTCTTCCTCTCTCTTTTCTTCTAATCTCTCTTCATTTATCCTTTCTTCTAATTTCTTCATCTCTCCTTTCTTCTAGTCTCTCTTCCTCTCTCTCTTTTCTTCTAATCCCTCTTCATTTATCCTTTCTTCTAGTTTCTTCATCTCTCCTTTCTTCTAATTTCTTTATCTCTCTTTTCTTCTAATCTCTCATCATCTCTCTTTTTCTCTAATTTCTGATCATCTAGTCTCTCCTTAGCTTTCATTTTAGTCCAATCTCTTTTTCTCTCATTTGGTTCTAATCTCTCTTCACCTCTTTTTTCAGTAGAGGTTCACCCCTTAACCCACCCCTAAATTTTTTGTTATGAATTTTTCTGCCAAATTTTCTTCCAAATAACATTAAGAACTGAATTTTCAGATTATAAAAAATGTTTCCAGGAAAATTTGCGCATTTATTTTTCAGAGCAGGGGATCACTTTGCTATATTACCTTTTCATCAAACAGGAGACCCCTCTGTCATTTTGTTGGTAGTGTTAACCAAACAGTGGGTTCCTTGTGAAAAAATGATATCCTCATTCCATACCTATTTACCTGAATGAAAAAAAAGAAAATTGCAACTTTTCTTTTTATAATTTATTCTATTTAGTAAGAACCCAAATTATATATAAATTTGTGTTTTTACCAAATAAAGTTAATTCGGGTTTTTACTAAATGAAATAAAATGTGGTGGTAAAAGTAAAAAAAAGTTGTATTGGTTTTAAAATGATTATTAAAAAAAATGTGGGTATCCTGGATATGAAACTAAACCATCTGATGGTTCCAGTTCTGGGGGTCTGGAAAATGTGGAGTATCCCTTCAGTACCATTATTTCCTAGCCATTCTAACCCTAAATGTATCTGTTGGGAACCCATCTATGAGTTAAGTAGAATTATTTAATCATTTAACAGTGTTTAAATGAATGAATAATGTTGAATAGAATTATTAGTGTAATGTCAGACTGTTTAATTTTTTCTTTTTTTGAACAAGTGATTTTCTTTTTCTTTCCTTGGATAAGTAAATTTGATTTTCTTATTTTGGACAAATTAGTCTGTTTTTTCTTTTTTTGGACTAGTGAATTAGTTTGTTTTTTTTTTGACAAGTGAATTTGATTTTCTTTCTTTGGACAAATGAATTTGTGTTTTTTTTCTTTGTACAAGTGAATTTGTTTTTTTTTTTTGGGTAAGTGAATTTGTTGTTTTTTTTTGATCAAGTGAATTTGTTTTTTTTTTTTTTTTTGTTTTTTTGATAAGTGAATTTGATTTTCTTTCTTTGGACAAATGAATTTGTGTTTTTTTTTCTTTGTACAAGTGAATTTGTTTTTCTTTCTTTTGGACAAGTGAATTTTTTCCCTTTTTCTTATTGTACAATAAATTTTTTTCTTTCAACAATTGACTTTTTTTAATCTCATTCAAGACCCTTCTCATTTTATAATGCTATTCTTATATTTTTGGCTTTTTTCTGTTACAAAATTTCCTTCATTTTGCATTAATGATTATTGTATTTACCCAAATCTCCTACCATAACCAGGATGCAACATAAGCTCTTTTTTATACATTATGTTGTAAGGGAGGATGTTTTCCCTACAAGAAAGTGGGACTCATCCAACAAATGACATATCAGATTCAGACTAGACAAGGTTAGTAGTAGTAGCTAGTCTTGCTTACAGAGTATTCATTACTGTTGTTGAAGAATTGTGTTCAATTTGATTCTATTTAATCTATATTCCTTTATACCAAAATGTAATAAACCTATTGTTAATTTTTTCCAGATTCATTGTTGTTTATTGATAAACTCAGTCACAACATAGTGTAACCCTGGTTTGAAATCAGAGTTTTCCTTCTTTTAGACTGGTTGCCTTACCAAGGTTAAACAGTCTAGTCCAACCTACTATTTACTCATAACTGAGGGGAGAACAGATGTTTTCAGGCCTTTTCCAAGTGTGTTAGTGCAAAGCTTCCTCCAGTATTTGAACTCTGACTGTTCATTTCCTTAGATGATTACTTACATCAAGTGTGCCTCCTCCTAAGTAATTATTATATTAACTCTTTCTGAATTAAATTTATATCTAAATTTTGAACAGTTTTAAAGTAATTCAAATTTCAAAGCGATTAGTTAATCTCTCAACAACCAAAGTTTTGGTTTTTGATATTTCAGTATCTATTAGAGAACTTCATCTTGTAACTCAAATTTCAAGTGATATCATCTATAGGCTCCAAAATATTATACAATGTGATATTAAATTGTCGAAAACAGTTTGTAATTAATGTTTATTATGTAGTCTTTGTTTTCTAATATTACTTTATGCTACCATATAAGCATAATTATTTTGTAATCATTTATCTTAACTTATCATATAAACCTCAATACTTTTTACAGCATCCTCAACTGATGTTGACCATGACCGGTGCATGGCAGCAGTTCAAGAATTTGATGCTGAATCTGGGACAGAAAAGTGAGTAACACTTGACCCCTTCAAAAATATTTTCTCTCTCACACTTTCTTTTTTACTTTTGATCTTGATATTGAGTTTCTTTTTAAATAAAATCATTAGAAATACAATTTTTATCAGTAATACGGTCTTTAATTCCTGACCATGTTCAGTGCCATTTTTTTCCTTATATTTTCATCAACTACTTTCTGAATTGTGACAAAACAAATTTAAGTAAAAAATAGAATTTGCAAAATTCTATGGTTAACTGTCAGTTTTTGTTCTCTTAGTGGAAGAAATATTTAGTTGTATCAAAGGAAAGAGGTAGTTTTAAAGTTAGGGGCAGTGATAAGAAAATCCAAAACTTTATCTATATACAATTAAAGGAGAGAAGAATGCTCACAAAATATCTAATATACTTCCACATTTTCCATTTACTTAATATTTACCCAAGTGATGATTTAAAATAACAATTAATAAGAAAATAAAATTTTAAATATGAAATGCAGAATAGAATATAAGCCAAATGGTGGAAAAACATATTTAGACACTATTAAATATTCATCATAAAAATAATGCTGTTATCATTATCTGCATAAACCTATATAAACATATTTTTCGATACAAGACCTCTATTTCATCCTGTCTTTTATTAGTTTTTCCATTGCTAGGAGTGGTTATTTTGTGTCCTATCATATTTATTAAGTTCATCAATTTTAAATGGTTAAATAGCTGACATTGGCTTTGTGTACCATGTGTCCTAACCATTTCAATTTTTTGTTTTTTGCTAATGTTTGTGATTTTATTTGGTATTCAAATATCAAGTTAGAGTATTTTAAGTGTATTGTTCTAATAAAAATGTTGCTATGGCATGCTATTTTTGCTGAGTTATAATTATATGCACGTATATATAGATGATACCTGCTACATGTTGACAGATGATAGTTGTCTTTACCACCAAAATTACAACTCCTGATTAATAACTAATTCAGCTCATGAAAAATATACAAGCTGCATAAAATAAGGTAGTAAGACGTCTCTATGTCACTGGATTATAGTGACATCTGCTTGTATGACACTTATGCCACTCTCTGGGTGTACATAGTTATATCACTGCTGACAAGCATATCAAGATAACTGGTGACTATGCAAACTGCTGATTTTATTTCAGAGTACCTTCTCTTTGACTTTTTCCAATCAAAGAATACATACATTAGCAGAGGTTTGATGTTGGAGCTTCCTTTTACTTTTGAATTTAACTTTTCCTTGAAGGGTTGCCTTCACCATGACTTTGTCATTAATTAAACTGGAGTCCCTTGTACCTCATATATTATTATATATATATATATATATATACAAAAACAATTTAGTACTTTAGTAATATATATATTGGGCTTTTAGACATTATATAAACCTCAGTTTACAATTTATAATGAATATTTAGCAGAAATATGTTACTCACAGCTGCATATAAATTTGGTTGTATATTTGATTGACATAAGAGCTAGGATTTTTCTAGTGTTTATTTATATTTTAACCCTAAGAGCTTCCATGCCAATGTGCCCCTCCACTCTGAGCTCCTGGCCAAAAAATGTAAAATGTTGTAATCTGTTATTTACCAGTGTTATAGGTTGTTAAATGTTGGCAATAATGATGCAGAAATGGAGATTCTCCTGCTAAAAATTCAGGTCACACTAGTATAGGGGCTTCTAAGTAGCAGCACAAATACTGGCTTTTTGGGGTCTAAGGGTTTAAATAAGATATTTTAACAGTTTTATAAGAATTCTATTTGCAATTCTCTAAAAGGTTTCAAGAAAAATTTCAAAATTGAAATGGCCATATTTTAGTGTTATTATTTTAAACTCAATCCTTTGAAATTTACTTTTCATTATTCAACTTTTGATATATTTTTATATGAATATTTGAATTCTTGTTTGTGATGAACATTAAAAAAATACTTAAAATTGACTTGATAAAATATCTCAATTTCTAAATAAATCAAAATATTGATGCTGGCTGAAATCTTTCTTTTGTTTTATTGTTAGATAGAATCATGAGTATTTAATTTTAACTTCATTAAAAAGATGATTTCTTAGTTTTTTAAAAAAACAGTTTTAAAGTTACAATTAATGTTTAACCAGATATTTTTTAATCTATTTCAGTACCAAAGTAAAGAAAGAAGACGTTTCAAATTTTCGTTTATCAAAACAGTACAATTGTGAAATTTGTGGTAAAAACTACCTCCGAGCTACCAGATTTTTGGAGCACAAGCGGACTCATACTGGTGAAAGACCATTTCACTGCAACAGCTGTGGCAAAGATTTTACCCGCAGCCGAAACCTGTTACAGCACAAACGAACACACACAGGAGAGAAACCGTATCCTTGTGAATTTTGTGATAAGTCATTCACTTCACGTGGTCATCTGCTCGAACATAGTCGAACACACACTGGCGAGAAGCCCTATCAGTGTGGAATTTGTGGGAAGGGCTTTACACATAGTACCACTTTAAAAGGCCATGTACGCATACACACTGGTGAGAAACCATTCCATTGTAAAATGTGTGGTAAAAGCTTCACTCTAAGTAGCAGCTTAGAGCGCCACAAGCGTATACATCGTGGTGAGAGACCTTATCCTTGTCAGGTGTGTGACAAGCGCTTCACTGAAAGCAGCAGTCTACGTCAACACATGCGACTACACACAGGTGAGAAGCCATATCAGTGTGACCAGTGTGACAAAAGTTTTACTCAGAGTCACAGCTTGCATTCCCATAAATTGCGTCATAGTGGGGAGAAGCCATTCCACTGTGATATCTGCAACAAGACCTTTACACATAACAGCAACTGGCAGCGTCACAAACGGACACACTCTGGTGAGAAACCATTCCACTGCAACATTTGTGGTAAAGATTTTACAATGAGCAGTAGCCTGAAGAGACATGACCGAACACATCGGGGAGAAAAGCCCTTTCACTGTGATGTGTGTGGTAAGAACTTCACACAAAGCCATAGTTTACAGGAACATAAGCGGACACACACAGGTGTGAAGCCGTTTACGTGCGGCGTCTGTGGGAAAAGCTTTACGCAGAGCACATCACTGAAGACGCACGAGCGGACACACACTGGGGAAAAGCCATTCCAGTGCAAGGCTTGCTTCAAGAGCTTTGCTACACGTATTGGGCTGCAGTACCATCAAACAGTGCATACTGGAGAGAAGCCTTTTCTCTGTGAGGTGTGTGGCAAGAGCTTCACTCAACTCAGTGGCCTGCAGCTGCACAAGAAAAAACATTCGCTTGATAGTCTTTTCTGTTGTTCATTATGTGGGAAGAGTTTCACTGATCAGAGTCTTTATGAAAAACACAACCAATCACACTGGGTTTTTGGCATGGAATTTGCCTCAACTGTAGTCTAAGATTTTTCCTGTTTAAACATAAATTAATTGGAAGACAACTTAAAAGAAAGAAAATTGCCTTCTTCAGATTGTTTATAGTTGATATTACAAAATGGTTGTTACTTATTTGCTATTCATGTATATTGCTGTCTTTTAAAGCAGTTGGGCAATAACTTCTATAATTTGTGGTCTTTGATTATCAATATATGAACTTTACCAAGAAATGTATCCTTGGAAAGCATTTTTACAAGGACACTTTGACAGTAAAGCATTCTATTTATTCCCATGGAAGCTACAACAGATACAGAAAGCACAATAATAGAAGTTTTCTGCTTGAAAACATTGTTTTTCCCTCACAGTGACCACCATTGACTATGCATTTTTGTGGGTAATAAAAATTTGTATCAGTAGAGGTTATCCATTTTTTTTTCATTGTGGCATTGTTTATATCTCCCATTTTTTTATTGGCCTGATTCAAGCAGATGAGTTTATTAAAGTAGTCTTAATTTTGTGTGTTGACAGCTGTATTAAAAATAGCTTGTCACATATTGCTGCTACCACAGCTGAAATGCATTACCCATCATCTAACTATACACATGTCTGCTGTTTAATTGATCTGTGTAAATGTTCAGAAAACTGCCAATCAATGTCAGTGAATGTCATGAGGAAATTCAGTGACACATTTTTAATTTTTACCCGATTATCTCTCTGCCACTATCTGTAACAAGATAAAGTAGAAATATTATTACCAGGAGGATTCAACATCTACTGGCATACCATCAACTTCTGACACTGTGGGACATGATAAAATATGAGGCAGTATTTTTGAAACAACCTTCTTATGAGTGAGTTTCTTGTCAGTCACTGGCAAAAATGCATAGCCAATGATGGTGATTATGGAAAAATAGTGTTTTGTATGTATTTACCCAATCCTTTCACTATGATCAGGATGTGACCCAACATTTTTTAAAGGGAGTAAAGCTGGTTTGAATTGAATAGACTGGGCTCTTTAGCTTTGATATGACAACCAGTCTAAGAGAAGGAAAACTGAATTCAAACCAACTGTTCTCTGCTTAAAGAAATTGACCTTGTGTCACATCCTGCCTATAGTGGAAAGATTGGGCAGATATATATAGCTGATTTGAATTAAGAATTTTCTTTCTCTTAGACTGGTTGCCTTACCAAGGCTAAAGAAATCAGTTTGCCCCACTATTTACTCATAGCTGGGTTTGAAGAGATAGATTTATGCCTTTTGTGCCTCCTGTTTTTGTAGCTGAAAATTTGCTTTATCCAACTTTTATTTGTGTTTCTGTAGAATGAATATAAATAAATAAGAGGTATTATTTTTGGAACATCCCTTGTATTTAAATGTGTAAAAAATAGTTCATTAAGACTTTAAACAGAATATTTAAACCACTGAAACAGCTAAGACCAACCTATCTTATCTTGTTTGAATAGGTGACTAGTATTTAAAAATGTGGATGAAAGCAATTTGTTTACTTCCAAATAATTATGTTGACCTTCAATCATTTTCTAAAATATTTCCTTTGCTTTTTTTTTTCCTTTTGGATTTTCTTTTAGTAAAATGACTGTTGCTTAAAAACAAAACAAAAAAAAAGCAAACAAACATTTGAACCATTATTTCCTTCATCTTCATTTTGGTTGACAATTTTGTACTATCATTTTTTTTTTCTCCCTTTTTCCTCCTTTCAGCTCTTCAATTGCTCAGCACTGTTGCCAAGATCTTTACTTGCTGACCTTTCTCTTTTTTGTTATAAAAATGGCAGGCAATTCTACAAGACTCTCAATGTAGAAGACAAAGGAAGATAGAGGTATATTATCTTATGAAGACTATTGATTTCTTATGTGTCATTCTAACCTCCTTTTAGAAAGTATGTAGGCACAAATATATATATATATATATATATATATATATATATATATGTGTGTGTGTGTGTGTGTATAGACAGATAGTCCACAAAGTGTTTAAGCAATTTAAAAAAAATTCAAATGGTGTTAACAAAATAATATGTTTTGCATATTGATATCTTATTATTAGTTTCCATGAATGTTAAATTTTTTACAGAAAGGAATTAGGTAAATGAAATAATATATTTCTAATCTTTTCTTAAAAGATCATGAATTCTAAGATGAAAAATTTACCAATCAGTGGATAGGAAGATGTGGCCCAATAGCTTGGCCCCTAGTTCACTGGATATAACACCACTGGATATTTGTTGTAGATGTTGGTACTGCATTTAAATAAAAGACATCAATGACCTTAAACAAAGAATAAATGTTGCTATGGCAAGTACTAATAAAAATATATGCTGAAATGTCTGCAGATGAGGTTAGTGCTTTGAATAGAAACTTTACTATTTACTTGATATTATGTAAACATTTCAGCAATATTCAACATTAATTGTAATCTTATTAATTTCTTAAAAATTGTCTAAAGACTTTGTGCACACTGTGTAAGTATATCTGTATATATATATATATATATATATATATATATATATATATATATATATATACCAGTGTGTGTGTTTATACATAAGAGTTTTTCTATGTATGTGTATACCAGTGTGTGTGTTTATACATAAGAGTTTTTCTATGTATGTGTATACATATGTTTATGTATATATGAATGTATAGATGTATATATAAATTCATGTGTGTGTATTATATATATATATATATGTGTGTGTGTGTGTGTGTGCATATTTGGATTAGTATTTTTGTGTATGTATGTGTGTGTGTGTGTGTGTGTATATATATATATATGCACATATATATGTATGAATATAT
>OY757913.1:33397352-33530702 GCA_963585895.1 Sepioteuthis lessoniana
ATGGTAGATAGTGATGATGGAAATAAGTGTAAAGGTGGATAAATCAGACACTTACAAAGGGTTTAGTAGTGTCTGATTTATCCACCTTTCCACTTATTTACATTATATATATATATATATAGAGAGAGAGAGAGAGAGAGATTGCTGATTGATTCTCTCTTCTCATTTCATTCACCTGGATGTCTCCCTGGGTATCAAGTCTCTATCTTCCTTATTTCATAATTTGTAGAGTTGATGTTGCTTTCTTCAATATTCTGACCTCTAGATATTTTAATGAAGTATGAACCTCCTTACAGAGTTGGAGTCAGTGACAATCTTACTATTCAATATATCCTTAGATGGATGTAGCTAACACGGTCAAACCAGCACTAGCAGGTTAACAAAATTGCTATTCCTGTTCTTATCTTTCCAAGAATATATATATATATATATATATATATATATACACACACACTTATGTTCATATATAAACATGTTTTATTAAAAACCACAGAAAAAGTTATTGTGCTAATTTTCTTTTGCTATCATGCAAAACTGCAGTTGTTTAGTTAGGATACTTGGTGTTTTGTGGCATATCAACTTTTATGGCTTATTTAATGCCAAATCTTGTTTTTTATCTATATGATTTGTAAGCAAATAGTTTGTAGGTAACTTTTTTAAATAAGTTGTTAGGGCTTTTTGTTTGCATGTAGTTAAATTGCTTTAAGTATTTCTATCTAACACCAATAATTCTGTTTAACATTGATCCTTTGTTTGCTCTCAGTTAAATAGTTTTAAGTATTCTTATCTAATACCAATAATTCTGTTTAATATTAATCATTTGTTTGCACTCAGTTTCAAGTTTGTTTGTATTTAGTTTCAAGTATTGCTATTTAACATTAGTAGTTATTTTTTTATTAAGTATTTTGTGATATAAATAATTTGCGCACAGTTTTATGGTTTCAAATAATCAGTAATAATGATAATCCTTTGTAACTGATTGAGCTTTTATTTGACCCTAACAGATAGTACTACACTGAGTGGATTTGGGAGTAATGGCAATGAATGCTTATTCTACATCAGAGCCTTGGTAAACACTAGTCGATTCAACTGAATGAACAAACTGTTTGAGCTTCAAATTGTATAGGAGTACATTTTTATAAACAAGGTTTTTTAATTCTAGATATTTGTTTATGCTACCTCCCACAATATATATATATATATATATATATAATGGCCAATAATAAGCAAATCCTTACTAATTTTTTATAAAATGTTAGTTTTCTTCTAGATCAAGGGTCTCCAACTTTTTCAGCCTGTGAGCCACAAACTTTAAGTTAGGAGATCTTAAAAGAACAGGAAAAAAAAACCTGCTAAATTCGCTAGGTAACAATCATATCAATGAGATATCTTATGTCTGCAATCACAAAAATAAGTAGTATCTGGGTTAAATGAAGAGGTTGACTGAAGGACCATATCAGATAAGCGATGATTTAACTGTTGGTTGGATTTTATGGCATATCAACCTTTGCAGGTTATTTAATGCCAAATCCATTTTTATACAAATAATGAGTTCTATTTCAAATGATTCAGTTTAGCATGAATACACTTTGTCAAAAACATTTCTATTTCAAGCTATTCAGTTTAGTCAAACAGTTCTAATTCAAACAATTCAGTTTAATGTAAACACACAGTTAAATATCAAGACAGTTCTATTTCTAGTAATTCACTTTAGCATAAGTACACAGTTCAGTTCTATTTGACCTATAGATAGGGTCCTATCAGATGCTACCACTCTAGGCCAGAGTGGACCTGGGAGCAATGGCAATGAAGGGGTGCTCCGCATTACCCAAAGCTCCAGCATTACTGGAACCTCACCATCAGATTGATTGTTTAGTGTCACTTGTTGGGAGGGGGGCAGTCTTACCCCCTCTGCAGAGGTTCAGTCAGTGTATTCACCAGCCCCAGCCGACTGGGCAAGATTTAACAGTTGTGAATGCAACATATTCTTGGCATGCTTCATTTTGGAGAACAACTGCTCCTAGGAGTATGTAGTGCCAAGCATGCTCACTATTTACTGGGTGATAAGGTTGAGCACATTGTTCTTATTAAAATCAAGGATGTGACATGCAAAAAATTTGAACTTCAAATCTGAACACTGAAGATCAATGAGTTCCATCTGCAGTTATAATGGGATTTCTTTGCAGTCAAAATGCAACAAAATATTTTGAAAGTTAGGATGGACTTCAAGGGATTTCGGTTGGTGACTCCTGATTGTAGGATTTTATCATTTCTCATTGAACATTATACAATCAAAATTATAAGGTGTTATTTATTATCAAAATCAACAGAGTTTAAATTCTCAAACCAAAAGTAAAATTGCATGAAGATATGTAAGGGTGTATTTATTTTTTGATTGTTCCATATTCCTATTTTTGGCATGAAAGGTTTTCATGTTAATAGAAATTCTCAGCTGTATAATGGTTTAGTTTGGTTTGGTTGGGTTTTATTGCATATCAAACATTGTTGGTTATTTAATGCCAAATTATCTTTATGCATATATGATTTGTAAATGCATAATTTGTAGATAACATCTTTAAATGAACCAGACCTTATTTGTTTGCATACGGTTAAATGGGTATACATATGATTTGTAATTCAATAGTTTTATGGTAATCTTATTTTTAAATGAGTCAGAGCGAATATGTTTGCACACAAGTATTACTATTGTTTACACAGTTAAATGGTTCCATATATTCTAAAACAAATAGTTCTATTTAATATTAATCATTTGTTTGCCCTTACTTGAATCGTTTCAAATATTGCTATCTAACATAAATAGTTTTATTTGCACACACTTAAATGATTTCAAGTATTGCTATGTTACACTAACAATTCAATTAAACAAACATCAGTCATTTGTTTACACACAGTTAAATGTCAAACAGTTCTATTTCTAACAATTTAATTTAACATAAGTCATTTGTTTGCACTCTGTTTAAATGTTAAATAGTTCTATTTGGCCCATAGATAGGACCCTGCCAGGTGCTACCACTCCAGGTCAGAGTGGACCTGGGAGTAATAGCAATGAAGGGCTATTCTCCAAAGCTCCAGAACTGGAGCTTCACCATCAGATGGTTTAATGTCATATCCAGGACACTCATTGGTGGGGGATTTACTCCTCTGAAGAGATGTATTCTAATGCCCCAGCTGACTGGGTTGTATTATAATGGTCATATGGATATGAAAAATGTCTGCCAGTGAAGCTGCAGTCTATGCGAGATGAGTGCTTGGTAATCAAAGACAAGGTTTCCTGATTCCAAAGATGCATTCCTCCATGCAGCTGCAATTTGGTACCATTAAATTCCTGGTCATAATAAAAATTGAATGAGGCTTTCAAATGTTAACATTTTCCATCCAGTGCTGAAATTAAAAAATTTTCATTTATTAAGCTTAGCTTATTTGTGGTGCAAGGCCAGAAATCTGGGGCACCATGTGAGAATCAAACTCACTAATGATATGTTAGCCTATCTTTCTAATCTTTACAGGCTGCTGATACTGAATTTGAAGCTGCTGAGAAATTCAATTAAAAAGTTAAAAAATTTTCATTTTTGGTTGTGATAAAAACTTTCTAGAATCCCTTGCATATATATCACTTTTCCTCTCTCTTCTTATATATGTAAGTTAGGATAGTGTAGACACAACATCAATTTCCACCTGGTGATCTGTTTCTCAGCTATGTGAACAATGGTCTAATGAATGAGTTGATAATGCTCTACTAACTTTGATATATATATATAGAGAGAGAGCACTATTTATTTATAAATATAGCAAACTCGCTAGTAAATTTACAATAGAGTTCATAAAGTCTAATGAAGAAATTTTCATTAAAGGTGTTCTTGTTCAAGTTTTACAACTTGTGGTTTCTTCCTTTCAAAATTCAGGTACTCAGCATTGTTCATTAAACCACAGTAATTTGTCCCTCACATTTTTTTCTCAATAGACATCATAGCCAAGATGTTCAGTGGAACCTAAACTATTTCCCAATGAAACCCATATTGTATTGACTTATTTAGAAATGAAAGTGTTGTATGGTCATATGCTGATTCATGCAGAAATATACATATATATGCTGGATACATACCGACGCAATGATAACAGATGCAGGAATAAACGACGCATGAAGGAAGACGCAGGAAGACTTCTTTAACAATATTTTACCTCTCACTTTATTGCAAGGGTTCGAAAGGGTTGTTCAAGGGTTGCATGTGAGAGGGAGCTGGAGATCGCACATAACTGCAATATTTTGACCCCACCGTTATGACCGTCACGTTGTGTCTTTCTTGTTCTTTAGTGCTGTTCAACTGGAGGCCTAGGGCCCACTGCTGGATGCTGGCTTTCTTTATTGCATCTTCTCAGCATCTTCTCTGGACCCCAAACTCCATCGGGGTTTCCGAGGGCCCCCTCGGTCGGGTGTGGTTTTCCCTACCACATCTGGTCTCTAGCTGTCTGGAATTCTACTGACAACTGCTTCTTGGACTCAAACTCAACTGAGTTAAATAATAATTCAACGCCCACTGGATCTTTGAAATCGAATGTTTAATCGTCATCAAGCAGAAATAACTGTCATGCAGTTCAGAGGTCACTCTCTTCCGGTGCATCAGTCTGTATTGACACAGTGGGACCTTTACCTTGTCCCATATTATAAGCCTTAATCCGCCCATGCGATCTCTTTTGATTACTGGCCATTGGAATGTGTCACTTCCTTCCAGTGCATCACCTTGGAATAGCATTTTTGGGGGGCCGGGTCGAAGGTCAAAACACAACAAAAGAGGAAATACAACAAACTAGACATTTTTAAGTGGTGTTGGAAATTAAAGTTTAAAAAGGAGGTAACCACATCTATCCACACTTTTGAAAAATGACTTTCTCCCAAGTCAGAGGAAGAGATGCACTGCACCTGTCCTATTCTGTTTTGATAGAAACAAGTTTAGACTTTCTGAAGAAGATGAGATGACTGAGAATCCACTGGGTTTCTATTGTAAATGTCCAGTGAAGTCATTCCCATGTAAGTGGTCCTTGATGACACTGATGCTTCTATTTAGGAAGGAGTGAAGGATCCTAATTGATATTATATAGTTGTCTCTATCATATTGAGAATTTGGATTATTTAAAAATGACTATCAGTGAAAATAAAGACCTGGAAAAATTGTTCAGTTGCAAATTGGACTGGAAATTGTTTTATTTTCTAAGTTAAAACATTTTAAACATTTTGCTCTAATAAAAAGTCTTTGATGAGTCGCATGCATGCAAATACACTGATGTGACACTGTGAATCTTTGGTGTGGTTGTGTATAGAGTTAGACGTGTGTGCATATCACAATAGACATATGAGTAAGTATGGGTACATATATATATTTATGTGTATATCCATATAGGGGCCTAAACATGTCTGCATGGGTGTGTTGAGAGTGTAGCCATTTGTATTTTGTGCAAGAACCACTTATCCACTCCTCCCAGTTTAATTGGAGATGGTCAGATAAACCTGAGCTGCAACATAAGACTTCAATTTTATTTTTAGAGTGTCCTAGAGACATACAGTCTACCAATATTTTTATGTCCAGTCTATAAGTGGCTCAAAGACCAGAAGTAGGAAATATTCATCCTTGCATATATATATAGTGGTGTAGTCAGAGATACAAAGAATTGTCAGAGGAATCTGCTAGAGTCAGAGATCCACTCAGAGTCTGCTGGTGACCCTGGAGCTTGGGTGATCTGCTAGGATCTGGCAATATAGAATTTGCTTGGGGATGGGGAGAACGGTGCCAAAGGAAGATCCAAGATGACACACACCCCTCCATCTATGAGTGAGTCAAGTCCTTCAAACCTTGAGTCTGATTTCTCTTTGTCTTTTGCGAACACTCCTTCAGTGTAGGGGTCTCATAAACCTGTGAGCAGATAAACTGCAGAGCTGTCACTATGAGAATTTTATTAGTATACATATTTGTGATGACCTCCCAACATTTCAGTGAACCATCAGAGAATGTACACAGATGACCTGTTTATAGTCATAAAGGCTTGTGTAGGACCAACCAAATTTTTTGAATGAGTTGATAACAGAAGAACGATGGAGCAATGTAGCTCAGATTCTGTGAACAACATTCCTCAGGAAACATTAACAAAGCTAAAATTTCACAAATGAATTACACACAGGATTTATTTATAATGGTAAAAGACCAGCCATTCATTGATGAGTGATGGAGCAAAGTAGTACAGATTCTCCCATACAATGTTCCTCATGATTTTTTTAGTTTTTTTTTAATTAATTCTTTACTAAGCTTAGCTGTGACACAAGGCTAACAGTATAGGGCACACATTGAGAATCAAACTGACTAAGAATGGTGTGCTCACGCTAGCTTGCTAACTATTACATCATTTAAAAATTTGACATATATATATATATATATATATATATATATACACTCTTAAAAGATTTAAACTCACAGTTCTCATATTAATTCCCACTACTTTCTCTTTCTCATAATGTAAATAATTAGTCAGTGCCAGTTGTTTAAGGAATGGTCCATTATATATGAAAATTTTATACTACACATTTTAACAATGAAATGGAATAGTCCATAAAACTGACTCTGCTTTTGACTTTAGAGATTTGAGCAATAAGAAAATCAAGTCTGGTTTTAGCAACCATTTTAATAAAGTAACAGCGATAACAATAAGAGGCAGATTTGGCTAAGCTTTGTAATGTATAGAAAAAAATTCTTTCATGCCAATCTTTCAAGTTGGGAGTACTTGCTAATGAAATCAGACTTTAAAATACAAGTTTTTCCTGAGTTCAAACATCAACCATTGGAACCACATGGAAATTACCTTGGTTATCAAGTAAGTCCAGCCTTAAAAATTATCTTTTATTTATTTTGGTACAAGGTCACAATAATTGAGTACCCTGTAAAGAATTTTAACTTTTGTTATACAGTATATTATGGAATTTTGAAAACTGCTTCATTTATAGATATGGGTTTTGTATCAAATTTGTTGTTTTTATGGAATATGAAATAATTTGTTAATATTAATGCATGGAAATTTGGTATTTTAAATTATAAATTATTTAATTTTAAGTTTTTAAAAATCTAAAAATAAACACTAAAACTTCTTAGATTAAAAAAAAAAGTTTTGATACCAAAGTCTTACTTGCAAACTATAATGGGAGTCTTGTTTCTAGCATTTACCAATTTTGCTTAATTGTTACAGATGAATGACATTAGATTTGAACAGGATTTAAGATTCCAGGCAGATTTTTTTTTTATGGTTTAGTTAATTACAATAATTGTTGTCCAACACAAATAATCCTTGTGGATTCTAATCACTAGACTATAAATGTAGTAATTATTGTAAGAATTAAATTATATATATTTAAATGTCTACATGAATGTATTAAATCACACTATATTGTATGCAGTAAAATTATGTTGTATTTTGTGAGTTTTGATACCAAACTTTAATGGGTTTCATGTTTTAAGCATTTACCAATTTGGCAGATTCTAAGCAGACAATTTTCTCCTGTTTTATTTTGTAACTATCATTGTTGTCTAACATAAATAATCATTCAAGATTCTAATCACAAGACTATAAATAATTGTAAGAATCAAACGAGTGGGGAAAAAATTAAGTTGGTATGGTTTGATTACTCGGATTTTACACTTGGTTCTCCGGAGAATTTCTTGATTTCTGGTATTTTTTTTAAGCTGACTAAATTTCTCAGATGAAAGACTAATTTTTTCTAGTTTTTCTTTCATTTCATTTTTGTTGCTTTGTATCAAAACATACAGGTTATTTTGGCATTCAGTTAGATCAATAAGTAGCATAAACTGGAAATAATAAAGAATTAGCCACTGACAAGAACTCTGTCCTGTATCAGTAGGAGTCTCTGACTAGAACAATGGTTTATGTCTTAGACAAAAAAAAAGCAATAAATTTCATTTAAATTCAATCATATTGAAATATCTTCCATTATTAGTTTTTTGTTTTTGATAAAAGAACAATAGAAATAAGACAAGTTTTTAAAAAATTAATAAAATTATAAGAAATTCATATAATTTTATCTTTACCTTAATAGTTACTTGTTAATTTAAGAATTAGTGTCTGTTCAGGAATGTAAAGAAATTTATACAACATATGACATCACTGCATGTTGTGTGCACTATGGAAACCTACTTCTAAAGGTGAAATTAGGGTTTGTTAACTTAAATTAGTGCACCTTGGTAACCTCCAGTCACTAGTTGGAATCTGTCTTTTAGATGCACAACCATTAGTTTGGGGGCAGTATTCCCCAATGTGACAGTGGTTAAGGACTTCAAAACATTTAAATTTGTGGAAAGAAATTATTATTAAACAGGAATAGTTATTTGAAACAATATAATTGCTTGAAAAAGTATTGCCTTCAATGTTAAATAACCCAAAACGTATGGACATACCATAAAGTTGACCAACCAAGAGACAAAAAAAATTAATATATCATTTTCATAGTTTGGTAAGTGACCATAGATTCCAAATATGGAAATCTTTTTCTTCAGTTGACTTTATTAAAAAGTATTCTGTTAATGAAAGCTGACAAGATATTAATATTTGCTCCTTTTAATTCAAATACTGTCTTGTTGGTGGGACATAGAATATGCTGACTGTATTACTTGCAGAGAGATAAGACCCCACCAAAAAAAAGTGATGTTCTGGATATGACACTAAAATTGCATTTGATGGTAAGGCTGTAGTTCTGGAGAGTGTGGAGTACCCTTTTATTGTCATTACTCCCAGGTTTACTCTGGTCTGGAGTGGGTAGTACATGTTAAAGTATCATCTATAAGTCAAATAGATCTGTTAAAAGAAATTCATATTAAATAGGACATTGTGCAAAAAACAATACAAGCTTAAGAAACTATACAAAAAATGTAAATATGAATGCAGTTCTCTAACCTCTCACCATAAAATAACCCAAGATCAGTTGACATGCTGTTAAAATTAATCAAATTTAAATATTGCACACAACATTATGTGATTCAATACTTTGTTAGGTATATTACTTACATTCCTGAATAGACATCATTTCTTAACTACCTTTTAATGGAAGCCTAATTGGCTTGTCAATGATTTAATCTTTCTAAACTGGACCTCTTTAGTCTTTGATACTTGTCAGCTGGTCATTGTCATCACTTATATTTTCTACATATAGGATGACTTAACGTATATGGGACTCGTGTGACTGTTAATAACTCTACTACTAATGTGTTCTTTTTTGATTCAGATTGAAAATAGTATACTATAACAACTATTAATTCTTGATCACAAAGCCTTGGACAAGAGGGGGAAAAATATTTTGCATCATTATTTGGAGACAAAATCATTTAAAACTGTCTCAAAATAGATGCAACTGATTAATATGATAATTTATTTCTGAGACAAGAAACTAAAAAAGATTACATGTCCTGGAAGCTAATATAATAACAACTAAAAAAAAATCATTGATTTGATGTCTCTAGCTCAAAGGATGCATTTTTTATAGGATGAGTTCCAAATGACTGCCATTGTGCTTATCTCAGTAATAAACCATTATCATACTAATGGACTGCATCTATTTTCAGACACCCTGTATCTTGAAGTGGAAGTTGTAGTTGCATTTCTATTAAGTATTTATGATTATCCCATAATTCATCCAACTTAGACTTAAGAGTTTAATGAGGGAGAATTTACTGCTGATAGTAATTTGTTCCAAGAATCAACCATCCTATTACTAAGAGAATTTTGTCTATGGGTTGTCTTGCCGTATCTTTTGAAAAGACTTAATTTATATCCCCCTTGTTATATTTCTGTAATTAATGTATAGTAGGTTGGGATTTACAAAGAAAAATATCATGTATATATTTACAGACTTCAATCATATCTCCACTGGCTCAATGATAAGACACTTGAGGCAACTTGATCCTCCTCTGTCTCTTTTCATATAGTATGTTCTTCAATTCTGTTATCAATTTTGTAGCTCAATATTACCAAATTCTAGATGGAGTCTTACCAAAGCAATAAATAAATTTTTTGACATCTCACCATCCATATATTCATTTGATCTATATATCAATCCTCGTATTTTATTTACCTGAATCTCTGTTTGGGAAATTTTTAACTCTGGGTTCACGTTCATAATCAGATCTTTTTCCACTTCTGTGGTCTTAAGCAATTCATTATCTGAATAACTTTTTCAGAGAGTATTTGTGTTTTAGATTATTTTCCCAATATGCAGTTCCTAACATTTACATGTGTTAAACTTGATCTGCAATTTATTTGACCAATCCACAATAAATAAATCATATATATATAATAAATTCTCCAAATTAGGATAGTTTAGACATGAATTAATTTTGTGATTTGTTAGTTTATTTACTGTGCCATTGATTCTGTCAATGTAATCCTAACTTTATATATATATGTCATCCACAGACAGTTTCGTTATATCACAACTCTTCAGTGTGGCTAGACATGTAAGATGCTTGAAGCTTGGATTGAAACCCGCCCAACTTTACATTAGACTTAGGATCATACCACTCAGCCAACAAGCGAACCATATCAGCTAGGGAATTATAAGGCATTATGTAGTAGCTTTTGTTTGTTTACATTTTTGCCTTATCGGATACCAGAATGCTCAATTCATTCGAAGAGCTTTGCATACACACTGTCACTGATATTGATCATTTTTAAATATACCAAACTGATATATATTTATATTTTCCCCACCTCAATATATCTTTTATTAGATTTACATTGCATCTTATCACAAAATATTCTAACTTAATATACTGTCTGCTTTTTTGTGTTGCAGATTAAATCTTATTCCAAAATGTCCAAATTTTAGTAAAAATCTAAATGACCCTTGAACTCATTCCCATGTAACTATGTTCTAAGATTATATTGAAGCTTTTGTTTTGGAAGGAAAGAAGGTTTATGATTATCATTTCATAAGTTATCTCTGAAAATTTGGATCATTAAAAAATATTCAAACCCAAATTGGACTGGAAACGGCTTTATTCTCTAAGGGTATTTTAAGTGTATTGCTAAAAAAAAAAAAAATCAATAGGATGTGCCCCCCCCCTTCTTTTTAAAAAAAAAAATGTTACATAGAGAATTTTATACAAAGTATTCAAATATTAAAATATAAGGAGAGAACACTTGTGATTCTTATAATGAATTATGATAAAACAAATTTTTTTTTTAAGAAAAAAAAAATTTAAAGAAACACATTTTCCAGTTCATTCACTTATTTATTCTTTTCAGTTGAAAAGTTTTTCTTTTTGGATATCTTCTAAGATTTTTGGTTTGATTGAAATTATAAATTGTGACACCAAATTTTCTTTCATTTTTTTTTTTTTTAAATTGGGAAGTAGTTGGGGGAGGGGTGGCATTGTAATTGAACTGTTATAAAATAAAACAATGTTAACATTTGGTGGGTGGGGGTGGAAGAGGGAGAAAAATGAGCATCATTTCATTAGATTTATGGGAAAAAAATCAATAAGAAAAAACAATTACAACTAAATGTATTTAAGAAAAAATCTGAAAAAGATTTTTTTTTTGTTTCTCTTGGTGATGAATGAAAAAATACTGGTATGTAAAAAAAAAAAAAAAAAAAAAAAAAAGTAGATAAATCTTTTTTTTTTTTTTTTTTCTTTTTTTTAAAAATCTTTTTTATCAAATAAAAATTTGATTTCTTTTTCTCATCTAAATACTTAAAAATAAGTCAGAGCCGATCATAAAACAAATTGTTTTGCATTATTATTTTGATAATTTTCTTATAATTTTCAGCATAGTTCTTATTTTCTTTTGTCTTCCTTTTTCATAATATAATAAAAATGTGTGTTTGGATATTGTTGTCCACTTTATGACCATTCATTCTTGATTCTTTGGTAGTTGTATGAATACTGTTTTTCTTTTATTTTCCCCCTCCAACTTTCTTTTCCAACACATTTTCTTTTGACTGTACCATTTGGCAATAGCATTTCATATCACGTCATAAGGAATCTTCTTCCTCATTTTATTTCTGCTTGTTCACCACAGCATAAATTGGTTCCTGCAAGGTAAAAAAAAAAAAAAGTACAAAACTATTGAATAGACAAAAATACTGTGGAAGATTTAAATGGTTTGTTTTTATTTTTTGAAAATCAAACCAGATTTGTTTCCTCTTAGTAGTATTTATGTAATAGCTTGTGACTGTGTTAGACTAAGCAAAGATTAGTAACTCAAGTGTGTACAAGATAGATTTTTTGTTAGTAAGTTATCTGCCCTTAGCAAAGAAACGATGTTAAAAAAAATCACTTTTCATAAAAAGAAACAAACTAAAAAGTTATTCGACATTTTATGTTTCTGATACTTTAAAGTCTGTATTTTGTAAGTATTATAAATTTTTCTTATTAAAATGTTTTTTTTTAATCCAATAAAACTAATTTATTTCAAATCTATTAGGACCTTGAATAAGTTCTCGCTGATTTTTTTGTGAAAAGTAATGTTTTATTTTAAAAAATTAATAAGATGTCACTGAAAGTATTGTCAGTAGCTAGCCATTACTATTTCCCATCTTTTTGGTAGCATTTGAATTCCATGATGGAAAAACATCTTTTGAGGCTTACTACAAGTCGACCCAATTTTTTAAATCTTCATAAGAATGAAAGTGCTGCTCAGCCAGGCTGTGTGCCATCAATCGGAACAAATGACAATTGGACAGGGCAATGTCTGGTGGGTTAGGACTTCCCATTTAAGTGTTTCTAAGCAGGTTTTCACCCATTTTGCAACATGTGGCTTAGCGTTGTCATATTGCAAAATCACTTAATCATGTCTGCTCAAATAGTGGCTGTTTTTTTTTATTCTATGCTTGACTCAAATACATCAATTGTAGTCAATAGTGATCTCCCATGATGGTTTGAGCAGCTCATGATAAACTATGCCCAGCTGATCCCACCAAATGCAGAGCAGAAGCTTTGAACCATAGCTATTCAGCTTTGCCGCTGATGCGTGGCTAGGCTTACCCCACAATCTTCTACACTTAGAGATATTGTAGTGTATCCACTATTCATCACCAGTCATGATAAGATGCAAAAAACCTTTCCTTTTCTGTCACTGAAGCAGCTGTTCACATGATAAAATGCTCTTCGACGTCTCTCGGCTTCAACTAATACCCAATGTCCTTGTTTTGAATCATTCCTAATGTTTTCAAACATTTGAACTGTTGTGTATTCCACTCCCAGTGATTCTGCAAGTTCAACTAGCGACTGACACGAGTCTTCAAATTCTTCGTTTTCAAACTTTTTTGGTGCACTAGAGCGTTTTTTGTCTTCAACATCAAAATCATTATTTTTGAAGTGTCTAAACCAATCTCTGCATGTTGCTTCCAACAGAGCATGGTTGGCGTAAGTCTCTACAAGAATTCTGAGTGCTTCAGCTGCAGATTTCTTTTGAATAAAGTAGTGCAGTAAAATTCCCTGTAAGTACACTTTCTTTGGTATGAAATCCGACATGTTTAATGCTATGAAAAACAAAGTTGTTTATACTTTGATGAAATGACATTCACTAAATTTCAAGCTTGCTTATAGTACTTCCTTATAGATGCATTACCATCTGAAACTACACATGCGCAGTTCTGGGAATGCCATCTGTTGAAAAATCATGAGAACTTATTTAAAGTCCTAAAAATATATATATATATATATATATATATATATATATATACTGAATTAAAAAAAAAAATTGCTGTGAAGAAATTTCATTTCTGAGTAGAAAAAATAGCTCTATTATATAATAAAATGAATATAGGAAACTGCATTATTTGTCAAAAAATAAATAATAGGCTACAATTTCTGATGATATAAAAACTTTCTTCTCACAAGATTTCAAACTCTCATTCTAAAACAGGGCTTCTCAAATTTTATGCCTCTCTCTTTGAGGCCAAATTTAATTTTAATTCAACCACAAATAAATTGAGTATTAAATTACTAAATATAACTAATTTATCAGTGTTTAATATAATTTACATGAAAAAAGAATCCGTAAACTACAAATGCATCTTTTAATTCTTGAATTATGTTTTAATGGGAAGGATGGATTTGGTAGGCCCAGAGAAGATCACGAATATTGGGTTGCAGGTTTATGAGTTTAAGCTGAAATCACCACATTCTATGTTCAAAGTGCTTCTGTTTGCTTTGTAAATAATGCACATGGCTAAACTCTGATTCCAACATATAAAAACTTGGAAAAGCTAATAAAATTGGTTTAACAGTAGCACAAAGCTTGGGATAATTAGTTTTTTTTGTTCATCCAGTAATATCCAATTTATAAATGCAATCTTGCAAATTCATCTCCACTGCACACCTGCCAAAATTTTATTCCTTACCAGGAAGGAGTCTCTATGGACCACTTTGAGAAGCTCTGTTCTAAAGTAAAATAGAAATTTTACTTGGTAGATCTCTAGTGTTCATAAAGACAATTTATCAAAGAAACTGAAATATAAAACGAATTTAAAAAGCAACCATATTTTTTTCTTTCTTAATCAAAGTAGAAGAAATTAAAGATTAATAAAAAAAAAAAATTGGTAAAGTATTGTACTTGAAAAAATAAATAGCATTTGAATTTTTTTTTTTTTAAAGTGTCTATTAATAAATCAGTTTTTGTTTGCACACGTATATGGAATATTATATAATTATTATTTCTAATGTAAATTTCTGAAGTTAAAATCCACCTCTCTGCCTGGGTTGCTTCTTGACTAAAGCAGTAATTTGAATACTCCAGGTTGACTTTATACTGAATCTAAAAATTTAAGATTAAATTATCTATTTTTTCTTTTCACATGAAGTATTCTTACAATAAGATAAACATTATTTTAATGTTGCAACAACATTTTTTCTCCCCTCATAAACAATGCAATAACTCACACTGATTTATTTTTCAAATCAAATTCAGCCTAACCTTGTTAATGTTCCAGATATTAAGAGGCAATAATTTCCACTATTGTCTTTGTATGTATTTACCCAACCCATCTGCCACATGCAGGATGTGACAGTTAATTTTTTTCTGCAGAGTACAGCTAGTTTGAAATCAATCTTCATTCAAGACTGGTAATCTATCCAAGGCTAAAAAAACCAGACTGCTTTATTATTTACCCATAACTAGAGGAAGAGGTTAGAACAGATTGATTTATGCCTTTCCAAAAGGTGTAAAGTGTAAAGAGAAACACAAATAGCTTTCTTCAGGATTTTTTTCATAATTCAGATCACAGATTCCATTTCTTCAGAAAATAAATATTATGGTAAGTTTGTCTAATAGTTCTTGTAATACCCAAAGATTTCAGTATTTTCTACACATTTCCATGATGTTGGAATCGATGCACCAACATGGATATTGTACACTTTTTAGCAATTAGATTGTGAATAATTTTCATTTGTATTTAGCAAAATATATCTATATTTTTGTTTTCTGTTTGACCATCTAACAAAGAATCTAATCAATAATTGGGAAAAGTTTTGTTTGTTCTTTATAGATGGTCAAAAGGTTAGATGTAGAGCTATTAAATTTAGTATGTATACTTAGACCTTAGAAAAAGGATGTCCAATGAACAATTAGTGGGAAGTTGTTTTACTAAAATACCTAATTAATTGTACAGAATTTAATTTCAAAAGAAAAATTGATTTAATTTCTTAAAAAAAATTATATCTGATTAAGCAGTACTAATTAAATTTAAAAGTAGTTGTTTTAACTTGTAAAATAAGTTGTAAACTTAGTGACCTTGGTTGAGGGTGATCTGAAGGCTCCCTTTTCAATAGCTACTACACTGAGGTATAGGGGAGGGCACTACTCCATTCCCTGGATTGCTCCACTTTACCCTTGATCCTTACCTTATAATGCTGAGTGTTAACAAGGCAGCACCAAGTACCATTTTTAGAGTCTTTGGTATGACTCGACTTGAGATTGAACTCTGGTCTTTCAGACCATTGGTGAACACTCTACTCATTAGGCCAATGGCCTTTATTGCTTTAGACAACAATTTTTTAAATTCCTCATAGGAAAAGAGGAGCAATCACTGAGATAGGGTCTCTAACAAAAAATGAAGCCATATTGCTGAAAGGTGTAATTAATCATATAGAATTTAAATTCTCAAACATCATTTGTCCTTATCTAAATTTCTGAGATGAAGCTTGATAAATTTGATTATTTAGTATATTCAAATTATCTTCATCTTTATATTTACAATATCTTGGCCAATATGTCCTTCAGCCTTCAGGTATTTCATGTCAAACTCAAAAGTCTTCATGGAACTTTAAACTGAAGCCTTTATTTAATCCATAGGTGTTATGCTGATGTCCATTATGTCATATGTCCAGCAGCATACATAGCATAACGGATATGTGTTTAGTGAGTGCTTCTAAGTGAAATTGACTGGAGGTTGCAGGTTCAATCCTGACTACAGATAAATTATAAGAAATTACTTACTATAGCTTAAAACTTGTACCAGGTTTATGGTTAATAGAATTAGAACAATCTACTGCTGTGGTTTAAATAAAAGGTTTGGTTCAAAGTTCCATGTTAGCTCTGGAGTTCAACATGAAGGCTGAAGGATGTATTGGCTGAAACCTTGTGACCATAATAATAAAGATTAAGACAATAGTCCGAATACACTAAATGATAAAAATCATTTGTCCTGTGAAAGGGATTATTCTCATTTCTAATTAAGTTGATAGATTGATAGTTAAGATTTATTGATAAGCATTTTTGTTTTTTTCCAGACTATTCCAAAAAGACCAAAAAACATTAGGAGTTAAACTAAGATATTTTTCTTTTGAATACATAAGGTTGAATTTAAATGGAAAATTAAATCAAAGAGCAAATTATTGTATTGTTGAATACGAGAGGGAAAAATACTGCAATAGCATTATCTGCTCAATATATGCAAACAAAATATATTTAATATAAAAAAGAATTGTTTAGAAAAAAAAGAATTAAATAGAATTGATTTTTGAGATTTGTTTCTCATATCCAGTTGTTCAGAGTATGATATTAAGATTGCATCGTTTAGTGAGACTCCAGTTCTGGGGCTTTGGGGAATGTAGAGTACTCCTTCATTGCTATTACTCTTTGGTTTGCTGACCCAGAGTGGTACTATCTGTTAGGGTCCCATCTATGAGTCAAATAGTAATACATAATCATTTTCTACACTTGAAACCATTTAACCGTGCAAACAAATGACTTAACTGAGATCAGATAAAACCATTAGTGTAAGATAGCAATGCTTGAAACAATTTAACTATGTGCAAACAAATGAGCTCTGGCTCATTTAAAAATGTTAACTACAAATTATTTATTTACAAATCTTAAGTATTTTATATATATATATATATATATATATATATATATATATATATATATATATATATATATAAACAGCATTTGGCATTAAATAACCATAAAAACTTGATATGCCATAAAATATAACCAACCAACCATTGTATCCAGTTTAGACAAATAATTCAAGTTCGTTAAGTATATTTTATTATATATCATAAAAATAGATAACCAATTAGAAAAATATAATTCTCAATAATGTAAACTTTAGAAGTTGGAATAAGCCTCTCTGTTTGATTAAAGCAGTAATTATTTTTGAATACTCATAGAAATAAAAGTGATACCATGTTTTATCTATTAAGAAAATGTGAATGATTTATATAAACACACAAAAAAAAGCACAAATAGAGAATTTGAGGAGATGTAAAAGGAAAAAAAAGAAGAAAAATGCAAGATGTGGTTAGGTTGAAAAAAAAATAAATAAAAATGATTATTCGAAAAATTTTGCTTAGTAAAAAGGTTAAATTTTTAGATTCAGTATAAGTTAAGATAAATTTTTTATTTTTTTAATGAATTATTCATATCTTATTAAGTTTTACTCATTATTACTAGAACTAGTTATATTTCATCTTGTTATTGTTGCTTTTTACAAGGGTCATTCATAAAATAAAGTGAATTTTGCCTCTGAGTTGGCAATAGGAAGCATCTTTTTTCAAGGTAATCACGTCCCAGAAGACTGTCAGCATGACTTTCTTTAATGAATGCTGTGCCTGGAACTTTGTATTTACTGGAGAGTTCGTGTGTTTCCATTTCATGAACAGTCTTTTTGGCTCAGGCTTGTAGTGACAAGCCCTTATTTAGCCAAATAAATGTAAATATTTTTTTTTTTTATTAAAACATGCTTCTCTATATTCATCATTCTTCAGTAAATTTATCATGGTTTGCAATTCTCAACCAACAAAAATTTGATGACAGACCTCTGTTCAAGCCTGTTTTATTTGCCACCATTTTAGATAGCCTCAAAACAAATATTTTTGGAAGATTAAAAATAATTTTTGCTAAAAAAAACAATTCCAAACAATGCAGAAAAAAAAAAAAATATATATATATATATATATATATATATATATATATATATATATATAAAAATTTTGCTTAAAAAAAAAAAAAAAAAAAAAAATTCCCTCATTTATTAAATGACTCCTGGTATTGTAACACTGAGTTGTACAAAAGGATTAGAATATGATGACTGTATCCCCCTGTGTAGAGGAATAAGATGCCCCCCCCCTTAAAAAAAATGAGGTGTCTTGCCTATGACACTAAACTGGATCTGATGGTGAGGCTCCAGTTCCAGAGATAAAGGGGAGTGTAGATGAAACCTTCATTGCCATTACTGTAAAGTCCACTCTGACCTGGAGTAGGAGTAACTATTAAAATTCAATTTATGAGTCAAATAATCCTGTTTAAAAATCAGTCACATTAGACAGAACCAAGTGCAAAAAAAAAAAAAAGTAAACTTAAAAAAAAAAACTACACAAGAAATATAAATGTACAATGAACCCTATTCTCTAACCTCGAGAAATGAAATAAAATTAGATGGATTGACATGCCATTAAAATCAATCAGTCTAAATTGTATAGTCGTTGTCCTAAAAAGCAAAATTTGAGAAATATCTTCTGATGAAATTTGAATTTAAAAGTCAGAAGCTCTTATTTCATGAATATCAATTGAATTGCTTTTGTCACAGAAACTCTTTGGATGGTAATAAAAAAAGACGATGTAAGAAAATTAAGATGGATAGCAAACTAACAAGAGTTTTGTGTTCACTTCATGAAGTAGAAAAAGTGACCATCATAAGTCACTGGTTTTTAAAGTGTGGAATACAAATTAAGTCTAATTGACTAAAATCCTTTATTTCTGATTTTTCACTTATTGCTTTATTGTTAAAAAGAAAAAGTTGAGACACAAAAAAAAAGCACTAAGTTTTAGTAAAGCAAGTTATAAAATAACTATACTAAAACTTTTATCTTAGAAATTAAAATAAATTTATCTAAAATATCAGCTGACTTGAATATACAATATTTTATGATTGTTGCATGTAGAAAAATAATTCAATCGTCTGGTTACGTTTGACATCCACTTACCTGTTAGATAAGGACTTAGTTCAAATATTTTACTGAAATGTTTTTTAGGGTGCTTTTATTATTTAATTTTTCATACGTATATTTTTTATTTATTTATAAGAACTTTCATTTATTACTATTTTATGTTTCATGCATATATTTTTATCTATAAGGATCTTACTTGAAAGATAAATAAAATCATATCTTCCTTTTTTTTTTTTTTACTGCAATATGAACTAAATCAATAAAAGCAAGAAATGATAATAGAAAGGATGAAGAGTATATTGGTACATGGTATTGTAAAAAAAGCACAAAAATAAGATGGGGTAATGCTAGTAAAAAAAATTATAATGAAGTGTCTACTTTTTTTCTCTTACACTGTTTCCTCTATTATACAAAGAGTCAACTCGGAGAATTGTGACAAAAAGCGACAATAATAGGTAAAATAATTATACTAAAAAATTATTCATTGAAAAATGAAAATAAACTATTCCTATTCTGAGAACAAAATATCCAGTGACTAATTGCTGTATATAGAAAAATAATAGAATCCTGTTTAAAATCTATGCATAATTTTGGTTGTATAAAATAAAAAGTGCAACCAATGACCAACTATCTTGTTTAACTCTTTCTGTGCAGCATGACACAGCACTTCATTTACACTCTGATGACTTTCTTTAAAGTAAAATATCAGTTATAATACCATTATACAGAGTTAGAAATAAGCTGTTTTTTTTTTGTCATCCTCAAAATCCTTATGAAACTGAAGCAAATATTTTTGAAATTCTTTTACAGGAAGTTAAGATGTAACAATGATTTTTTTTCTTTTTTCTGAGACAGAAAGAGAAGTCCCTTTCAATTATCCTGATTGTTCATTTCTAAACCTGTAATTGAATGGATAAATGAGACTGATCCAAATCATTTTGTCTTTGTGTTATGGTAGGACAAAGACTGTTGAACTCTTTAGAGCTTAAAGTCTAGTTTTAGTGTCTAAAAAGTTAAATCCTAATTTCAAACATGTGCATACTAAGTAGAATAAAGAAAAAAGAAAAAGACTTATTTTGAGTCTCTCACTCAAAATAAGTCATTTTCTTTTTTCTTTTTTTTCTCCGATTTTCATCATTTAATTAGTCAACAAATATCTCCATTATTTAGATGAAGCATTCTCATTGATTTTTGACTACCATTCCACTTTTTTTCCCCTTAACTTTTGCTTTTTGGGCATTTTTGATCAAAATAAGAAAAAAATTAATTTGAATAATTGTCTAATCTAAATACATTTATGCATAGAAGATATTTACACTTTCATGTAAAAAAAACAAACTTTTCAAGTACTAGAATAGTCCAAGCAATCTGGATATACCTAGAACTGTAACAGAAATAAAACAGTGCTTTTGGTAGGCCAACACCAACTGTGTAATAAAATTGCAAAGATTGATCTATCTTTGAATTCAAAGAAAGTTGGATTGTTTTTTGTTAAATACTATCTCTAGAATTGACTGATAAAGATATCTTTTTCTTAAGTCTTTTATCTTTTATTCTTTTTAACTCTCATGATTCTGTGGGTGACTAAATTCAAATTCCTAAAACTGTATATGAATATAGTCTAATGTCATACTATATTATGTTTGCTGGCCCATCTTTTTCACCCACTGGGAATTCCTGGAATAAATTTTTAACTAGATTTATTTGTTTAATAGCATATCAACTCCTTAGAGTTATTTAATGCCAACATTGATTCATTTGTAAATATTTGATTGTAATCATAACTATATTTTCAAAGTCCCATAGCATTCATTTTTTTTGTAATCATTTGTTTGCACACAATTACAGTTATATGGTATAAAGTATATCTAATACAAATAATTTTCAAATAGATCTATTTGAATCATAGATGGGAACCTAACAGATACTACCACTTTGGATTTAAGTGGACCTGGAAGATTGAGCAATGAAGGACAGGAGCCTCACTACCAGATAAAGTTTAGTGACAAATCCAGTACATGAAATGAGTTTTTGATAGTACACCATGTCATGCACCCCCCCTTACCTCTTTTTTTTTGGAATGGTCATCATTTCTTGTCGGGAAATTCAACAATGGGAATTATTAAAAAATTAGAAAATACAGCAGCAAAAGGGTAAACGTGAATATGCAGAGATTTAGTAGTTAAACTGATAAGATGCCAAGTAATGTATTAACTGTGAGCAAAAGTTTCTAGCAATGTTTAAACATTTTTAAAAAGTGGGTTTTATATTGTGCTTACTCTCTAGTTTAAAAAACTAAAAACCAAAAAACTGGGAACTTTTTGCACACAGTAATTAAAAGCAGGTGAAGATACTGAATAGTAATCTGTAAAGATGGGAAAAGGAATAGACAAGCAAAAACAATTCTCATATAAGAAGAGGAGGAGGTGGTAACATATAACCAAGGGCAAAGGTTTACCTCAATAACCAAAAAAAAAAAATAAATAAATAAATAAATAAAAAATCAAACCATCATCTTCTTTCTGTATTAGAAAATTCTGTATCAGATATTGAAGCAATATATTGTGTGGTTGTCCAATTAACTTTTTAGCTTTCCTTAGTCTTTGATAGTTTTTAACCCTTTATTTACCAGATGCAGAGGTATCGAATAGACTGAAAGCTATACTCTGTATCCTTTGTAAGCCAGACACAATCTGACACATCAAATTAAGAAAAATACAATGGTAGATTTATTGAAGACAGCTACAGTAGACCTATTCGCCACAAATGTGTGAAAGTGAAAATAATTTAGTTTGGTAAGTAAGAGGTTCAAAACAACAATTTTGTTGATGCCAGCGAATTATGCTTTTAAAATTCAAGTTAAATATTCTATCATACATAAATAAGTACACCCCTAACAATTTTTTATAAGTTAATTTTCTTTAAAACCAAAGATATCAGGATTTTATAATTTTTCATTGTTGTGCTGATAGCATGAATTCCCTTGACACTCTCTTGATAGGTTCTATAGACTGCATCCAGTGTCCACACAAGAGCTGATGTGTGCCAGTCTTGGCTAGTTGGCCAACGCTGGTGTGTCCATGTGTAGGAGTCCACAGGAGAACATTGCTTATGAGTTCATCCTAACTTCTTCAGCAAGGCCCAGCATGTCTTGTTCATCTAACTTGGATGGTTTGTGAGATAGGAGGCAAGTGGCTGTACAACTGTTGTTTTGTGGAGTGCTGCTTCCAGCAATAGTTCAAAACAGCATTCTGGCATAATTCCCATCAAGTTTTTTTCTCTAAATGTTTTGTTTGAGTCCATGTAGTGCAACCATACAGCAGTACCAACACAGCTACAGCTTGGAAGAATCAGTGGAATATAAAATCAGATTTCCAAAGATCCATCTTCTTTTGAATTGAAAGACAGCTGGATTTATATATATATATATATATATATATATATATATATATATATATATAAAGCTACATCCAGTAAGTGTCCAGAAGTCCATGGGTATGGAATATTCATATATAGAATATATGAGGGATTTCATAATTCTATGGGAGTGCTCAATATATGGCTATTATTATATATGCCTTTCAGGATATATTTAAAAAAACTCACAGAGTGAATATATCTGAAATGTATTTGTTTCAGATTATATATAAACAATTATTAAAAAAAAATAATATTCATAAAGTTTACTGATAAAGACACCTTTTCTTTAAAGTTTGCAGTTTTTTAAAGTTTCAATCCTGTTGTGTTGGGTATGTGTATCAGTCCAAAAACCAGTACAATTCTTTATATATTTTTTATTCTTCATATTTTAATACTGTTGAGTTTGGTAATAAATATTCTATTTTAGTTAAACTAGAAAAAAATGACTTTTTGGTTTTCATAAAAATTGTTAAGGGTATGTTTATTTATGGTCAATACTGTATATAAGTGTACATTTAAACTTGAATTTTAAATTAACAATAAAAAAATTCACTTAATTATTATAACAACTGGTAGCATCTGGATTTGCATAAAGATAGAAATTACTTACAGGATAGAAGTTAGTTTCAAACCTACATATGCTGTAAAGGTTAAAGGAAAATGAAATTCATAAGGTTTTTTGTTAGATATAAAAGTAATAAAGAATCGATAAATACATAACTTAAACAGTAAAAAATATTTTATATTAAAAACAAAAATAAAGCAAATTTGAAAATATATTTTATATAAAGTTACTGTGTTTAAAAAATTCTCTTTAAAAGGTGGGGGAAAAATCTTTTCAGTAAAAAATGAATTATGGCATGAAAATGCAATGTTGGAAGCTACATGACTGGTAGTGAGATAGACAAAAAGCTTATATTTGTCTCTGCCTCCCACCAGACAGGACTTGACACAAGGTCAAATGACTCTAAGGTTGGATTATAGTGGGGGTTAGAGGAGGGGAAGGTCAGGCACAAACTGAAGCTCAAGCCCTGCTGGACTATTCTGGTCATTAGCCTACTTAGTGCAATATGGGCCTGATGAGCCAAGCTGGATATGGACCCAAACATAGGTCCAGGCACAGACGCCAGCTCAAACTGGACAGCAAGGTCCAGTACTATACAAAGATGTCAATAATGCAGCTCGCCCACCTGAAGGTGGCCCAGCCAAAGCCTCAAGTCTGCCATTGAGCATTGACCGTCCAACATGGATGCCAGATAGGATGCAGAAAAGCCACTGTGCGAAGCTGGTGGCTGATGAAGCTTGAGAGAGACAAAAAGGCTACAAAATAATGTGTGGCATGAGCATTCATTTTAAAGAAAAACAGATGTCTTTAGCTGGTATATCTCCATTGTTCATCAGATAGTTATAAAACTTTCTAAGAATAAATTCATTTTGGAAAAAAAATATTAAACAATGTCACCAATAGTCAGGAGTTTTTTTTTTTTCAATGTTTAACTTAGAATAAATAATGTACGAATATAAGCAAAGTAATAAAAATTCCAGCAAAGTACGTATTTACCCAATCTCTCCGCCAGAGGAAGGATGTGAGGCAGTCAATTTGTAAGTGGAGTTTGAATTTAGTTTTTTTCTTTTTTTTTTTTTTCCCCCCCAGACTGGTTGCTTAATCAGGGCTAAAGAACCTAGTCCAGCCTAATATTTACTCATAGTTGGAAGAGAGAGAACTGATTGATTTTTCCTCCCATGAGGGCATTAGTCTGAAGGGAAATGCAAACACCCTTGTCTAGGATTTTAGCGCCAGATTCCATTCCCTACAGTGATATCTGTTACATTAATTATTCCTACACTTGAAATACTTTAATTTTTTTGAACTTCTCAAATGAAGCTTTCTCTTTTTACTGCCATCCCGACTGAAAAAATTCAAATGTGTTTAAATGTCTGAGACCATTTTATTATTTTTTTTATTTTTAAGGAAAAAAGCTAAATAATATATTGGCATGTATCTACCGTAGAAGTTTTTTAAATCATTAAATTTTGTTATGGCAATATATTTGCTTGCTTCAAGTGATGGCAAGCATATCTTGTGTTACCATGACAATGGATTTTCTCATCACTCAATTCATTCATCATTGTGGAATAGAATATTTCGATGTTGATGAGTGTTATGCACAAAACAAACACATGCATTCTGTTTTAAATATGAGGATAATTTTCTGTTTATACCAGATGTCTGTTAGTTATCACAATAAGTTATATAAAGTCTCCTGTGGGGATACTAGTAGAGTAATGATTGTTATAATTGGAACTGGACTTGGCGACTTTAGTTAAAATCCAGGAAAAGCCATTTGTGTTTCTCTTCTTGCTAATGCTCTTGGGAAAGGCATGAAGTCATCTTTTCTTCTCCCAGATAAATAGTAGGATAGACTGGATTCTTTAGTTTTGTGGCAACCAGTACAAGAGAAGGAAAACTGAATTCAAACAAGCTGTACTTCACTTAAAAATTGACTTTGTGCCTTTGTGCTTTGTAGTGGAGGGATTGGGTATATACATACTTTAAGTCTCCTCAAATCTGCAGGATCTTTTTCAGCCCCTCATATATATGTGCGTGTAAGAGAGGGTGCTACCGAAAAGTTAGAAGACTGTAGTATGGATTTTGTCACAACCTTTTTTCAAGATCATCCTAAGGGGACTAATTTGAAAGAATTTGTGAAAAATATTGGAGTAGGTTTTTCTTTTATGGTAAAATCTCCTGAAACTGAGTCGCACTGTTGAGCGTGTGTGCATATATATATATATATATATATATATATATATATATATATGTGATTGTACACACATATATATATATATATATATATATATATACACAATCATTTAAAAAAGTTTGATAAGTGATAAGTGTTCAAATGCTGATCAGCAGAGTAGTTTAAGAACTAAGAATAATTAAAATGTCACCTTCTTATTAACATTTCATTACTATAAGTTTTATGTATCAACAATTTACAATACTGTTAAGCTGTTGATAAATAATAGAATAAAGAAAATATTAATTCATGTATCATGAGTGTAGCTATAAGTTTCAATAATCATTTTAATTATAAGCATTTAGACTTTTAAAAAAATACCAAGAATTCAAAACAAAGCAGCAAATTTTAAGATGGCAATGTAGAAACTTATCAAAACTTACATTCCCCACCAACCCCAATTGTTAAATTCTCAATTTACAAAGTTAAAAACATTTACAATAGGAAATACAAAGGTTTCGACTGGCAGAAAAGAGAATTTTTCTTCTGACCTGAGAAATAACAAAAATGAATATTTAAAAAAAAAAAAAAAAAAAAAAAAAAAAAAAAAAAAAAATTTAAAAAAAGAAAAATACTTATCACCTTTGAGAAAGTCTACATTTTTTTCCTATCTGTTTTTAAACTTTTTATTCATGTTTACAGACCTTCAGACAGATATATCAACTTATTTCTCTAACCAAATGAACTTACCATTTCAAAGGATGTCTCCCAGGAGAACTTTCTACACCCATTTGCTGTACTAACATTAGTATTAACGTTGGAAGGAGTTGACCACTGGCTAAAACCTTCAAAAGGATCTGTCCGAGCACCATTAGGTGGTAAAATGCTTGGAGAGACAAATGGGTCAGTTTGAGCCTCGTCAATCTCATGTTTTGTTTGTGTAGGAATTACAAATGGGTCAGTTTGCGCATTATCTGATTGTAGCTGTGTACTGCTGGGAATCGAAAAGGGGTCTGGTGTCTGATTAGCTTCAGACTTGAGGTTGGTTGAGGCAGGCAGAACAAAAGGGTCCAACTCTGTATTGTTAAGAGGCAATTTAGTTTGGGAAGGGATAACGAATGGATCATCAGGAGAAACAGAACTTGAACGAGATTTAGTAAGAGAGGAGGGCACAGCAAACGGGTCATTTTCAACTTTGTCTACCTTTTGCTTGAGGGGTGCTGGAACCACAAAGGGATCATCCACTTGAACAGTATTGCTACTTGAACTGGGCGTAGAAGAAGTAGTCGTAAAGGGGTCTATTGGAGGAGATTCAGTACGTTCTGAGCTGGTCTTACTTGAAGTTGGAGCGAAAGGGTCAGACTTAGTGTTGAAAGCAGGGAAGGCATCTGCAAAGTCTGCAGTTGTGCTTTTGGGTAAGGGAGACGTATTTGTCAAAGAAGGGCTTTGGATTGTCTTGACTACAAATGGATTGTTGTCTGGCCAAGAACTCACGCTGCTGGCACGTGTAACTGTAGAGGTTGTAGGGAAGAAGTCTTGTCCACTGGACAAACTCCGATTGCTGCTTGGTGAATAAGAATTTTCATTTTCAGTGAATGTAGACCAAGGCTGTGGGGAGTTGTTGTTAGCTGTGCTATTATCTAAACTGAGACCAGGAGAAACAGATGAGGTCTGGAAAACACTGTCAAATTTGGTGCTGTCAGCCCAGGCAGAAGAGTGGCTGAAATTAGAAATGTCGGAAGCAGGAGAGGAAGGAGAGAAGACAGAACTACCAGCAAGGCCACTGTCTGCCTGTGTCATGCCATCTTGAGAGATGGTCGATGGCACGGGCGAATTTGACTTGCCCATACTCTGGAGGCTGGAGCTTGATGACAAATTGCGACGTGGCTTTGGTGGAGGAGGTTTTAGAAGTTTGGAAATTTCTGAAGGTCGAGGCCTTGGGGGAGGTGCTGGTGCCTGTGATACCAAACTGAGGATAGTCTCTGATGGTAGAGGAGGAGGAGGAACAGCAGGTGCTGGCAAGTTAAAGTCCTCCTCATCATCTGACAGAATTGTTTTTTGGTCGGGTATTGAGGAAGAAGAAAGTGGGCTGGCATCAGGATTAGGACTGGTAGCCATGGCGATAGATGCTGGCAATGGAGGTGGAGGGTGGGATGGAGCTGGATGGTTGAATTCGATCTCTGATGGTTCAGGAGTAGTAACGGCATAAGTCACCTCCGTTGAGTGGTTTCTACTGAAACTGAATATGCCTGAAGACCGGAGAAAATGTTGCCCAGGCTTTTCTGGGCAGAAAGCAGGATCTGCTGGTAGCAGGGGAGATCTGGAAGGTTCTGGAAGCTGTTTTGGATCACAAAGCAGATCGTCGGATGGGCCAGCTGAAGGGATTGAAGCATCACTTGCCTGGAATGGAGTCATAGTGAAGACATCATTTGGCAATGGTGACTGGACGCCCATTGGTAAGGCAGCTGCAGAATTTTGTAGGTCCTTCTCCTTTTCCTGTTGGAGTTCACTTAGTTTCTTTGAAGGAGGCTCCAATTTGGGGAAAAGCTCAGCAGGTTTTTTGTGGGGTTGCTTGCTTCCGAAATTGCACAGATCTTCAAATAGGCTTTGATCTTGTGACATACGAGTGCCTGCAGTAGAAGGAGGTGCAACTGGGATGCTTTCTGGAGCAGCTGCACCAGGAGAAATGTTCATGGCAGCGGCAGCAGCAGTTGGTGGGCTGTCTGTAACTGGACTTGTCAAGACCTGTTTGTCAGAAGGTGTATTAGGTGATGATTGTTGTTGCTGTACGAAGCTGGAATTGAAACTGAGGCTACTGAAAGTGTTGTCAGCAGAAAAGGCATCGAACTTGCTGGGGCTGTTTCCAAGAAAGCTCCCTGATGAGGAGTTTGAATGAAATGATGATGGTGTCCCTGCCTGTGCTTGAAACATGGCAAAAGCTGGTTGCATGGCAGATCGTATGAGGATTGGCTGTGAGGCTGGCATTTGTGTTGTCAGAATGGGAGCCTGGGTTGATGTACTGGAGGAGAAAAGATTATCGCCAAAAGGATCTGTTACAATTGGAAGAGCACAGCTTGGACTGGCAGGCAGCTGAAACAACAAAATTAATTTTTTTAAGAACAAAAGCAAAACATGAGCTTAATAATTGGATTTTAAAAACCTTACTATTTACAATACAATCAACTTTTGGAAGTTGCTTCTGATATATTTCTTACAGTAAGGCAAAAATACAGTATTGCTTTGAAATAAGCATATATTTACCTAACATATCTGCACATGTGAGATGTGACACAAGGTCAACCTTTAAGAAGAGTTTAACAGGTCTGAATTCAGATTTTTCTTCTCCTAGACTGGTTGCCATACCAAAAGGTTAGTCTGCCCTACTATTTATCCATAGCTTGAAGGAGAATAGTAGGATTCATACCTTTCCCATGAATATTAGTGCTGTATGAAATGCGGAAAGCTTTGTCTAGGATTTGAACTTTGGTGATCATGTTCATTTTCTTCAATGATAACCATTACACTACAAGAGCCTCTAAAGAAATAAGTACACCACCACCAAATTTTTTTATAGACAGTTAATTTTCTTCCAAACCCCAGACACCAGGAATTTATTTCTTGTGGATATATCATATCAATTAATTCTATAGATATACTTAAATGGAATCATCCAAATTGAGTGCTCAATGTAAAGTTTATAATATATGTAGACATATATCATCATCATGTCCTGCTGCTAGCACGGATATCCCTGACCCTCTCTCGCCACTCCTCCCTATCATTCATCACTCCTGGCAGGTCTTCAGGGGACCCCCCCACACACAACGAAATGAATAGCATCCCATAGCCCAAGATATAGAACCTCCCAAAATTATATTTTAAATTCATTAGTAACTAAACATTAGAACAGAACTGAAAAGATAAGAAACTAGCCCGTGCCGCCATGAAGTTTAAAGGTTCAATACTGGTCAGTACAATGTCTTTAAGTCCTACTAATTTAAAATGCCAAAATTTTTACAAAATTGCACGCTGTTATTTTCTTTTCTTTGTAAAAGGACGCTTGAATAATGTATTTTAAATGTAAAGACATTTTTTGCAGTAAATCCAAATTGAATATATGACTGGTCGAATGGTATACACGGCAAAAAGGTTTAGACATATATAAATAAGCTTATACAGAGCAAAATATCACTGAGAAAAAAGAAAATCAATAATATATTCCATTATAAATTTATTTCATCTGTTCTAAAAGTATTTATTTATTAAAACTAACTTTAACTGATTAAAATAATAAATTAAGTATCCAATACCATCTGATAATTTTCAAAAATCTAACTGGTAAAAACAATAGATGATTTAATATCATACATATTTTTTCAAAATAAAAGATAAATAATTATAGATACCAATATAAAAAAAAATGGAAAGAAATATTAAGATGAATTAAATTAGAATTAAGATCCTATTTACCCAAACCCTTCGCTCGGGCAGGATATGACACAAGGTCAATGTTTTTAAGCGGAGTTTAACAGGTTTCAATTCAGAGTTTTCCTTCTCCTAGACTAGTTGCCTCACCAAGGCTGAAGAGCCTAGTCTGCCCTGCTATTTACCCATAGCTGGAGGGAGAATAATTGGATTCATACCTTTCCCAAGGGTATTAGTGCTATGTGAAATGCAATCAGTCTTGTCCAGGAATTGAACTTGTATCGCCGTGTTCATATCCTGTGACGATAACCATTACACCACGGGCACTTCAATTAGAATTAAGATTATTACTAAATTCTTTAAAATGAATTTGCAATTTAATTTAAAAAATTCTATTAAAAACTCAGAAATCAAAAATATGTTTATCGATAATGAATTAAAAAAGATCAATATTGAAGAACGGGCGGAAGTGAAGATGCAGTGAAATCACTTATTATGCATTGGAGGATTTTCATAAGATGCATGAGATGCTCTTAGTCAACAGTATAACAAGGTTTCATTGTATCAACAGACAGTTTTGCACTTGGGAAGTAACATGCTTGAACACACAAGCTGCATGAAAACCTTATATGATCAGTTGAATGAAATGAGATGGTTTTGCATTTCTATTAACCATTATTGTGTTCAACTGTGAATTGTTGACTAACTTGTCTTAATCAGTTTGTGCTTTTTTTCATTTTAGGAATGGATGTTGGGCAATTGTGATGCTTGCTGCTATTGTTTTGGTTAGTATTCCTTTGTGAGCTGAAGGTGTCAAGTATTAACATGTGCATGCTAGATTGTAATACAGATTGATATAATTTTTGAAGTCTTTGGCATGAAATAATATAGCACTGGATGATTTTCATATGTACATGTGTGCAAGAATACAGACTTGTGTGAAAGCCAAAAGAAGATATACAGTTTAATTATACGGTTTTGAGTTTTACTCCCTTATCTTGGAACTTTTGCATGTATTGATCTTTAAAAGTGATCATTCATGATAATGCAGCTATATTACCTGCATGTATAATCTGGAATAAATGAAATGATGTTACAATTTTATTTTTCTTCAGCGTGTGTGTGTGTATAGATATATTATACACACACACACACACACACACACACACACACAACATTGCCTTCTCTATTGGAGGTTGTATTCATCTTCTCATGAAAATGTCTTTAACAATTTAATAAGGATAGAACATCTATTCAATGCTGGAAAAGCTAACGTGAGATTTATTTTTTGTGGTATCTAAGCATACATATGTATGCTACATATGAAAACCTAGTAAAAAGCAAATAGAATCTTGAAAAATCTGCCCCATATTCTAATATAAACCATCACAAACCTTGGGGGATGATTGCATGATGATCTGATTACCAACAACTGCGGAAGCGAAAGGGGGCGATGGAGCAGCTGGTGCTGCATATGAGACGGGGAACATTCCAGAAGGCATAGCGGCTCCAGGAGAAGCCATTGGCGGAAAGGCACTGGAAACTGGCATAGGAAAAGCTGCTGCAGCCACTTGAGGACTGACCGAGCCAACAGGAGACTGCTGGCCCACCACAGGCAAAGATAGAGAACCACGAGAAGGTATTCTAACCCCTGAAGAGTTAGAACGAACAACTGGAGGTGGTGGTTGCAAGAGTGGGCTAGGAGTCTGGCTGACTGATCCAGCTTGGTTGTTGATATTCCAAGGATCTGCGTTGTCCTGGGCTGCTGCAGCTCCAAAGGGGCTGCTGGCATTTGAGTGAGCTAAAGCATTTCCAATGGAATCCATGCCCTAAAAATTAGACGGAGAATAAGCAAGAAAAAATGAATTAGTAAAAAAAAAATTTTTTTAAAAAAACCATTAAATAACACTTAACATGTAAACACTAATGCATTGAGGAAAAAAAAATATGATCAAATATACTAAAATTTGATACAAAGATATACATATATTCACACGTAAAATAAAAAAATTGAGCCCATTTTATATATATATATATTTTTGTTAAAATACAAGAAAATATATATTTGCTTTGTGGGTATATTTGGTATTAAACAGCCATGAATTGAGCACTCATTCTTTGGATATTCAATCCTATAGACTTATATATATATATATATATATATATACACATAAAATGTACACAAGGTGATATAGATAAGTTATCAGACCAACCAAAAGGATAATGACCAGATTTTATTTTTAGTTTAAGAGTTGAAGTGTTAAATTTGAGAAATGATGTGCCAAATATATTGAACTGTTTGATGAATATATAAAATAGTATGGACATCTAATGTTTCTGGGTCATTCCTTTTTTTCATTGAGCCAATAACTTGACAAGTTGCATTTTTCTTTAAACATTGAGCTCGTTTCAGAGCTGCTTTGACCAAAGGAAAACTCACTTGAATAGTTGTATTAAATTGCAGAGAGACAATTTTAAGGAAAATCAATGTTTCATACATTGTTAATTTCTGCCTAGGTAAATACAGTTCCAGTTTCGAGCACACCTTATAATTTATTGACATGTTGCATTTTTTTTATGTTGTCTTTTTTGCTTCTCTTCAACATGTCTTATTTTATTGCAATGATTACACAATTTTTCAAGCACTTTTGTCTCGTGAGAACTCTAATATTGAGGTTTTGAGAAAAAGTGCTTTACAGAAATTTATATATCATTTTCAATCTATAAGAGTTTTTCATGCCAGATTTAACTGGCTTTTTACTGAGGTGACAGTAAGTCTCCTCAGCTCACCAGAACTCTTCTAAATATTCTAGCTAATTTTAAGTGCTGTGGTCTCGATGGTCTTGTTTCTTTAGCTGATCTCCATTTCCCCAAGTCACTTTTCCAGACCTTTGGGTACTAACTATTCCAAAGAGAACCAACTACAATTGTTATCACCTTCATGTTCCACAGCCTTTTCAGCTCTTTAGCAAGATCCAAGTATTTGTCTTTTATTTTGCCCCTGTTTCATAGGAATGACAAAATTCACTAGATGACAAGTTCTTTTCTCGTTAAATGAAACTGTCTCATGTGGTGGTTGGGATGGGGGTGGTGATCTTTTCGTAATTCAAAATTCTACAGAATCTTGTATGTCTAATTTCTAGGACAGATCCTGGTTCATCCTTATATCATTTGCCAGTATGGTTAAATTTTAATCTGTTGCACAATTCCCAGTGGATCACCTTTCCAATCCAGTCTTGCCTACACTTGTATTCCTTTTTTTGCCAATTTACTGCATTTGCTTTGATGTAATTAACTGTTTTATCTTTGTCACCACATAACCTACACTTGCTATTCTTTGGTATATAATCAATTTCTGATATAAACACTTTGGCTGTCCTTATAAGATACGCTGGACCATTCTTGGTTCTTATGGCATTATTGTGTGTTATTAAGAGATTCAGCTTCTCTTTTTAACCAAGTCCAGGTCATCTTGTATGCAATTTTCTTAGTTTGTCACTTGAAGTATCTGTACAGTTGTTTTTCTTCTGATTTTTGTTTTCTGGAATTTTTTTGGGCTATTTTTCTGTTTGTCCTTAAGTTATTTCTGCTGATATTGCTGTTACTGGCTGTTGTAATTAGTCTTTCTGTGCTCTTTTTTTGTATATTCTTTGAATTTCTGAATTGTTGTATTTACACAATCTTCAATGCTGGTGATTCCTCTTCTTCCTTTTCTGGATAAATTGTCATCTCTTGAATGTAAGGTCTTTTTTATAGTCATCAATTTCCTTGTTCTTTGGTCTATCTGTCCGAGTTCCTCCCTTGTTCATTTTAAGAATGGTCCTGTGTATCTTACAAAGAAGACTACCCAAGTATTTATTCTTTTGATGAGATTTTTGCAGCAGAATGTTTTGTTCTGAGGTACTCCCCCCACTCCTTTCATCTCTGCTTGATGGTGTCTGCATCATATATTCCCAGTTATATGAGCAGTTTCTCCCATGTGTTCTGATGCTTTCCTGACAGGACAATTCTGTTCTTTCCATTACTTTTTCTTCCCTTTTTTCCTTATAAGCATGACACATTTTTCAATTCTGTTTCTATATATTGATGACCCAGTAGGCTGGGGCTGCAGAATACACTGACTGCATCCCCACAGAGGGGCAAGACTCCCCCAACAAGTTGTCTGGATAGGACACTGAACAATCCGATGGTGAGGCTTCAGTAATACTGGAGTTTTGGGGAATGCAAAATACCCCTTTATTGCCATCACTTCCAGGTTCACTTTTGCTCAGAGTGGTAGCACCTGATAAGGTCCTATCTATAGGTCAAATAGAGATGTTTGACATTTAAACTGCGTACTTATACTTAACTTAATTGTTTGAAATAGAACTGTTTTTACATTTAACTGTGTGTAAACAAATGACTGATGTTTAATTGAATTGTTAGTGATACATACCAAATACTTGAAAACATTAAACTGTGTGCCAAAAAATGATTAATAGTAAATAGAATTATTTGTATTAGATAGAAATAAGTGAAACCATTTAACTGTGCAAAAAAAAAAAAAAAAAATGAGCACAGGCTCGTTTAGAAATAATATTTAATATTTAAGTATATAAATGATTTGGTATTAAATAACCTCCAATGGTTGATATGCCATAAAACCATGCTAAACCAATCCTATATTTTGACAGTAGATTTTAATAGTTTATATAACAGTTTCTTTTTTATTCATTGTTATAATTAAATATTACCATCATTTTCTTGAAGGAAAAGGTAAACTAGTAATGATAACACTACATTAAAAAAAAATCCAACTTTTTAATAAAAAGTTTGAAGGGTATTTTTTTTTATATGACAAGAAAAAAAAAATCAAAAGAAGCTGTTAGAAACAAGACACGGCTGAATTACTATATTTTATTATCATAGTAACAAGAACATTCAGTCAAATGCAACAAGAAACAAAGAAAATTATCTAAAACCATGCTTATACCTATGTTGAGGAATTCTGTAATCTGATTTTTGAGGGAGAAAATATTAAACTTGTTAACATCAGATAAAAATAAAAGCAATTTTCTAAAGGAACACCTAGAAGTCATCAACATTTCCTTAAGACTTTCATAATTTGTCTTAAAAATAATTGTGAAGGACGTACATTTTCAAATTCTTCATGATCATTCTCTTTGCATTATTGACTTTTAATGCAAGTTTTTGAATAATTTAGATTCCTTATTTGCATAAGGCATCAACTTATAAAGTTTGGATTTTAGGCTACATTTAAGTTTTACTGACTTCCAATTAAAAAATTTAGGCTTCATTGACTTCAAATTAAAACAACAATTCCCAGTAAATTATAGTAGAATTAATGAAAGATATATAAAGAGAGATATAGAAATGCCTCAAACACTGCTACAAACCTTTGAAGAAAAAGGCTCAGCTGAAGAAGAAAATCTAACAGTACTGAATCTAAATTCACTTTTCATGGCGTATTTTAAAAGTTGACCCATAAACAAATCAAAGGATAAAAATACAATCTCAAAATGATTAAATTAACATTATTATTAATAGAAAAAAATGATTGGAAAATAGTTCTTCCTTGCAAATAAGATATTTCTACTTATTACATATTTATAATATGATAGAAACATGGCTAAATATAATTAATATTATGATAAAATTTCATTTAAAACTTATGACTATAAAATAGAAAATATTCTAAAACATCTAATATGCATTAAAGAATAATAATAATAATAATGGCAACAATTCATAATATCCCATCAAATAACAGGAATACTTTTTATCTTAATCCATCTGATAAAAAATTTCTCATCTTCATTAAATTTTTATATAATAATCTGATTTCTGTATAATTGTATTTGTTATTGTGACATGGCAAAATTAGCACATTAAAGCACAGTAATATTGCTAAAATGCTCTAAATTGAAAAATAAAGCAATTTACAGTTTAATTGGGCCACTGGTTTCTGAGTAATTTCAAATTAAGTATAAACTGATTTTAGAATAGTCTCCAAGTCTGCTAATTACAGAGTTTTTTTTCCTTTTTTTCCTTAATATCAGAATTAAAAGAATAAGCAGGGAAGAATTCTAAATTGAGTGATAATCATAAATTCTATAAACAGAAAGTGTCTTAAAAACAAGTCAAGGCTACTAAAGGTAGCATTTTTAAGTAAGTTTTTTTATAAAGAAAACATTTTAAAATAATATTTATTACAAATATCAATATATAAAAGTATTAGTTTGCAAGCGCATAGACTATTCTAAAATGTTGGGACTGATTAAAAATGTCACTTTAAAAAAATTAGTATTGACCCAAAAATTTGTAAAAGCAAAAGGTGGTGGATAGAAAATCAAACTGTTTTTTTTAAATTATATATAAAGTCAGAACTTAAATTTAACTGTCTAACCAAATTCTTTTCACTTATTTGTCTTTTATAGATTTGTGTTTCAAATCTTTCCAGCATTCTCTCTGGTTTTGTTTTCACAGGATTGAACATTGCCTCTATGTATTATACTTTCTTTCTAGAATTAATAAAATAAGAAATTGAATCAAATTTTAGATGTACATTAATTCTAATTGGTTAAACATATAAGCTGAACTAAATCAAACTGTATTCAACATATCTGTAATAATCAAGAATTCAGTGAACATAGAAGTTATTTCAAGACTATATGCAATTATTTTGTGGTTTCACAAGAATGATTCTGAAGAGTTCTTAATTTTCTATGCAACAATTACAGAGAATGATTCAATTTTACTCCATTCAAAAAGGAAATGGCTTCATTTTAAATGAATAATTTTTTTTTAAATTTAGCTACAAGCTATCAAATCTTGTATACTTGACCTTTTAGGTCAATTTTCTGATCCAATCAAAATATAATTTTTGACTTTAAAATCAACAAATGGTAAGAAGACTCTTAAAGATTTCTTTGAAGACAAACATTTTTCTGTTAATTTAGTTAGTAAATACATTCCACAAAGTTAGTGAAAAATGACTTGTTTAGATATCAAAGAATAAAGCCTGGTGATTGAAGTTTTGCTGTGGTCACTCCAGTTCCAAAAGTATGAAGTCAGTTTGTATCATCAGTTGTCAAAAAGCAAAGGCCATGGGGGGTTCAAAATGCACAAGTTCTAGCCTCCTACCTGCTGTATCGTGATTAAATCTGTTTCAAGGTCCAACAGATTTTGTGTCGCCATCTTCTCAATAGGTTTATTGTTGGGTGGAACCTGATAACCATGGCAAAGAAATAAAGGGTTCAAATTAGAAGACAGTTAATTTCTGCAAGGTGGGGCAGTGGAAGGAGAGGTGTAAAACATAGTGGCTAAGCTGTTAATTTGATATCTGCTTGTCAGTCTGAAGCAGAAGTCCTATGTAGGTCATAGTGGAATGTTTTGTTTTTTTTTTTTTTGTTACATAGGGAGACCCTCAGCCAAAGTAAAAAGAAAATACTTACCAAAAGATTAGTTGAGTTAGGAATAGGAAAATAGGTGCAAGACAAAACAAAATGTAAAAAGTAAACAAAACAAAGAAATACAGAAAAGATCTGAGACCATATGTAACAATCTCCTCCTTCACACACTACAGAATTATGTAATGGTTATGAATATATTTACCCAACCCCTCTGTCATGAGCAGAATGTGATACAAGGTCAATTTTTAAGCAGACCACAACTGGTTCAAATTCAGAGTTTTCCTTCTCTGAGATTGGTTGCATATGAAAGTTAAAAAGCCCAGTCTATCCTACTCTTTACTCATAGCTTGGCAAAGAAGAAATAGATTCTTATCTTTCTCAAGGACATAACGGAGAAGTGAAATGCAAACAGTCTAGTCCAGGATTTGAACTCAAGCTGCGATTCCATTTTCTTATGATGATAACCGTTACACTAAGCATGCCTCTTTTCAAAAGTTTTTCTTCTCCTAGACTAATTGCTACACTAAGGTCAAAGAGCCTAGTCTATCCTATTAACTTGTAGTTAGAGGGAGGGAGAATAATTGGATTCATACCTTTCTCAAGAGTATTAGTATGTAATGGTTATGTTTTTGAATAATTTGTAACTGGCCATTTGTTTGATATACAATCAAATTCAGACTATTTTTCAGAAAAGAAAAAAAAAATTTTTTCTACTTTTGGAAATAGGTTAAGTCTTTATTTCTATTGCAATCTGGTTCTTGAGTTAAGAAACTAGAAGTACCAGTTTTGCCATTGTTATTTATCTATAAAAAGGTGGTAGGACACTCTCTCTGACTGAAGTTTTGTATCAAATTTATTACAATTATCTTACAGAGCACTTGCAACAATTTCCTATATAAAATGAAATTATGTAATATACAATTAGCCAGTATAAATCATCAAGATCCTTACCTGTTCATTTTTTTACTCCATTGTGAATTATATAATAATACTCTTTGAAATTTGCAAAGAACTTGAAAATATATCCCCCTTCTAAAAAAAAAGAGGCTAATCAAATTCTTATCTGATGATTGCTTGGGTTTATTTGTCTAATGGCATATCAACTCCTTATGGGTTATTTAATGCAAAAATTTGATTAATTTTTAAATGTTTGATTTCAACCATAAGTATATTTTCAATGTTTTTTAATTTCTGTCTTTTTTTGAAATCTCTCTTTTCTTGTCATCCTATCTAATACTAATAATTTACAGTTATATGGTTTTAAATAACTATTTATATCTAATAATAATTTGTTTGTATACTTACATTGTTTCAAGTAACTAATAATAACCCTTAGTAAACAATCATAGCTTTAAGTAACCATTCTTAATAATAATAATTTACATACAGTTATATGGTATCATCAAGTATTCCTATCTCATACAAATAATTTTCAGTCCAGCCAGCTGGAGCTGTAAATACACTGACTATATCTCTGTAGCCTTAACAGTCCAGTCAGCTGGGGCTGTAGAATATGTCAACTGTAGAGGGTAAGAATATGTCAACTGTAGAGGGTAAGATTCCTCTCCCTCGAATAAGTATCCTATATATGACACAAAACTATCTGATGGTGAGGCTCTAATCCTGGAGCTCTGGGTAATGTGGAATGCCTCTTCATTGCCATTACTCCTGGGTCCACCCTAACCCCGAATGGTAGTACCTCTTAGAATCCCATCTATAAGTCAAAAGAACTGTTTAACCATTTAACTGAGTGCTAACAGATGATGGATATTAAATTGAATTATGAGTATTAGATAGCAATACTTGAAACCATTGAATTGTGTGTAAACAAATGAGCCCTGGCTTGTTTAAAGTGTTACCTACAAACTATGCCTTTATATATATATATATATATAAAAACGAACAGGATTTGGCATTAAATAACCTACAGGGGTTGATATGCCATAAAATCCAACCAATCAATACTGATAAGTGTCAGACAGATTTATTTTACCAACAGATAGAACCCTAACAAGTACTACCCCTTTAGGTCAGAGTGGACCTAGGAGTATTGGCAATTGGAGGGGATACTCAATATTCCCCAGAGTTCCAGAACTGGAGTCTCACTATCAAATGCAGTTTAGTATCATACCCACGACACAGATTATTATTTGAGAAATAGGAAATCTCAAGATTTATATAACAATTTAAATTAATCAGTAACTTAGTACATTTTTTTAGTAATCCCAGAATTGCTTCTGACTGACTCTATAGACCTGAATTTTTCATTTTGAAAAGACAAAGAACTTAAAACTTAAGAATTCATTTAATGTCTTGTTTCTTACACAATTGGAATTGTAATGTTTAAAGCTTCCACTTATCTACTCAACGAAACCTAACACATCAATAAGCTCATTTAGGAGTCGTCAAGGAATTTAGCCCATGGGCAAATTTCTTTGTCTATGCAAAAAGAAACAAAACTTTCAAGTATTATTTTTCATTTTTTTTTAGTTTACTGCATTCATTTAACATCATCTGACTGCTTTACTTGAAAGCACAAAAACTGTTTCATCATATAGAAAATGTTAAAGAAAAAGCACATTTAGATGCCATAGTTGGGCACCTCATGTGGTGTAATGGTTAGCAAGCGAGATTAGTAGACTTTTGTTAGTGAGTTCAATTCTCACTGGAAGCCAGAGACTTTCTGTCTTGTACCACATCTAAGTTAAGCCTAGCAAATAACTTTACAAATTCCATAGTTTAAAATGGCTTTAAGAGTTAAATAAGGTTTTTAACTTGTGCATTGTATGTCTTAACTTTTATTCCCAACTAAATTTTCCATGCTGTAAGTGAGGTTTAGAAAATGCTAATTGTATCCTCTGCAGAGAAGTAATATCCCTCTTCTCAAAAGGAATTTCCTGGGTATGAAAATAAATTTGCATCAGATGGTGAGGCTCTAGATCTGGAGAGTGTGAAGTACTCTTTTGATGTAATTATTCCAAAGTTTACTATGACTATGCAAATTATTAGTATTTGATAGGAATACTTGGTTTGGTTTTATGGCATATCAACCACTGTAGGTTATTTAATGCCAAAACCTCTTATATATATATATATATATATATATATATATATATGATATATAAACACATTCTGTTAATAACATTCTTAAATGAGCCTGAGGTCATTATTTTGCACACAATTAAATGGTTCCAAGTAATGCTATGTATAACTAACAATTCAATTAAACATCAGTCATTTCGTTATACACAGTTGAATGATCAAAGTTCTATTTTTAACAATTCAATTTAGCATAAGTCAACTAAATTAAATGGTTCCATTTATTGCAATATATCACTAACAATTCAATTAAAAATCAGTTATTTGTTTGCACTCAGTTTAGTCAAACAGTTCTATTTGACCCATAGATAAGACTATCAGGTGCCATCACTCTGGGTCAGAGTGGAGCTGGGAGCTATGACAATGAAGGTACTCCACATTACCCAAAGCTCCAACGTTATTGGAGCCTCACCATCTGATTGTTTAGAGTCATATCCGGGACACTTGTTCAGTGGGGGGGGAGTCTTAACTCTCTGCAGTGAAGCAGTCAGTGTATTCTACAGCCCCAGTCATCTGGGCTAGGAATATTTGATATCATAACTGTATGCAAAGGACTGTTTAGAGACAACAACACAAAAAATGTAAATACAAACATACAATGAATGCAATTTTCTCTAACCTTAGTCATTAAATAACCCTAGATAAGTTGACATGCCCTTAAAATCAATCAATCAACCAACTAAATTTTGTGGGTAACATTTACTTTCATCCCTGAAAGTGGTTGGTACAAATAGCACCCTAAGATTTTGTTTCACTCCAATCAAAAGAATGAACCCTTTAAATTTGGCTCAAATCTGCCTTTTTATAGTAGAGAAAGAACAAATCTTGTGGAAAATAGAATGAGTTGATCTTGTAACATAGACCAACCAGATTTAATAAAATATGTTACATATGTTCTCAATTTAAACAGTTAAGAAAGAAAAAGAAAGAAAAAAAAACAAAAAGAAAGATAATTAGAAAATGAGAGAAAAGACTTTTTTCAAGCAAAAGAAAATATAAAAGGAAAATACCCACAATGCCACAAGGAACAAACAAAAATAATAAAAAGAAAGTGTTAGCATGTGTTGTTAAAACAGTGTAATTTGATCTTGTTGAGTTAATGCTGTTAAGAGAAATTAAATGCAGAATAAATGAAATATTCATATGTACAATGTAAAAAGTCTTTAGGTATTTAAGTAAGCCTTATTGATACAGACAATTGTGTGTATGAAAAAATATGTATAAAACAAATGTGTAACAGATGGTCATATATGTAAATATGAATATTTTTATACATCAGTCAATCCTTTGTAAAAGAGTTCTCAAATTATTGCTTATGCATCATTACTATAGGTTATTTCAATTATGGAACATTTTTGTAATTCTCATGTGTTATATAAAAAGTCCATTGCTTTGTAATACAAAAACATATCACACAGTTTTTATTCAAATCTAAGAATGCAGACCAGATACTCCTTATGTATTTTACATACAAAACCCCATACTGTTTGGATATGATAGGCAATATTCTAGTTTAAAAATGTAAATAAAAAGGCATCATTTTTTCTCATATAAAATGTACTAAAGATCCTAACATACTTTTTTGAAAATTAGACTGAATACATAGATGAAAACTGGCTTATTTTTTGGGGAAAGATTTTGTGCATACCTAATATCTGTATGCCCACAATCATTTTTGTATACAGCATGATTGAAAATAAACTCCATATTATCCTTTCTTTTTGTAGTATCATATGTAAATGAGATACTGTTATAAAAGTAGTATTACCACAAGTGCTGTCAGTCGCTATCTACTTGGTTACAACTTCAGACAAGACGTCAATTTCCAAAGATAACTTTATTTCCTTAACACTTTTTATATTCATTTCATGTAAAAATTGTTAAGAAATAAATAAGAAATTTAAAATTTCAACCACCCTGTGTGTGTGATATATATATATATATATATATATATATATATATATATATATATATATATATATATATATATATATTATTTGATAAATTAAAAAGTCCTCAAACTAAAATCGATTAATATCTCATCTTACTATTTTTTCATTACCATAAATTTTGTATATCAAATCTGATATGTGAAGCATTACTATATGAAACTCATAGTAATGAAATAATACTGAGAGAGGGAATGCTCAATGTCAGCATTATTTATATGTAAATCTAACTTGGGATAGTGTAGACACGGTCAATGACAGCTAAGTGATTGTCAGTTTTCTCATAAATAAATTAACATTAAATAAATTGGCTAATGGAAAATGACTATGAAACTCATCCCCCTCCTTCTAGTAAAATAAGAAATCAAGATGTGTAAGAAAATTGTTTTAGAATTTAAACCCTGATTCCACTTGGCACATTAGGGTGTTTTTTGTTTTTGTTTTTCTTTGTAATTTAATACAGTGTACATTCCTAAAATTAATTAATGATGTATGTTGTAGATTCCTTATTGCTAAAACTGCTGGATTAAATGAGACTTGAGTTGTCTTGAGTTTCAACAAAAGAGGAATGGTGACAAATACACAGATTAACCCAACACTCTTATCCACAGCAATGCCTGTAACCCAAGCCATTTCTATTTTATAAGAGGAGCTTGATATATTAATTTTGATCTGCTCTAAGGCAGGGCTTCTCAAACTTTTTATTTTAAGGCACTCCTTGCCACTAAATTTAATTTTCATTCATCCTCAAGTGAATTAATTGAATATTATTGACATTTTTTCTTAGTCTTATTGGATCCCATTACAGAGGTTGACTTTTCTTTTTTTTTTTAAAAGATTTTTGGTTTCAAGATTAAAATTTCTATAAAATACAGAAAAGTAATAATAGATAGAATATTGAATCATATAACACTCACACTAATAAATACCTGGCAATATTGAAACTGATTTAACAAGAGATCTAGATCTCTGGGATCAGAGCAGGATTTTTCATTAATAATAATTTAATTATAGTCATTAAAAATCTGTTAACATGGATAAGAATTAAAATTTTAGGCATTCTTTTCAAATTTTACATTATTTTTCTTTCTTTTTTAAATCTATATTTTTATTCTTATTAAAAGGTTTTTTTCCCTGAAGACATCTCATAACTATCATAAAAAATGCTCTTATAGAATTTTGTATTTTAATAAAATAATTTTTAAAAAATATTTCTTTTGTAAAAATCATGATTGTGCTGGTAATGTCACTAAAAAGATCTGGATCTTTTCATCCCGTCAAATTATTCATTCATTTAAATTACCTATATGTCTTCAATGACATAACTTATGGCCATCACAGCCAATCAAGCATTCTACTAGGTGTACACTATCTGGCAACTAGTCTACATGATCAAGCAATTATCTTGTTACAAAGGGATTTATAAATGCAAACTAGTAAATTTATCCCCTATAGACCCTATACTTTTATTCAGCCTACCAAAATTTCATTCTCCTTCAGAGGATCTATATAGACTACTTTTATAGGCCTGTATTAGACCAATGCACCTATCCACAGCAATCCCTGTGATTTTTATTTTATGAGGATCTGTAGTAGGGTTAGTATTCCTAACTTGTATAACTATCTAATCATGGATTATACCTTTTCTCTCTCTTTTTTCTAGAGAACTATCTCAACTATTTGTTGAGCCCCAAACACTAACTTTACAAATTTTTACTGACCTTTTTTGGATCAGCATTTTCATAAGGAACTTTAAGCCATGACTATATATACTAGAGTATCATCTGATAACTATCCAGGACTCTTTGTTGACTTTTGCAACCAGAAATTCTAGGTGAAGCACATAGCTTAGGCCTCGCCACGGCCAACTATTTACACAGTTTGTATCTCATGTATAGTCCAACCCCTAAATATTAGGCCAAAATTTAGGGCTCAGAAAGTTATGTGATATGCAAGTATATACAGTAATTAAAACTTGAAAACCATCATAACTTCTATGCAATATTTTCTAGAGGAGGGCAATGTTTTTCAGCAAATGTTCCAATTTAGCATAGCAGTGAAGCAAGAGGTATCACCAATGGCAATAAATCTCATTAAGTCAGATCAATAGATTTGATACAATCAGTTAAGATTAGATATTTTTCTATTTAACTGAACTAAAACAGTAGGTCACAGCTTTCTTAAAACCTGATACATAAATGTTAAAGGTGTTAATAATAAAACAATCTAATTTGTACCTAAGTAAAGTGAGTTAATTCAAGATAATTTTTTTCAAACAGGCAAAACATGTGCATATCCTTTCATATATTATATAACTATTATGTACTATCTAAAACTATTTGCCGATTTTTGCAGCAGGAAATTGTAGGTGTACCATTTGGCTTAGGCCTAGCCTTGGCCAACTATATATACACAGTTTGTATCTAGCAAATAACATAGCAATAAATAGAATAGAGATTTTTATTAGAGCAATAAAAGTAATTTTCAGTTCAATTTGTACATAAATGTTAATTTATTGGTATCAACATTCACATTAAACAGATTTTTTTTAATCATCCAGATTCTGGATATTACTATGAAATACTAATTAAAATCTTTTATAAATAGAAGCATCAATATCATCAACTGCTATGACAAAAGTAAACCATAGATTCAAAGATTGTCTAGTATGTGTGTAATATATGAAAATTCAACAAATAGATATGTTATGTCACTTTTATAGCATATCAACTCCTTTTAATATTAGAAAAAAAAAAATTTTTTTATAAAAACTTTTCTCCAGGCTGTGAATTAAGGTCAAAACGAGTTGAGAACTATCAAAAAATGAGCAACAAAAGAAATTTTTGTTCATCCTACACACACAAGGTATGTTTTTTTTTTTTCAGTTTATTTAAAATTTAATAATATTTTTATAAATTAAAGTCCTAAAACTTAGTTACAACTCAGATAACCAACATATAATTTTACCAGGAAATAATTTCTTGTGTTTGTTTGGAAATGACTTTCTTTGAGGTGGGTGGGGGAATCTTCTTCCTTTCTTTTTTCATTGTTCAGAAAAATCTAATACCAAAAAAGTGTGACTAAGTGAAGTGGCCATAAAGAATTGATTCAGTTTATTTGTATCTTATTTTATCACATGTAAACAAATAAAACTATTTTCCAATGAAATTATCATGTGTCAATCATCTGAATTACAATTTAACACTAAATTTTATAGAAAAAGTTAAAGAAAAGTTATCTTTCAGACACTATAAATATGAGTGTGTATGTGTATGTCACTATTTCTGTAACAATAAGGCTTTGTCTGTTGCATGGTATTTTTCTTTTTTAATTAAATGTTGAATGTAAGCCTGCTAGGGCATTTTAATTAGAAATGAGTTAATAATTTTATCTCAAGTGGTTTAGTATTTCAAAACTAGATTCAAAATTGTTAATTTTTTTTGTTTTTACTTTATTATAATAAAAACAAATGCTACACTTTGATCTTGAATCAGGAAAAATGCATGATGCACTCATTTTACTATTTTTTTTCTTCAAATTTTCAATAAAACAATCAAAAGGAATGATTAGCTTTTAAATTTTATCTTCAAAATTCACATGCAATCTTAGGTTTAACTGTTTTAACTAGACATTAATTAAACCTCATGAAGAAATCAAAATGCTAAATAAAAAGCCCAATATGAAATATAAATGAAGAAACAAAACCAAAAAAAACATAATAGAAAATTGACAAACAAACAAATAGTAGAATGCTGCAAGAAAGGAGGAGCTTTTTCTTACTGAATAGACGTGATTGTCTTCTGCTTTCCCCTTAGCCTTTTCACCTTCATTATCTACACTAGCACCATCATTGGAAGACTGAAAAAGACAAATATTAACTTAATAAAAATACCAAAATCTTAGGCAGTTATAAAAGTTCAGTAAAGAAGGAAATATTTGATTGATATAAAATTTCAGTGCTATTCATATATGGATCAAAAAAGGGCATTCCCACATATACAACAAATAGACTGCAGCACTGGGGAACAATCCTATTGAACTATAATTATAAAATGGAGTTTCTACCAAAAAAATTGAGCCATGCAGATGGACTATCTAGATCTATTCCAAAATTCTAAAAACTACTTGAGGACATTGTAATTGCAATGATAAGGGCCAAAAATGAAATCAAAAATGTATTATAAAATATAGTGAGAGAACATTAGAGGAAATAAGAATTAAGTCGGAAAAAGATGACTTTATCATAAAAATAAAGAAGCAAATAAGATCTAAAGAAAAAAAAGTGAATATTACTGGAAGTAATGCATTTTCATTATGCAATAATGTACTTATGTACACAGAAAAAATTGTGATACCAGCTTCGTTGCAAAAATGTACGAATTTATGTGCCATGGTCCAGAATACACAGATTTCACAGGACCATTAACCAGGGCATACTATCTAGTGGTAGATAAAAATTACATTAAATGGCCAGAAATATTAAAATGTAGAAGACTGATTTCCATGGTAATACTGAATTTTTTTACACAAGATTTTTGCAAAGTTTGACATACCTGACACTATCATTTCAGATATCAGGACAATTCACAGCTTGTGAATTTAGGGTTTTCTGTAAATCATTAGCAATAGAACACATTACAGTGCCCCTCTTATCACCCAAGATCAAACAGACAGGCTGAATATTTTGTCCATACATTCAAAAGGATACTAAAAAAATTAGAGGGGGAGAAAGCAGATGAAGTAAGGCTATAGCAATTCCTGAGCATTTTCAGATTAATGCCAAACCCAGATAGCAGGTCAAGAATATTGCCTGCAGAGTTGATGTTTGCCAGGAAGATTAAGTCCGTTTTTTGATAAATTACTACCTGATCATAAGGCGAGAACATCAAGAAATAATAATGTAAGCAAATATTTAAAACCTGGAGATAGTTTTTTTAAAGTATACCAACGTGGAAAAGAATTCTGGGAAGATGGCATTATAAAAAAAACAGATAGGAAAAATGATATACATGGTATAGGGACAAAAGTAGGAACACAAGAAACACCATAATCTGTTAAAATGAAGATTCACTGATTTAGCAAGTCTACAAAAAGAGGTACCTATGGAAATATTGTATGAGACATTTGACGTAGCCCACCACCACCAGAAACTGGTTAACAGCAAGAGAAAAAGAACAACAATGGAATTTTTAAATAGTGAACCAAAACTGAAGAACTATAGACTCCAAAAGAAGTCATCTCAAAAAGGGGAGGTATTATATATGTATAAAGTGAGACACTAGCATTTGAACACTGATTGCTAGTAAATGAAAATAGCAAGCCTCCAGATAGTATAGAGGTACCATGATGTTAGAGAAAGGAACTTTAGTCATAGCTTGGCCGGTACACTCTGGGTTCAAAGCAACTCTGTTATTGTTCTAGACAAGACTGTAGTATTACGGATAACAATCTTCATTATCTTATTTTCTGCTTCATGTATTAATTTCAGTTGGAATGAAATACTTATGTTTTTATTAAGCTGTCTTTTTCTGCATCACATTATGTACATGTGAGCATTACAAATTATGAATCCAGCAAGCTATAGTTAAATAGTATAGCAGACTGGGCTCTTTAACTGTGATATGGCAACTGATCTAGGAGATGAAAACAAAGTTCAAACCAGTCGTAAACCTGGAGAGGGATGGGCTACACCAGGCTATTCCTGCCCAAAACATACCAAGTTATAGAACCAGTGAAGAAGTATACTGGATTATTTGGGAGAAGAAAAGGGATAATTTTATTTTGATAAAAATCCTGATTAAATATAAAATGCAAATCAACAATCTAATCTTAATTTTTAATGTAGTAGCAGTTGCTGCAGAAGGAAGGCAGCGGTATGACAGGGTGGAATCCTGCTAATGCATGAAAACACTTTAGTGTGCTTTGAGGAATTATTAGTTTGATCTTTATTAGCAAAAATACCAATGGAGAAAGGTTGATTTTATTAGAATTGAATAAAAGAAAAATGGTTCAGAAATGGTAATTAGGTCTCATAAATTGAAATCATAATCGGTGCTGATGAGAACTGAACTTGAGATAGTTCTACTGAATTCTAGAAAAATTCAGTATAAATTTGAGTTCCACTCACATTCCCTGATATAGAGTTGACATGAATAAGGTTGGAAATTGAATATTGATTAAATCCTTAGAAGTTTTTTGTCAGTCAGCTAATTGGGCCTTGTTGGTCATGAATCAGATTAAGACCAAGACCACTGAATGAGGAAGCTTATTGTAAAAGAAAAAAATAACACACTTTGAAATAAATTGCTCTTGATTTAAAATATGCAAAAATAAATCTCTATATGTAGCAAGATGGACAATTTATTCAGATTTTTCAGGTTGTGGACAACCTTTCAGTCTTTGTGGGTCATCTAGAGAGTCTTTGGCAGACCTTGCCAGTAGTTATTGCAAAGAATTAACAGTTCTAAGCATTGGCATATCACTGCCTCTTTCACTAAGAGTAGAAGGATGCATAGATTGCGGGGAACATTCTTTTCGCTTTATTTTTTTAGGCAAAACCATGTACACTCAAATATTAGGTGTATTGGTCTCCTCATTATCTGGATCCACAAAATGTGAAATGCATAACTTCTCACACACACAGCATTCTAATGAGCCTATTTGGATGGTTGAAATTTCTGCCTTTACTGAATAGCTCATCTGTGAAGGGAGGTAATTAATACAGTCATCAAAATATTATTTGAATTTAAAATCTCTCAACTACCAAAAATTATATAAAACAGACATGATGCAGGATGATTTTGAAAAAAATCATCTTTTATGAACTTTTTAAAAAGTTTTATATAAAAGCTAATTTATATTGAAAAATACCAAATACCCATGGGTTTAAGGTTATTAAAATATACATTACACCCAAGTCAAAACAAACACATTATTAATTTCTTAGAAAGAACCATGGCCTTTGAAACATACTTATATCAAATAAAACCCTAAAATATCACATTGAAATTCATTTGTGGACCTATTTATTTCAATTATTTACTTTTCTCTCATTAGACCAACAAAAAAATTTTTATATTTAAGTTCTATAGGTGGGCTATACAACAGAAAAAAATATTTTCGGCAATGTATTGAATACTTCCCTTTATGATTGAAGTAGCAGAAATTCTAACTTGGGCAGAAAAAAATCACAATACTTATTTAACTTTACATCAAATGGGGAAGCAATATAATTATAGAACAGAAAACTTTGAATCCTTAAAGTGAATAAAACTTATTTCTTTTCCAAAGTAATATACAAATTTTTTTATTAAAAAAAAAAAAAAAAAAAAAAAAAAATTGTACAATATTTATCAGTACTCATCAGAATTATGTTATGTAAAATAAAATTTGGTTTACAAAATTTACTTAAGAAATAATTTCAAAATAATCCAAGGATTTTCTTTGATAAAAATTACATTTCATGCATTCAAATTTATATATAAATATAACTACTATTATGAGACTGAGTACAACATAGCTTTGAATAAGATAAGGATAAATAAAACCCTTGGATCATTAAGGAAAATAAAGAAATATGAAAAGAAAAAAAATTGGGGTACAAAGTACCTCAGCTTGGGCATTTTTAGCTGCTTCCCTTGCGGCAGCTTCTTCCAATTCCTTCTTTTTCACTTCAAACAAGTCTCGAACAGTAAACATAACCTGTTCAGCCTGCAAAGACACATACACACACAAAGAAATAACAAAACATTACTAAGTTTTATTACAGCACAAAATACCCAGTGAAGATTAAATTCTGAAGTTGAGCTTCACAGCAAGACAACATATTTATAAGGAAAAAGTAAAATTAGATTAAAATTCATTCAGAGAATAATTTAAGGTTGTGGAATTGTTTATTCTGATCAAAATAAAACTGAAAGGAAGATGGTTAAAAGAAGCAGGAAAAGAAGGGTGGTGAACTGAATTGACCTGAAAGCTGAAAAAAAAAAAAAAAAATTAATAAAATAAAATAAAAAAGAAAATTAGATTTTTAAAAGTAAGATAGCTTGTAGTTATATTAAAATTGCATAAATGATACTGAGAAATTTTACCTAAAAGAAAATTTGCTTTGTTAAAACAAAATAGGTGAATTACAGTTCCCAGTCCCCTTTAACTGTATACCAGATTTTAATAATGATGTGAACTTCTGATTTTCTAAGAAATGTTCATTCTATTAATTTAAAATTTTTTTTCTTTCTGATAATTTCTTTTGCTCCACTTAAAATGATAACTAGACAAACTATGAATCTGTCACAGGTTTCCTTCATAACAGTGGTCCCTGATGATATTACTGCTTCTATTAAGGAAGTAGTGTAATTAGTCATCTTTATTATACCAAGAATTAGAATGATTTCTGTGTAAATTAAATACAGACTATAAAATTATCTTAGTTGCAAGTTTGATAGGAAACAGCTTTATTCCTTAAGTTCAAGCATTTTCAAGTGCAAAAAACTTGCAATAATAAGCTGTTTTGGCTGGGATATGGTTGATTGATTGATTTTAATGCCATATCAACCCTTCTGGGATTATTTTATGCTTAGAGGTTAAGAATTGCATTCAATGCACATTCGTATTAACTTTTTTTTGTGTAATTGTTTAATTTTTTTTCACATGGTCCTATCAAATGCAAATCATTCTTAAACACATCTGATTGATGGGACCCTAACAGGTACTAGCACTATAGATCAGTGGACCTGGGAGTAATTGCAATGATGGGGTACTCCATGCTCCTCAGACCTCTAGAATTAGAGCCTCACCATCAGATGCATTTTACTGTCATACCCAGGGCACCTCTTTTTCTGGGAGGAGGGGAGAAGAAGGTCTTAACCCTCAATCCAAGGATGTAGTCAACATATTAAAAGCCTTGCCAACAGAGTCATGCTAATAGCTGAGGGGTTGGGTAAAAACATGGATTAATACATATCTGTTTCGATATAAAAACTTTCAAACAGTATAAACAAGAAATATAAAACCTATTCATGTTTACATATGTTATGTCATTTTTTTTTTTTTTAAATATGATTAAATTATCCTGTTGTGTATTTGATCTGCAATCAAATTGCACTTATTTTTACTTTGGAATCCAACCATTTCTGTTGAGTCTGCATATCTATCTTCACCAAATTTTTAGCAGTAACACTAACATCTCTGTCTGTCACTTCTAGTTCGTATTTATTGATTGCTAATTGCCATTCCATCAGATCCTGTTCCAATTTTCTCACTAGAATAATTAAATTGTCTGCAAACACTGACTCCTCCAAGCCACATTTCAAATCAATCAAACAACTGATCAGATAATAATCAGTTGTGCATTCATGTCATGATATAAACAACAACAAAAAAAAACCTTTTCATAGATTCTGCAGCTTTTGTTGATTTTTTTCCAGTCTTAGACTTGTTGGTGAGATTCAATGGTAGAGAGACGAGATTTAATACAAGTATTCATAGAGTACATTTACATACAAGTATTCATATATGGTACATTTACATTTCAAGACAAAATTAAAAAAAAACAAAAAAAAAACACCTTCTCCATTTCAGATAAAGCCCAATCAGTGAAGCTTAGAATATAATGACTGTAACACCTGTAGAGGAGTAACCCCCCACCCCAAAAAGGGATATCTTTAATATGACATTAAACTGGACTTGAAGATGGGAGCATGGAATACTTATTTATTGCCATTATTCCCAGGTTCACTCTGACCCAGATTGGTAATAGCAGTTAGGAACCCATCTATGGGTCAAATAGATCTATTTGATAGACCATGTGCAACAAAAAAAAAATCTTAAGAAATAATTATACAAAAAATATAAATACAATAATTCTAGATTAGTTTTTAAGATGGTCCCATTACTATTGATATACTATTATATATAATATCTAGAGTTTTATGGTAAGAACTTTACAGTGAAATAATAATGAAAATTGTAATTTGAAACAGTTCCAGCTACACAACCAGCCCTGTTCCAGAGCTGCAACTTGTCTGATTCCAGATTCCTTCTTTAAATAAATGGAGCCCTTGCTTCCAGGAAAAAGCCCCACTTGCCAAAGATTTGAGTTTATAATGCACATTAAAAATTAAGTCTTTCATCTTCATTGAGAAGTCTTTCTCTTTCTATTTTATCATCAATAAAAATCTGCTAGATTTTCTTAACTTGTTTTAGCTATCCTTTTGTTACCAATATATACATACTGGCTACCTATGCCCACACACGTCCATACAATTACACTCACCTCACATACATATACATACATATATACTACACCTACAAATGCTGGCTCAGTCAGCTGGGGCTGTAGAATATACCGACTGCATCTTTGCAGAGAGATAAGACCTCCCCTCCCTCAATGAGTGCTCTAGCTATGGCATTAAACAATCTGATGGTGAGGCTCCAGTAATGCAGGAGCTTTGGGGAATGCAAAGTACTCCTTCACTGTCATTGCTCCCAGGTCCACTCTGGCCCATAGTGGTAGCATCTGATAAGGTCATATCTATGGGTCAAATAGAACTGTTTGACATTTAAACTGTGTGCAAATAAATGACTTATGCAAAACTGAATAGTTTGAAATATAACTGTTTGATCACTCAAACTGTGTGTAAACAAATGACTGATATCTAATTGAATTATTAGTGATACATAGCAATACTTGAAACCATCTAACCATATGAAAAATAATGAGCTTAGGCTCATTTAAAAATGTTATCAACAAAATGTGTTTATGAATAATATATATTTGGTTTGGTTTGTTTGGTTTTATGGCATATCAACCTTTGTAGGTTATTTAACGCCAAATCCATTTTAATGTAAATAATCTGTTCTATTGAAAACAGTTCAGTTTAGCATAAGTACACAGTTTAATTGTCAAAAACATTTCTATTTCAAACTATTCAAGCAGTTACATGTAACAATTCAGTTAAGTGTAAATACAGTTTTAATGTCGAAAAACTGTTCTATTTAAAATAATTCAGTTAAGCATAAGCACACAGTTTAAGTGTAAGTATGGTTTAATTGTCAAAAACGTTTCTATTCCAAGCTATTCAGTTTACTCAATTCATTTTAGCATAAGTATGCTGTTACTTCTATTTAACCCATAGATAGGGCCCTATCAGGTGCTACCACTCCGGGCCAGAGTGGACCTGGGAGCGATGGCAATGAAGGGGTACTCTGCATTCCCCAAAGCTCCAGCACTGCTGGAACCTCACCATCAGATTGTTTAGTGTCATATCCAGGACACTCGTTAGGGGGGTCTTACCCCTCTGCAGAGAAGCAGTCGGTGTATTCTACAGCCCCAGCCGACTGGGCAAAATATATATTTGATATATATGTATAAAGAGGATTTGCCATTAAATAACCTATAATGATTGATATGCCATAATCCAAACCTACAGAGGCATTATTGCACCTGAATATGTGCATCCAGGATCAGAAAAGCTTATAGTGTCACATCTGAATTAAGAAGAGAGTTATCAGTAAAAGTATTACTGAATGTTATTTTTTAAAATCATTTTTTAGAATTAAAAACATTGAAAATACTTTTAATCACTATCAAGAAAGCAAAACTTATTTGACTATATTTACTGGATAGACATACAGTTTGTGATAATATCTGGAAGGTTGTATCTTTATAGAAAAGTAAATTTTTTTAAAAATCCAAATGAGAGATTTCAGAAAATTGAATAAAGTGGGAGTTGATTGACTGTTTTCAGTTTTCCTTAATCATGGTACAGGTTTCTTTCACTGGTATGCCAATGTCTCAGGAGTTTATACACATCCAGAAAAATCAAGTGTAATCCCCATAACCTACTGCAATGGTATAAATGTTGTATCTCATGAGACCATTTCAGATTTGGCTCTCAGGACTGTCAGTTCAGTTATGACTCCCAGGAGGCTATCCAACTTCAGAAGGATGTCAGGCATCCAGCAGGTTATGGCAGAAGGCAAGAAAAATATTCCATTCTCTCTCAGTCCAATCAATTACAAGTAGAGCTAACAGTGATTATTTTTCTTGTTTGTAAACTAACCCCCCATCCATACAAAATTTATTTTATTTTAACCATGTTGTGCTCTTTTATCAGGATATATATTAGGTGTATGCAAAAGTTTACAGCACTTTTTTTTAAAACTAGAAATTTAATATACAACTGAAAATTTGGTTTTATGCAGTAAACTTTAGCACACAACTTTATATAAAATGGTTGTTAATTCAGTGTCAAGTATGACCAGCTTGTGTGATTTGTATTAACAATCATCCAAGATGCTAGTGGAAGCCTCTACCACAGACTGGACGACATTGCTGATAATTTTTCTGAACAGTTAGGAATCAATCTGACATTTTTATTAAAATAATATATTTAAAATACTCTGCTTTAGAGAATGAAGCAATTTTTAGTTCAACTTGCAACAAAATAAAAATTTTGTCACTTAAACTGAACATCATTATATAATCATTCAAATTCAGAGATAACCATAAAATGCTAATCAGGATTTGTCACTACTTTCTAAATAGAAGCATCAATATCTTTATTGGGTTTCCATGGTAACTATTTTGGGAATTATGGGAACATATATACTCTCTCACTTCCTCTTTTCAAGATTGATGAGAAAGCAAAAGACTGATTGTTATAAAGGGAATGTTTCCATGTTATGTAATGAACTGATAAATTAATGGTTTATTCATCTGAAAAATAATTCTTATTTCCCCATTTCTAGTCAATTTTCTTCACCAGTTTTTAAGAAATCAACTGCACACTTAATACTTGATTGGCTTTTTATCTAAATGGAAATTGACTATAATCCAAACTTTACAGTTTTATTAACTACTTGTTAAACTGATTTTTTTTGTACAATTTGAAGACTTATAATACCTTGAATACAACTGCTTTTAAACAGCTTTTTCAAATTTTAAATGTTATATCAGCTTTTGTGCAACATGTTCTCCTAAAGGAAAACTACTGTGAAATGTTTTGTCTTAACTGTCAGCTTTAAAGCCATTACCTGTACAGCCTTTCATTACAGAAGACCAACATTCTTGATTCTGTCACTGACTCAGGACACTTTTTGTTGACATTCACTGATATAAGTTAAAAGGATGCAACCAGACTGAATTAATTCAACCTGAATAAAAGTCAATTGTCAGGTGGAGAGAATAGGACCAATTTGAAAGTTGACAAGTCAGTACAAGGTTAAAACTGAAGTAGAAAAAAAGAAATCATCAAAATTTTAAAATTTCCAGTTTGATTAAGTTTAATGGTATGCCAACCCTTTTAGAGATTAGGGAATCACATTCATTGAAAATTTATATTTACAGTTTTTGTATAGTTGTTTAAGAGTCGCTTGTACACAGTTAGATATATGGAATTGAGTATTCCAATTCAATACAAATAATTTTTAGTTATATAGTTCTGTATATCCCAAATAGTAATTATATGGTTTCAAGTAATCATTTCTATTTAATAATAGTCATTTGTTTGCACATAGTTGTATGGTTTCAAGCAACTAATAATCCTTAGTAAAAAAATATAGCTTCAAGTAACTGTTCTTCAGATAAATAATTTACAGTTATATGGCATAAGGTATTCCTATCAAATACAAATGATTCTTAAACAAATCTATTAGACCCACAGATGAGACCCTAACAGTTACAACCACACCAGGTCATAGTGGACCTGGGATTAATAGCAATGAAAGAATATACCACATTCACCAAATCTTGAGATTTACCATCTAATGTAGTTTAATTTCATATTCAGGAAGCTCCATTTTGGTGAGTTATTACATCTTGGCAGAGGATAGTCAGCATATTCTAAATCTTGCTGAGGGCAATTTCCAGTTTGATCCTATATATTTGAATTTTTTTTTTTGCAATTACATTTTCCATGTATTTCCTGATAAAATACTATTCTACCAGTAGTCTACTAAGCTTATCTTAATAATACCATAAGGCCAGAAGTATAGGACACACAATGAGATTATCTTACTAGTAAGGATTTACTAGTCTAGATTACTAACCATTACACTAGGGCTTCTCAAAGTTGTTCATACAGACCTCTGAGAAGGAGACTAAAAGCATAAGGGTCTATAGTAGATGAATTTACTAGTTTGGATTTATAAATCCCATAATACAAAAATTGCTGGATCATGTAGGCTAGTAGCCAGATATCAAAAACTGTAGCAAAATATCCCAAGCTTTGTGCAACTGTAGGACCCATTTTACTAGCTTTTTCCCGTTGGTATATGATGGAATCTGGGTATAGCCATGGGCATTATTTTCTAAGCAAACAAAAGCACTTTGAATATACAAAGTAGTGGTTTCAGTTCAAGCTCACATAGCTGCAACTTGATGTTTGTGATCTCTTCAGTGCCCACCAAACCTATCCTTCCCATTAAAAATTAAAAGGTGCATTTGCATTTATAATTTACTGATTCTTTTCTCATGTAAATTCCATTAAACATTGGTAAATCAGTTATGCTTTGTAATTTAATATCCATTTACCACCAAAATAAATTTATTGCATTTTAAATTTGGTTACAAGGTGGGAGGAAATCAAGTAAAAAGTTTGAGAAGCCCTGCTTTACACCATGATCTATAAATAATAATAAAAAAAAAGTTGAAAATAAAAACTCAGCATAGACTTTTTGGCACAAGGCTAATGAGAATTAAAATTACTATTCAGTCTCTCAAATCCATTGCTTCTCATTTGTTAACCATTACATTATTTGTAACACAAATTTTGAAGACCAACAAATTAAAACAAATAACTGTACAAGATAAATCCTTTTTTCTTTTGTTTTGCGACTATTTTATCTATAATTTTTCTGTTAACCTATAACTCTAAAAAGGTAATAATTTTTTTTTACCATTCTTAGAAAATGAAGTAACCATTCAAGATTAACAGAAAAATAGTTTACTTTTGAAGGGGATTAAGTTGCATGACACCTTGATCCTCTTCAAAGTACCCTTTTTGGAACCTCACTTCTGACTTTTCAAAATGGTCTACAAAGTTCACTTTTGGACTTGCCCTCAGCTGTTTTATTACATTCTTCTTTATCTCATTTATGCCATTTTAACAGCCATTTTTGTTTTAGAAAAACCAGAAATTACAGGAAGTTAAATCTGGACTCTTTGCAATAATTTAACTTTTTATAGTTTTAGAGCTTCAACATTTAAGAAACTCCAAGATTTCTGTCAATTGTTGGGTTTTAATTTTTGGTAAATTCATCCTGAATCATGAAGAAAATATTTGCAACTTGAAAATTCATGGTTTTAATTTTGGTATAAATTACTAGGTACATTTTAGGAGATTTTCAAAATTATGTTTTTTATGGTATAGACTATGACTATAGAAATTATTTTGATATTATATTTAGAATTAGAGCTGAAATGAAATTTGTTTTGTCTGTTACTGAATGGCTACAAGTAACTTGCTATTGGTTTGATTAACAATTTTATTTTTGTGCTCTATACAAAAAAAAAAAAATTCCATCTTTGTTGCTGACAGCCAAAACTCAAAGAAAAATTAATCATCTACCAGATTGTTAGCAAGAATCAATTTCAAGTCAATTATGACAAGTATCAAGATTGTTGAAGTTGAGGAATATAGTAAATAATTTTTATTTATCTCATGTTTCAAGTGATTGAAAGATTTATAATGGGAGTCTGAAAGAGCAGAGTGATGATAATATTTTGTCAAAATAATACTGCATCATAGGTGAAGAACCTATTTACTCATGAATATGATGGTCACCCAGTATGCAAGATCCCTCACTAGTCTTGTTGCTGACTGAGTAACCTCAAAGGAAATTGTTCATACATTTCCAATAAAGTATCCTTTGATTGATTACTATGTTCAAAATGCTTGTAGATATTTCAGATAAACCTTATATGAAGGCCTGCCTCGTCAGTGGAGCTTAGAATATGATAACTATCCTCTTCAGAGGAAGTAAGACACCCACTTCTTTCCAAAAAGGGATCAGTGTAGTGTGAAATACCCCTTCATTGCCATTATTTCCAGGTTCACTGACTCGGAATGGTAGTAACTTAGGGTCCCATCTATGGGTTATAGAGATCGAAATTATTCATATTTGAAAGGACCATGTGCAAAAAAAACAAAAACAAAAAAAAACTTAGGTTTACATTTTTTTGTGCTGATGTTTTCTAAGTGTACAATGAATATGATTTCCTAATCTCTCAGCATAAAGTATGCCTAGATGGGTTGACATGCCATTAAAATCAATCAATCCATCCATCCTTTCTCATTATGAATGATAGTCACACAGTGCACAAGCTCTCACTTGTCTAGTTGCTGACTGAGTTACCTCATGAGAGTGTTGATGTGTTTGCAGTAAAGTACAGTCAGGTTGGTTACCAAGTTACATAAAGACTCCACGACCAGTTTGTGAGATATTCAAAATGGCTGCAGATATTCAAGATAAATTTTGTATAACAGCCTACTCTAGATACTAAACTTGTTTTTTGTTTTATCATTTTGTTTATTCATCACTGAAAATGTTTTTTATTAACTCTACAGAGAAAAGTGGGATCTTTTAAGTCATATTTTAACCTTTGCTTTAGTACAATACTGTTTTTAATTTCACATCAATAGACAATATTAAATTAAATAAGACAAGTTAGTGTCAGGTGATTTGCAGAGTGTTGTAGGATAATTACCTGCATTTTTATCAATTTTTCTTATCAACACTACCAAATCCAGACTAATTAGCAAAATGTAAGGCAGAGATTTCTCTTTCTAATCAGAAAAAAAAGAAAAGGAAAAGCAAACAAACCAAATGACTAAAAGATGTAGGCAGGTTTCAGAAAAGCAAATGCTAATTTGAGTTAATTCCCTACCATACACCTTTTTAAGTTGTTATATATATTTTATATATAAGTTAAGCGCTATGTTCACAAGCTGGGTCATGTTTTAAAAGTGTTTTAAAATACAGTATGAAATGGAGAGAGAAAAGTTGGACAGAGAGACAAATAAAGGGAGTAAAATGAGAGAAAGAGAAAAAAAATGGTGGGAAACAGAGTGAGAAAGTGATTGTCAGATGAGGAATCTGTTCTTTTGTTGACTTCTGCCTACCTGTTGCCATCTGCTGTTTGTCACCTGTCTTCTTAATCTGGCCGTCATTAGAAAACATGCATACATGCACGCACACACATATGGGGGAAGAAAAAATAAAAAAAGGTAGAGAAATCAGCTGAAAAGACATTTTTTTCTTTTACCCTCAAACTGATAAAAGAATCTTGTTTGTTGTCACTAAAACTTTTTTTTTCCTTTTCTTGGAGTGCAATGTAAAAACAACTTATTCTGTTTAAAAGAAAAAAAAAAATCAATTAAACCAAACACAAGTTGATATATCTGCCTTATAAGTGCTGAGGTTTTCACATGTGATTAGTGAATAGAAGAAAAAAACACCCACCTCTCAAAAAAAAAAAAAAAAAAAAAAAAAAAAAAAGCAAGAAGCATTTATCATTGCATTAGAATTCTAAACAGAGGATGGTAGTAATACTGAGTAGACCAACAAATTCAAGTTGGAATGAAGCAAAGATCTGATTATCTTTGCTTCAACATAAAACAACATAATACAACCCATAAAAAACATAAAACAACATAATACAACCCATAAAAATTTAAAAGATATCAAAATCTAACCCCTTCCCCCATCACGATTTTATAATTTATCTGCTGGGATTGAGTTTCCATGGCAAATATATCCACCCACCAACTAAAATAACAGAAAAGAATTACAATCCTATGATCTCACTACTTTATACAGGCTACCCCTGGTAAAAAATATATATGGACTCACCACACTGAGAAAATGTTTTTGTTATTTTTAATCCATGAAAAATAAACTAATTATGGAACTGAGACAAAACTTATTTTATTTGATAGACAAACTTTCTGGCTTCATTAAACCCACTTTGAATTTTTTGAAAAAAATCTCAAGAATTAATTTAAAAAATTATTCAAATCAATTTGACTAATGTTTTGTGAAGCGAAAACGTTTGACTATTAAATAAAATAGGTTTTGTCTCAGATTTTTGCTTTGTTTATTTTTCATAAATTAGAAATAATGGAAGAAATGAGGAGGTGGGGTCCCCCATGACAAAACTGCTGGACTCAAAGTAAGCTAGTTTGAACTCCAGTCATACAATTCTGGAACCTCCTTTTACCCTTAGCTATGGGTCATAAATAGTATCACTGTTGTTCTTCTTGGACAGCATTGACATTAAATAAACCATAAAGGTTGACATGCCATTAAACAAAGAAACCAAAAACTGGAAAAAGCGTTTTCAAAGAGTAGTGAGTCAATATTTTTTGACAGGCGTAGTAGAAACAAGAGAAACCTTATGCTAAAAGTGCAAAATATAATCTGCAAAATTAATACCAAGAATTCTTTTAATACTTAAGCTTTATATAGCACAGCACATTGCAAAATGAAGGTAACAAGGTTGTTATATCAATCTTTTAATTGAAGTTTGGGGGGGGGCTTGCTTTGAAGTTCAACATTTGAAACAAGATTCTTTGTGCTTGAACATTGACCAATTAGCACCTGAGAGAAATAAGTACATATTTTCCCTATGCCTCTCCCACAGGAAAGATGTGATACAAGGTCAATTTTTAAGTAGAGTACAGCTGGTTAGGATTCAGTTTTCCTTCTTCTATATTGGTTAACTTACCAAAATTGAATAACCCCATCTGTCCAATTATTTACCCATAGCTGTGAGAGAACAGATAGATTCATGCCTTCCCCTAGGACATTAGCATAAAGTGAAATACAAAAAGCCTTGTTTAGAATTTGAACTCTGATCACCAAATCCACTTTCAAGATGATAACCATTATACTAAACATGCCTCCCAGAGAAAAATAAGTAACTATCAAATGCATCTGTTTTTTTAAACATAATGAGAGGAGTCCATGTGGCATAATAGTAAAAGTGCTAGACAGCAGTCTCAAAGTAAGCAAGTTCGAACTCTAGTTATGCATTTATGTTCACTTTCAGACAAATATACTTGGGAAAATTATAGATTTGTTTGTTTGGATTTTATGGCATATCAACCTTCATTGGTTATTTAATGCCAAATCCATTTCTATTTCAAAGAATTCAGTTTAGTGTAAGTAGATTTTTTTTTGTTTACACACAGTTAAGTGTCAAGACAGTTCTATTTCAAAGAATTCAGTTTAGTGTAAGTACAGTTTCAATGTTAAAAACAGTTCCATTTCAGACAATTCAGTTTAGCATAAATATATAGTTTAAATGTCAAAACAGTTCTATTTCAAGCAATTTGATTTAGCATAAATACACGGTTTAGTTCTATTTGATCCATAGATAGGACCCTATCAGGTGCTACCACTCCAAGTCAGAGTAGACCTGGGAGTGATGACAATGAAGGGGTACTCTGCATTCTCCAAAGCTCCAGCATTATTGGAGCCTCACCACCAGACTGTTTAGTATCATTATCAGAACACTTGTTGGAGGGGGTCTTATCCCTCTGCTGAGATGAGTCGGTGTATTCTACAGCCCCAGCCAACAGGGCAAAGAAAAATACTGAATTCTCTATTCTCCTTGCTATGGGTCATAAATAGTATCTCTACTCTTCTTCTACAAGGATGGCTTTGGCATTAAATAACCCATGAAGGTTGATATGCCATTAAACAAAGAAACCAAACCAAACACTAAAGATAGCTTAATCTAAAACAATGACAAAGAAATGAAGACAGAACAAACTAATGGATAGGTTTGCAAGAATGGATTAAAGATAAAATCAGTTTTTCTTCAAGGTGAATTATAAGATATAACTAAATTTTGAAAAGCTAGAGTGATTAAATTCAGGTTTGAAGTTAGTTTTTCTGTGGCATGTATATAAAACAGTTGTACTTGAGTCTCATTTCATTACAACTGATCTGTGCCTTTAAAAATTAAAATGCTGTATAGTTAAAAATTTAGCCATGGGAGTGTAGACTACTCCTTCATTGTCTTTACTGCCAAGTCCACTCTCACCTGGAGTGGTAGTACCTGTTAGGGTTCCATCTAGAGGTTAAATAGAGCTGTCTGAAAATTATTTGCATTAGATAGGAATACTTGATAGCATATAACTGTGTAAATTATTTGTATTAAAAATAGTTACTTGAAGCTATAATTGTTTACTAAGGATTATTATCAGTTACTTGAAATAATATAACTTTGCATATGATTATTATTGGATAGAAACAGATGAAACCATAAAATTGTGTTTAAATTATTAGTATTAAATAGGAATATCTTAAACCATATAACTGTATAGAAATTATATGTATTAGATAGGAATACTTGATATCATATAACAGTATACAAAAAAACTCAAGAAATATACAAAAAACTGAAAATACAATGAACACAATTCCCAAAACTCTACGCATAAAATAACCATTATCCCCTGAGCAATGGGTTAAACAGTATCACTACTATTCTTCTACAAGAATGGCTTTGGCATTAAATAACTCATGAAGGTTGATATGCCATTAAAAAACCAAGATCTATTTTTTTTTCCAAATATAATCTGTTTTGCAAATCCAAACAAGTGTGACACTGATGTAAAGAGAAACTTTCAACAGAAAGAAAAATATTAATTTTAAAGAAACCAATCATGATTGGAGAGGGTGAATGGTAAATTATGATGCTCAAAATTTAGAAAGAGTTGCATAAACAATTCAACTTCTAGCTTTACAAAAGACACACACACAAGTCTTGCAGGGAGAATTATCTCACAACTTGGGTATTTTTAATATTCCTGATTCTAACATCAATTTACATCTGACAAAATTTTTCATTGTGTGTGTAACTAACTCAGAAAAAATAGAACATCATAGCAAGGTTTTTATTAAACTTAAATCTTCAGAGAATAAAGCAATTTCCAGTACAGTTTGTAAATAGATGTCAATTTTTTAGGGGGCTCTGCTTTGATTGAACATCATTTTTTTTTTTTTTCAATCATCCAAATTCTTCAGAGATATATCTATGACATGCTAATTAGAATCTTTCATTCTTTCCTAAATAGAAGCACCAATATCATCATGGATAGCTGTATTAAATAATGGGTACATAAGTCATCTAGTAGACCATCTAAATATAAGTCATTCTAGTCTGAAGTTGTTAAATGAGGAATTAACATTATAATAATAATACACCAATTCATACAAACTATTGCACTCATTTTGTCATTATAGTTGCATACAGTTGTAGTGCTCTTCAACCTTCTTTGGGTGCCTGTTGCATGAGGTAATGTTCTTGGAATTTTGCATTGAACCCTTTAATTCATAGAGTAAAAAGAATTGACTAATACTAAATGTCCTCTAGCATGGACAGAAAAATGAGCTGAGATTATTTTTAGTATAATTAGTAACAGTGGAGTCAATTTGTTCAACAGTGTGGATGATATATTGTAAATGAAGAGGTAGATAAGTACAACTATGAATAGTAGATTATATTGTTCAAAGTTTAGAAAGAGTTACATAAACATTTCAAGTTTACAAAACACACACACACACACACGTGTGTGTGTGTGTGTGTGTGTGTGTGTGTGTGTGTGTGTGTGTGTGTGTGTGTGTGTGTGTGTGTGTGTGAAGAGGTGCTGAAAAGTCTTGATCTTAAGAAAAATAACAAAAATTAGTTTTTAATGGTTTTGAAATTTTTCTTTTTAAAGGTTAAAGAAAATTTGAGAAATGATACATCAAATGTATTGATCTTCAGGATGAATATGTGGAATAATATTTAGTTTTCATAGGCCTTCTTGGTTAGGCAGAGAACTTTTGAGTAACTTTATGTGCACATGTGTGTGTGTATATATATATATATATATATATATATAATCCAGGGTCACAGACACCATGTTATATGAGATAGATGTATGATATATAAACAGGTTTTACTATTTGAAGGAAGAAAGTCTCTTTTTCATATATACACAGATATATCAATAAATCTACTGCCTAATGAGGAAAAAGAACTTACAGAGTAAATACTTATTTTCCAACATTATTCATTGGTAAATCACATACAGTGAAAAATGTTTACCCTAAATTCTGCTTATAGCTAAGAATCAAGCAGTGAACTTTTTGATCTACTCATGTATGTGTGTGCGTATATATATATAAGAAACTTATATTTTCTGACTCACCATTTTCCTAGGTTACAGTATCTTGAAAAGTGTTCTTTCCATATATCTCATATTTTATAACAGTTATTATTTTGATTGAGAAATAGAAGTTGTTTCTTCTGTTGAGGACAGGCAAAAAATAAAACAGAAATGTGGAAATTACAGGTTTCCGCCCCTTTTTGTTTGTCCTGTATTTTTAACATTGTTTCTTTCTTTTTAACCTTTCTTCAAATCTCTCTTTCACTCTCAGTATAATTTCTTTCAGCATTTACTTTATCTTTTTTTTTTATCAATTATCTCTTCCTACAAAATACTCATTCTCTATTTCACCTTTTTCTTCATTTGCTATTTCTTTTTCCAATAATTTTTTTGTTTCTTATTCTTCTCCTTTTAAATCCTTTTTTCCCCCTCATCTCCTCACACTGTAATTTTTTCTATCTCCAATTATCTACTTTTTTATATCTCTTTTACTATATCTTCTCTTTTACTATATCTTCTCTCTTTTTTATATTCAGTATATTAGTTCCTCCCTTTATTTTAGCAGGAATATTTGATTTTCACTTTACTAATCTCTACAATTTCTTCACTTCTTTCTTCATAAGCTCTTCTACTTTCTACACCTTTTCTTTCTCTCTCTATATTCTCTTGCTCTTATACTGTTTTTCTTTTTCCTTTCTATCTTTTGTAAATTATTTCCTCTCCCCATTCCTTTGTGATTTCTACCTCCCACCACCATTTACTCATTGAAATTCTTTGTCATTTGGTCAAGGATAAGTAATGAAAATAAAACCAGTGAAAATGTAAATCTCTCTCTCTCTCCATACTCTATCTTTGAAAGTGATAAGTTATAAGGAAAGATTTGAAAATGTGAATACACACACAAACATGGTGAGAGGGGAACTGTTTAGTGCAATCATTTTGATTGGCTCTTCTAGTCATCTGATTTCTTTAACTGGTGATCATATGACTTACAATATCAGAAACCAATTTTCAACAGATAACAGAACCCAGAGTCTCAACCACAAAGATCCAACACAGCTGCTCACAGTTTGTTATCATATTTTTAAATGTATGGCACTTAGAAACTAGAAAAGTAATTAAATTTTATCAGTTACTATCAAAGAAGTAAGAGTAGAAGCAAGACAGAAAGAACCAAGGAAGGAAGAATATGAGATTAGAAAAGAATAAAAAGAAAATAGTGTATAGAATAAGTAATGTGGTTGAAGAGCAGCAAATGAGAAATAAATCAGATGAAGAATGAAAGAGAATAAGAAAAAAATGAAAAGGATAGAAACACATAGAAAGTGAGAGACTTGCAAAATATTACATAAGATAAGCAAATAGGAAGTGGGGAATGAAGTGAAGTCCCTAGGGCTTAGTGTATCTGTCCAAGGATCACAGCCACATGCATAAACTTCAGCATCGTGTGTGTGTGTGTGTATCTTAGTTTCAGTTTTAGAATATTTGCATTTTTATATACACTATTATGATTAGGGTATCCTTCATTTTCAAGAATTTAAATATTCTTTTCCAAATAAGTCTTTTTTTTTTTTTCAACCTTATTTGTTATTGTTCTGTCCTTTCTCTGTGGCATAGCCTGGAGCAGGCAGCAAGAGGCATAGTTCTCCATGTGAACTCAGATTTCAAAACGAAATTGATGCGTTTTTATCAAGATGGGGCCATCTCTTTATTAAATGGCAAATTAGTAGACCAGTTCATATACCTTAGTTGCAATGTCTCATCCACTGAAAGTGATGTCAATATAAGGATAGGTAAAGCATGGACTACTATTGACAGGTTATTTACCATATAAAAATCTGCTCTCTGATAAAATAGAATGGAAATTCTTCCAAGATGTAGCCATGTCAATATTACTGTATGGTTGCACCACTTGGAGGAAAAGCTAAATGGGAATTACACAAGGATGCTGCATGCTGTTTTGAATAAATCCTGGAAGTACCATCCCACAAAACAGTAATTGTATGGCTACTTACTTTTCGTCTTGCAAACCATCCAAGAAATAGTGAGCAAGCCAGGCTGGGCACTGCTTAAAAAAATATGAACTCAAGCAATATTCTTTGATACTATTTACCAATCCCTCCGCTCGGGCAGGATATGACACAAGGTCAATTTTTAAACAGAGTTTAACAGGTTTGAATTCAGAGTTTTCCTTCTCCTAGACTAGTTGCCTAACCAAGGCTGAAAAACCTAGTCTGTCCTACTATTTACCCATAGCTGGAGGGAGAATAATTGGATTCATACCTTTCCCAAGGGTATTAGTGCTATGTGAAATGCAATCAGTCTCGTCCAGGATTTGAACTCGTGTCGCCGTGTCCATTTCCTATGATGATAACGACTACACCACGGGCACCTCCAATATTCTTGATGGACTCCTACACATGGACACACCAGTGTTAGTTGACCAGTAAAAACCTACATTTGTCAGCTCTGTGTGGACACTGAGTGCCGTCTAGAGGACTTACCAAGTGCAATGGCTGATAGGGATGGATGGCAAGAGAGAATCAATTGAATCTGTGCTGTTGGCATGTCTTAATGATGATTAATGAACTGTGATTTGACAGAAAAAGACGTTAGCATGCTGATTAATGTCATGATAATTCATGACTTAATTTGGCATTAAAACTGGAGACATTGGCAAACGATTTTAAAAACCTAATTAAATGACCAGAATAAATTGTAAAATGAAATAGGAAAAATAAAACAATAGTAAATATGTGAACACAGAAGCAGCACAAAGAATCTTGGAATGATTATTATTCTTCTTAAAAAAAAATAAATAAATAAAAAATAAAAATAAAACAAAATGCTTTTGTTCCTGAATTAAAAACATTAACAAATAGTTTGGTTAAAATCAGCTTATTTAGAAATAGACTTTAGTCACAAGGAAAAAATACAAATTTCTGTGAGTTTTTTTTAGTCACTGAATTGATAGGGGAAAGTTTGTAGGTAAATATCTTAGTATTTAAAAGTACAAAGAGGAAATTTATTGTTACAGTGTAAAATTAGGTACCCGTAAAGAAGAGATTTTTATCTTTTTTAATAAAGATGAATAACAATATATAACAAATCAAAATTTTGACATCTAATAAATATAAAATATTATAAGAGAAAAACAAACAAACTGAACTGACTATTAAGTCACATGTCCATCAGGATATATGGCATAGCAGATATAAACGTCTGGTTATAAGCGCTTCAAAGTGAAATCATCTGGAGGTTGCAGGTTCAATCCTAACTAGAGGCTAATAACAAGGAATACTGACCATAGCTTAACACTTGTACTTGGTCATGGTTAACAGAATTAGAACAATCCAACCCCCATGGATTAAATAAAGTGTTTGGTTCAAAGTTCTTTATGAGCTCTTCGGTTTGACATGAAACACTTGAAGAAGACCGAAGGATGCATCGGCTAAAACATTAAATATAACAATGAAGATGAAGACAATAGTCAAAATAATCCACATCTTTTCTTTACAAAGATCAGAAATTACGCAAAATATGTATGACTTCATTTTTTAAAAAATCATGAAAATTAAAATATACATAAGATGCCATTTTTTAATTATCTTAAAAGTACAAGAGTGATTGTTGCATCATTATACACTCTTGAAATGACAATGATTTCTTTTTGTTTTCTTCTCAACCATCCTATCAGTGAGGCTTAGAATATGCTGACTGTATCTCCTGCAAAGGGGTAAGACCTCTACCAGTATGACACTAATCTGCACATCTGATGGTGAGGCTCCAGTCTTGGAGTTTGGAGAATAAGGAGTACTCCTTCATTACCATTACTCTCGGGTTCACTCTTAATTGGGGTGATAGTACCCTTAAAAATCATATATAGGAATAAACTGGATTTGGCATGAAAAACCATCAAGGGGTGACATGCCTATAAAACAAATAACCTAACCTGTAATCCATAACTGAATGGATAATGTGAAAGAGTGATAGATGTGGTAATAGCAGAATAAAGTTTAAAGATGAAGTCGCTGTGTCTGTGAATTACTAATCAACTATAAATCAGATGAAGAGGAGAGTGGGAGAGAGAGAATTAAGTAAATTAAAAAGAAAAAAAGGTATATGAATAAAGTAAGGCAAGAAAATGATACTGGAATGAATAAAATATAACAATTATGTGAGATATTTAAATGTTCACTTCTCTATAAGAAAATCAATGTTCTATGAATGATTTTGACTTATGAACAATATTTTCTTTGATATCTCTCAAACTGAGGAGAATACAAAATGAAAATGTATTTAGTGAATAGAAAGAAGCATCAAAATAAAAATATATTGAACAGCACTCAAATGAATTTTGTTAATTGGTATCTGTCAGTTTTGTGGTTATTAACTGGTTGCTTTTAATAAACTCTTTATTGAAGAAGATGTAACAAGAGCCAATCTTACAATGTTATTAGAGATGTTGTGATTGGTAAGAGAGAGCGAAAGACTATGAATGACTGAGATCATGAAGGAAAAGTGCTGTCGAATTTTGATATGGTTCTGAGCAAGGTATATTGGTAGCAGGGGCAGGTGTATATCAGATGAAATAATTTTGTTAAAATGAAAAGCATATTAAAACTAAGATTTGGGCTAAGGTTATTCTTCTGATAAAGTTTATGAGTTGAAGCAAAGGTCACTGGAGCTACTAAGTTGATGAGTTTAATCAAAGCTATCAAAAGTTGCAGGTGCAACCTTGGGTCAAAGGCATATTGTACACTGCACAAACTCTTCAAATCACACCTGGTTGATGGGCCAGTGATATCAAAATGTCAGAGGCTGAGCTGATCGCTGCGTGTTGAAGGGTGTTTTTGCTCCTCCCCCTCAATCTATGTGATACAAAAATGCACTGTCCAATTAGAAAGGGGTTGAAGTTGTCCAAGAGAAAGGAAAATACAACTTGTCATCACAGGCATTGCAAGAATGAGGTTGGATTCCAGTTCCTGCTTTTGAATTCAGTTTTCCTTCTCTTAGGCTGGTTGCCAATCAAAGCTGTAGAACAGTCTGTCCTATTTTTACCTTGGCATGATTTATATTTTTGTAGGGAATTTGAAATCAGTGTTGTCTTTCTCCTAGACCAGTTGCCTTACCAAATCTAGAGAGCTCAGTCTGTCCTACAATTTACTTACAGAGGCAAGGGAAAAGAGATTCATATTTTTCTCAATGACATTAGCATGAAGTGAAAAGCAAACAGCTTTGTCTTGAATTTGAACTTGGCTTGTTAGTCAATTTTCACTGAGGGTAACCATTTTTGGAATCCATGCAGTTAATCCCAATAACTGATGGTTCTATCAAATGAAATACACACACACGTATGTATGTGTGTGTGGTTTACTAAATTTGTAGATAAAGAGTGCTTAATATTGTTGATAGAGCATATATATCTAAGTTAAAAAAGTATAAAAAGTGTCAGTGGCACTTGGTGAGAGTCAGTTTCTCACCTATGTCATCATCAGACCATGTGGTTCCCAGGTGGCAGGTAGCCATTTATATACTGGTGTGATCAAGCTTGTGGGGCATTCTGAGAAGGATACTCAAGTTTATAATGTGTGGTTATTTACTTGACTATATTGTATTAATTTTATGATTTATTTATATAGTCTATTATGTTTAATTTATTATGTTCTATTTTTTTTCATTTATTATTGTTATTATTTCATAATTTGTTTGTTTATATTTTTTAAGTTGTCCTTCGAGTCACATTAGATTTCAGGTGGATTAGTAGACTTCTTTTCAAACAATATATATATATATATATATATATATATATATATATATATATATTCCTAGTAATGAAAAAATGTTCTGCTTTTATACAAAATTTAAAAATTTTCCTTTTCTATGAATCTTGAAAGCATTCTTGATATTATGACAAACCTTAGAAACATATATGACACATAAAAAAAATTAACTTGGGCAGCTGACTTGCATCATTTCAAGGTATGAGTCAAGGATACTTGACATAAATTCAACTAAGTATACAACATTAATTACTATTTCCTGGCATCGAAGAGGCCTTGGTATTGATGACTCTTCTTAATTTTTATTGGTTAAACCTTAGAAGAAAAAAATAGAAAAAAAATCTTCTCTCCTTTCACCTACTTTACTGACATAATTTATGAGTTGTTTAATGACTTATGTTGTTCATCATTTGTTTATAGAAATTATCTTTTACAATAATTTGGGGTAAGAAAAAGAATTTCAGTTTAAAATACCATAAACACTGGATGCAGGAAATATAGTTTCACATCTGAGAGTATTTAGCCAAGATGGTAATTTAACCTGTATCTGTAACTAAACAGGAGTTCTCAACTTTTATTAGTACTGAAATAGTGTATATGATCCCAATAAACTAATAGTAACTATCTTGGATAAATGTCTAGTAAAGAAATAGATTTAAATTTAGACTTAAACAAATATCAGCCTGGAACATGTAATTTCATTTTTTTTTGGTGGGGGGTCATTTAAAAAAAAAAAGATAAAAATAAAAACAATTATCCAGTGCAACTGACTTACTGCTGTTTGTTCCCAAAACAACAAAAAATATACAAAAATGCCATATATGATGGTGTTTAAAACCTGGTCATATATATTTAATATTACAGTATTATAAAGCATCCAGAGTTCAAATCCTGGAGGAGGTTATTTGCATTTCACTTCATGCTAATGCTCTTAGGAAAGGCATGAATCCATATCTTCTCTCCTATGAGCAAATAGTAGGGTAGATGAAGCTTTTGAGCCTTGGTTAGACAACTAGTGTAGGAGAAAGAAAACTGATTTCAAACTAGCTATGCTCTACTTAAAAACTACCTTGTGTCACATCCTGCCCATGGCAGAGGGACTGGGTAAATACAATACAGTATCATGAAATTAATCTGAGTACAAGAACTGTTCATTTACAAAGAAAACATTAGCCTTCCAATTACTTCAACTCTGCATATGAAACTCAGAAATCTTTTTTTTTTGTGCAGAAAAAAGTTTGGGTGGTCTAATGGCATCAAATATTGAAATCAAAAAATGTAGAATTCTTCATTAAAAGGTTTGTTTGAATATGTAAAGTATTTTTTTTTTTGTTGAAAAATTGCAGTTGGCTGTTTTTCTTTTCTTAGAAAGAAGATGAAATTTTATTTAAAAAAAGGGAAGAAATAGTGATACAAATGTTAAATCCCAGATCTCTAGTATATTTTTGTTTTATCAGTTTGTTTGGAAAATAATGGCCAATTTTACATTTAAATGGATAATAAAATTGGCCATTATTTTCTAAACAATTTACCACTTTAATACCACATTAAAAAATTTGATAACTAGGGAGAATATCAAGTACTGTTATCTTAAAGGATAAGCCATAACTAAATTTTTTTTCTCTCAAATGATTGCTTAACTTTATCTCGAATCCTCTCATAGTATGTTTTTTGTACATATTAATTCATAACTCTATAAAGAAAAAAGATTTAAAAAAAAGACTAGCACTAAATTTCAATAAATCAAAAACTGACAAATAGTTATATACAGTTATAATTTCTGATTAATTATCTGTAAGTCTGTTTGCTTTTAATGTAAATCCCAGTTTCAGAAGCACTATTATATCTCATATATATTTTTGGTTTGATTTTAATAGACTGCCACTTTACAACAGGGATATTTTTCAGTTTATCATCACATAAGAGACAACATTTCAATAGGTCAAGATTAAACAGAATAAATGAAATGTGGGCATTGCATTTTATTAGTAAATTACATGACGATGTAGTTCCTGGTTACAAGAGAAATTTCCAACATGGATATTATTTGATACTAATTCATTCCACTTTGACTAACAATATGCTTTTTTTCTTTTAATCTGACAAGTCACATGCTCCAAAGTTATAAGTAATTTGTGATTATTCCTTTTTACTTTTTATACTAAATTAAGTAATTGTTAAATGTGGATATTAAATGTCAAAAAGTGACAAATTACTTTTTTCTTCTAACCTCATTCCTACTCCTGTGACACAGGCATTCTTTGCATTGTACAAGGAAATCTTCAGTATTAAATAATTCTTTTCTTCAATCATTTTACTATTCAGTTGAATTGTAACTTAATACATGAAACCAAGATAAAGAGGTAAGATATTAATTTTGGAGGTTTTATCCTGTTCTGCTGGCTAGTATTTAAGCACCTTTTTGATCTAAGAAAAACATTTTTAAACAATTTGTTTGTTTACACACATTAAAAGTCCAAGCCAAGAAATTTTTTTCCAGTCAAGTTAACTTTTCTTCTTTACATATAAAAGAACATAGATTCAATGAGTGCAAATATAAAAATCTTAGGGATCTGCCAATTTGGACAATACCTTTTGGTCATTATTAAGATGAGAGAACAAAAATCTGTGGATGTATGCATGTACACACACACACACACACACACATTATATATATGTAGTAGTCTTTCTCTTAAGGAAGTTTTTTTTTTGGAAAAAAAAGTTCTTTTTAATTTTTTTTTGTTTTTAAAAGACTTCTTAAAATTGGTTCAATTTTATAAAAAAAAAAAAAAAAATTGACAGAAATTTTCCTGAGTATTTACCATCATTATTAGTCATTTTAAAATCCACTGAAACTTATATTTTCAATGTAATATTTTCTATTCTGAATATAGTTTTTCTTTTCCAAAGCAATTTGTTACAATAGCTTTAAAATCTAGATCATAATGTGTTTATGTTATAGTAAATGTATATACACACACACAGAAATATCTAATGTAGTGGTGTGCATGCACATAATTACAAATGTACACAATATATTCTTACAACAAAGTGTGCAGGCAAATCTTTGTATTTGTATCATGTTATTTGTAGAGGCCCTAAAAAGTGGTCACTCACTTGTGTCTAAAATGTGTCTTCAATTTATCAGGCAAGAAAAATACTATGAATAATGGGCTGGTCAATCATTACTTTTCTCTCCACTTCTCTTAATTCCGTTTAGATCTCCTTGTCTCAACAAGTTCAACAACCTCTCTCAAGTAGTAGTACCACCTTCAAGGTTGTTATTTTCACAGTGCAATTTTCTTTGTTCTCTGTTGACCAATGATTAATTTCTCTTTTCACTGAGTCTTTTTTGACTGGTTGACTGGTATTGGGAGTTCAGATGGTAATTTCATTTGCTTTTATATAGCACATTTTGCTAAGAACTTCTTTACAATTTGAACATTTAAAAAAAAAAAAAAAAAAATGCCATATGAGAGAGGAAAAAAATGAATGCATATTTATCAGTGGCCTTGCATTTCAAAAGATTTAAATGACGATTGCTTGAAAGAGATTAAAATTCCAGTTTAAATAAAAACAATACAATATATACAAAGTGTACATATCATTTTTTAACATTATTATTTATTTTTCTCCTTATCTACTTCAAGCTAAATATTTATTTATAGGCTGGTTTAAGTAACTTGTTTTTTATTGTCAAATATTTGGTTTTCTTAAACAAGATCTTGGGAATTTCTATAACTATTCATAAATCTTATCCTTCAAATATTATTTGACAGCCATTTTTCTTGTCAACAGCATAAATAATTCTGACATATGTAATATTGAGTTGCTTTGTAAGAATACTTCATATCTCTACCATATATATTATTATTTTTATGTTTTAAAAGTTTTGATATTTACAAGCAAGATATTGGGATTTGTTTTTCTCTTTATTATGACCTGTGTTCTGTTTTTGTTCACTTTATAAATAAACAGTACTTTGCCTTTTTTATCTTTAAGGATGCCACAGCTTTTATTGTTGTTCATAATATGATGATTTGATATTCTTTGTGATTTATTTAAGAAACCACATAACCCAAAAAGATAGTATTTCAGTCAATCTTGCCAAATTTTAGCATTTATTAATCCTAGGCTTCAAATAATGAGTAATAAGTCATATGAGTTATACATTAGTAAATAAGACTATTTGCATATATAAAAGTTCACATCTTAAAGAAGATTCTTATTTAAAAACTTCTTAGTAATACTACAATTCGGAGATTTCACAAACTTGATAACTAAAGATGGAAAAATTTGGTAAAGTATTCTAAAAAGAGAATCTGTTGCTTACACACACACACGTGTGTGTGTCTGTGTGTTTATATATAATGATTGAGTTAATATGGTTGAATTAATATAATTTAGCAAGTGATTGCTACATCAGTGAATCTAAGATATTCCTACAAAAAAATAAAGTTTCTACATAATTTCCACTCTAGAATGCATAAGTAATGACGAAAATATGTGTAAAACATTTCTCTTCACCTGGAATTATGAGTACATGGTGTGGAAGAAAAATTAGGAATATTCTTGTATAATAAAACGACTATTATAAAATAAGATTATTTTTAATTCTAAAAAATAAACAACAAAATAAGATAGACACAAAAACAGTAAATTTACAATATGACCACCATTTTTTTCATTATTGTATCAACACACTCGTAAAACAATTTGCATGCCTTAAAAATAAATTCTTCAGACATTTTATTTCATTCTTCCTCAGTAGCAGTCTTAAGCGAACCAATATTTGGATGGGAAGTTGCATTGGTTTTGTTTTCTAAAATGCCTCATATAGTGTAATCAAGGGGGTTAAGGTCTTTGCTTAAATCTTAATTGCTATCCTCACAGTTTTCTTGTGAACTTTTAATTCATTAGCATGCTTTCTTATTGATGTTGTGAGGTTCTTTTTAATTGCTGTACCAAGAGCAGTTAAAAAGCCTTCTTTTCATTTTTTGTTCAATCCTCCACTCGGCTTTTCCTTAAAAAAGTTCTTGTTCTGTAAAATTTTTTTCTTTGCTTTGTATATGGTAGACAAAGAAACTTTGGCTTGGTTTCGGTATAAAGCAAATCAATGATTTTAAGTCATTTCTTGCTCACTCATATTGAGCTGAATTTTGAAAAAAAAGTGCTTGAATAATAGAGGTAATACTGAAAATTTACATTTATTGTGTTTTCTTTTTTTTATAAATTGGACTAATCAGACTAAAAAAAACATTTTAAAAATTATTCTATATTTTGGTTCTGCACCCTGTTATTATATACATATAAACACATTTAATTTTGCATGTAATTTAACACATGTGTGCATGTTTTCTGTGCATCTGCTTAAAAAAAATTGACCTTGTATCACATTCTGTTTGTATGAAGGAGTTGGTAAATACATGTGGGTGTGTGTGTGTCTCTTCACATATATGAAGGTTATATATATATATATATATATTTGACATATAAATAAATAGAGCTCAATATCGGTGATAGAGCATATATATCAAAGTTATGATACCTTAGACATTTGATCCATTGACTGGATGGGTGAGAAATTGATTCTGTGTCTCTGCTCTCCTAACTTACATATTTATCTCTCATAAACTTTGGTTGTCAGGGTGCCATTCCAAGTAATTCTCCTTCTAGGAAATGAGGGTTATTTGGCAGAGCCCATCTCATTTTTTGCTAATTTCGTTTACATAATGATTGACGAAAAAAATGATATTCATTCATACAATTCATTCGTATAGTAAGATGTGAAAATTATGCTAAATCAACTTTATACACAGAAATATTTTGTTGCATACATTAGTGATCATTTTTCTTCTGAAATTTGAAGGTTACAATAAAAAACAAAAAAACAAACAAAAAAAAAACCCAATATTTTTCAATGAAATCTTAAAACAAACAAACATAAAAAGTATATAGAAAAATGCAACATGGATAAAATTCTGCAGTATATGAGTAAAAAGAAAAAAAGTATGCGATATGTACATATAGTCATTTTCTATAGGGTTAATAACTGAAAGGAATGAAAATTTTGAAATATAAAAAAAAAAGATATATATTGACATAAATTATAGGCAAAAATATGTGGTAAAAACTATCTTTTTATCAAAATATGAAATTGCAACTTTTGCAGTTAAATTTTAACAAGGAAGAGAGTAGAGTGATTTCTTTCAAAATCAAAACATTTTTTACTGTATCTGTTAAATTTTGTAAAATGCACACAAAAACTAATCAAAAATAGAAGTAGTAATAGCAGCAACTGCATGGTTAGTCATGTGAAATTCATTTGACCAATCAAATGTTTTCCAAACTTTTTATCGTGGCAAAAGCCACCAAATCTCATCTACTAACTAATAACCAATTATTTTTCTTTCTTTGATTTAAGATAGAGAATAAATTTAGGAGCAATAAACAAATCTACTCATCTGTCTTTTCTTGTGCATAGACTACATAAAACTGTCATTCAAACATTTGCATTTATTGACATATTTTTAGCCTTGATCAATACAGAGACTCTTCTTTGAAAAGATCAAGTCATTTACAACTTAGGGGATGGAGTTAAATGATATTTCTAAAAAAAAAATCTATGGATTTCAAAATGCTTTTCATACCTTGGTCAAATTAGTGGTTTTTGCTTAATGGGGATATCTAGCTTTAAAAATCAAATTATTGTCTAGTTATTCATTTCCAATATGTGTTTTGTGATCTTTAATGATTATTTAGTTGATAGCTTTTAAAATCAAATTAGTTTTTCAAGTAAGACTATTGTTTTGCTTATGAAAAGGAATTTGTAACTTCAGAACTTTTTTTAACTATATTTTGAAAACTTAATTCTAAAATTTTATTTCTATTAACTGAATCATTTAGACAATAATGGATACTATGCTAGAATTTACATAAATGCCTTAAAACTTCCAAATAAAATAAGTTATGCGATAAAAAATTAAAACATTTTGATAGGCAAGAAATTTGTATTTGTAAGATCAGATGATATCAGTATAATTGTAACCAAGGGCATGAAAGAAAATTTTACTCATAATACCCATAGTCCAGGTTGTGTAGTAGGGGTAACCCAAATGAAACTTTTTAAAGACCTTATTTTTCTCATGCAGGTATCATTGAGGAATAAGAAGTTTTGGTGAACAAGCCAAAGCCTAGCTCACTTACTAAACTTTTCTTGTTCCCTAATAATACCTGGATCAGAAAAATAAGGTAAAAGAAGACAAACAAAAAGTTTGGCATCAGGTTACCCTTACTGCACTTGGACTATAATAAGTAGATCTATTTTCTGTCAAGAAACTTGGCAATCTAAGGATTTATACTGGACATGTGGCTATTTTTTTTATTGGTCTAAGACAAAGTTCTTTCTTTTAAAGGTTATCTGGAAAGTGGCTTCTTTTTATGTTTGGACAAAAATAAAATTTCTTATCTATAGTCTCAGTGATAACATTTATAAGAACTAAAACCATCTTTTAAAGATATTTTCTTAATATCCTTATTGTTAAACATGTCAATCTTTTAGGACATTGCCAGGAAAAGGTGATGAATCTGTTTACTTAGAATGTTAACCTATAAATTTCATGCTTTTAATGTCTGAAACGGTAATTTTTATGATAAATTCTGGTAAGGATAAGACAATACATATTTATAAAGCAGCTCTCATAAAGTTACTATGTGAATTTAAACTTTTGAACTGTTTCCCTTTCCCACCTTCTAAAATCCTCATACACACATATGATCAAAACATTTTTGATAATAGTAGTAACAAAAATCCAACAGATACAATGTTCCCTCTAAGATATGCACTTATGCTCAGCATGAATTTTTAAAGTTTAAGATAAAAATTTAAAAGTTGCACAATGATGAGACTTCAACAGTGAACAAGTACTCATCATCATGACTTTTTGATTCATAAACTTTAGATCCAAATCAATCAAGGATCATCTTTACAATCAACTTTTTCAGTTGCTCAGGATTTTTTTTTGTGTCCTCAGCAGAACCAAATTAAAAGGAACATTGTTTAGATGTAACAAGTTTGGAAAACACTTTGCTAATGATATTATCTGGCAAGGATATTAAATAAATAACAAGGTAAAAACAGCATTTCAGGAATAAAGTAAGGAAAAAAAACAATGGATACCCATGAAATATTAAACTTGTGAAACCATCTTTATATGCCTCAACATATTTTTACGAGTAAAATAAGATAATAAAACAGGATAAGAACTCACAATTCAGAGTTTCATGTTATCAATCCTCATTGGGTTAATATTTGGCACATTTAACTTCATCAAATTTAATTGAATAAATATGTCTTCTTTTTTTTTTTTTTTTTTTTTTGAGTTATTATATCAACCATGTAATAGTCACATAAGTCAGATGGCTCAGTCAGGTGCCAAATTTCTTTCATGGTGGCATTTAGCTACCAACTCTGGTCTTTTATTTAGCAAGTTATTCAAATTCAGAAAACTTATGGTCTGGTATTTTTCTTTCAAACATAATTTACAATTTCTTGAACCCTTATTACAGGCATATACTCTTTACAGGATTGAGCCCTTTACCTCAGGTTCCTTCCAAAAAAGAAAAGAAAAAGAAAAGTAGCCTAGTCGGCCAAGCTATAGAATATACCGACTACATTTCTGCAGTATTCTGGATATGACAAAACAATCTGATAGTTAGGCTCTAGTCCTAGAGTTTTGGGGAATGTGGAGTGCCTCTTCATTACCATTACTTCCAGGTCTACTCAGGCCCAGAGTAGTAGTACCTGTTAGGGTCTCATCAATAGATCAAATAGAACTGTTTAATTATTTATTATACTTGAAACCACTTAAATGTGTACATACAAATGATTAATATTAAATTATTAGTATTAGATGGCAATGCTTGGAACCTTTTAACTGTGTGCAAACAATAAAAAGAAATATGTAAAACCATTTAACTGTGCTCAAACAAATGAGCTCTGTAGGTAACATTTTTAAACAAGCCAAAGTATTCATTTAAAAATCATATGGGCAAACAGGATTTGGCATTAAATAACCCACAAGGACTGATATGCCATTAAATCAAACAACCAGCTTCACCCCACCACAAAAAAAAATAAAAATAAGTATATATGTTCTTTTGAATTCTAGTTTACCTGATGATCGATAATGAGTTTTTATCCTGTTTTATTATACTTGAAAAATATTTGGATATTGCTCTGCATTTTCATACAAAGAGCACTGTAAAAATTTTATGGATTAAAAACACTTTTAGCATTACATTGTAATTATATAATTTTTTTTTGGTGATCCAGTATTTGGAAAATTATATATATAAATATAAAATTAATTCAAAGAAAAATCATTCTGAATGTAGAAAAACAGCAGCATGAAATAAAATGGAATGAAATGAGGTTCTAATTCTTATTTCAAAGGATATTGGAAGTAAAATGACTTTAAAGACTGGAGTATAAATGTTTGATGCGAAAATTAGGAGGCTCCTCAAAAACTACACAATTTGAATTGCTTTAGAGAACTACATTCATTTATACAGAGAAATTGTAAGCAGATTTCAGATGTTAACTTTTTCAGCACAGATAGTTTTGTTGCAGGAATGCAAGCTTTAAGCAAAGAAAAATTTTTTTAGATGTGAAACTTATTTCATAAATGAATTCCTATTTAATATAATAATTTAGTACAATGTAATTTTAATTTATGCATATTTTTTCATCTTACTAAATCCTTAGCAACTACAAAGCACCAACTATTCAATTATTCTTATATATAAGTTGGATGACTGTAGTTGAGGGTGACCCAAAGGCTCCCTTCTCATTAGCTACTACACTTCAGTGTAGGGGAGGGCGCTACTCCTTTCCCTGGATTGCTCCACTCACCTTTGACCTGTACCTTATAATATTGAGTGTTAAGCAAGAAGGCGACAAGTATCATTTTTTGAGTGTTTGGTATGACTCAGTCTGAGATTGAACCCCAGTCACCTGAACCATTGGTAAACACTCTACCCACTATGCCAATGGGCTGGTATAATGTGTGTTTGATATCCATGAAAGAGCATATGTAGATCAAAGTTAGGGTAGTATAGAAACAGTCAATATTGCTTGGTGACAGTTTTTTTACAATCCTCAGAGCAAGAAACTGACAGTCACAAAACTGTTGTCTTTATATTATTCTGAGATTGCTACTAAAATATAGCTCATATTTCTTGTTAACTTGAAATTGTCCAAATTTTTCTTCCAGAATGCTTTTAACTATCATTAGCCATTTTCAAGAGACAAAATGAGATGCTATTTTTGAATTCAATAAAACTGAAATTGTTATTTCACATGTTAATGAAACATATACATATATATATATATATATATATATACACACACACACACACACACACAACCCCTCAGCTCGGGGCAGAATGTGACATAAGGTTAATTTTAAGCAGAGTACAGTTGGTTTTAATTCAGTTTTCCTTCTCCTGGAGCGGTTGCCAAGCCAAGGCCAAAAAGCCCAGTTTACTCTGCTTCTACCCATAGCTGAGGAGAGAAGAAATTGATTCATGCCTTTCCCAAGGGTCACAGAGTCCATTTCCTCTGAGGATAACCATTATGCCACAAACTCTTGTACATGTTAATGATGTAATAAACCAACAGAACACATTAGGTTGAATAAATTATCATATCCCAACTGACTAAAGGCATTGAAATTATCATTTTTAAGATTTAGGATATGTGTTGAGGTGATAGCTGTACAAAATATGGAATGTGATTAAGAAGAAAGATACAGCCTTGCTTGTACAAGAACAAGAGGTAGCAGCATAAAAAAATCTACCTGCTTAAGGATTGCTGGAATATGGAATTATCTGGAGTCACTTGTAACAGTGGCAAATACTAATTAATATATTAAAAAAAAAATGGACTTAAATATTAGGAAACCCAGTAAATTAAATATGATTATAAAATAGTCATTGATAGGAGAGAAAAAAAAAGACAGGTTTAAATAGACTGATGAAGAACATAAAAGATCCTCTATCATTAATCAAATCAAATCAAACAGCTATGGTTTTCAGTAAAATATCATTCAACTTAGGACAGTTTATGAGCACTGGAATAATTTGCTACATCATAATCCCTTAAAAATATGAATTATAATTTTTAACATAAAACACACAACACTACTGATGAATTAAAAAAAAACAAAACATTTAAGCTTTACCCTTGAAAATGACCAATGATAAGTTAGAAATTATCCAAGATTTTCTTTACAAACATTTGTAATCAGGAATAAAAATAGGTGGAAACCATTTTGGAAAAAAACAAACCCAACCTTGTCAGTAGTTTTTAAAAAACATATCTAAAGCAGAGCTTCCCAAATTTTACTCTCCCTCTCAGGAATCTATATGGACTACTTTGAGAAGCCCTGACCTATGTAAAAATGTTTTTATTCATAATAGTATCTAAATCCATTAATATTGAGTCCTTTTTTTCTTTGCCATGCATGTCAATACTTTTTTCTACAGAATAAATAAATATATGTATATATATATATATTATGTAAATATGAAAAAAATAGATATACAGAGGATGTATTTATTTATATATGTAAAATATGTCAACATTCAACATTTCATTGGTTTTTTTAAAACCATCTTCAGGGCAATGTTATTTTGTGATGCTGTCTCATTCCAAATATTTTCAAATGAAAAAGATGAAACAATTCTTAATGTTCTAGTATTATTATTTATAGCATTCTGTTTTAAAATGCATGTTAAGTAATTTGTGTTTGAAAATTTTATTTATCTATTTTATTTGAGAGAAAAAAAAGGTAATGTATTTGTTGTAGATTTAAAAAAATTTATAACCCATATAAGAATAAGAAATTAACTAAAATAACTTGAGTGGAGTTTAGAAAAAAACTTTTTTAGATTTTGAATCAGAATGCTGTTAACAATAATAGAATGCAAAGAATTTCCCCCCACCAACACCCTCATTTGAAAAGACAACATAACATTACCCTGATAAAGGTTTAACATAACAAAACAAAACAAACCCAACATGTTAAACATATCATTCACATATAAGCAAATACATCTTCTGGATATCTTTTTTCATATTTACATATATGTATTTACCCAACCCTTCTACAGGAGTAGGATGTGATACAGTCAATTTTTTTTTTTACGTAAAGTTGGTGACCATAGTTGAGGGTGACCCGAAAGCTCCCTTTTCAATAGCTACAACACCATGGTGTAGGGGAGGGCGCTACTCCATTCCCAGAATTGTTCCACTTTACCCTTAATCCTTAACTTATAATACTGAGCGCTAAGTAAGGCAGAATCAAGTACCATTTTTTGAGTCTTTGGTATGACTCGACCCGGGGTCGAACCCTGGTCTCCCAGACCATTGGCGAACACACTACACATTAGACCAATGAAGGGGTGTTTAACAGGTTTGAATTCAGAGTTTTCCTTCTCTTGGACCAGTTGCCATGACAAGTTTAAAGATCTCAGTCTGCCTTGCTATTTACTGATAACTCGAGGGAAAATAGTTGGATGCATGTTTTTCCCAAAGTATCAGTGGTAGGTAAAATAAAAATGGCCAAGACAAGGATTTGAACTATTTCCTAAAATGATAACTATTACACCATGAACACCATATGTATATGTTAGAGCATACATGTCTAAGTACTATTCTATCACATATACTGAGCATTCTGTATTTATAAATATGCCAATTTCCTTCAAACAATTTTTAATTACAAAAATAAAACATGATTTAATAATCAAAATTCTTATCAGTCAGTTTCTCAAATGAATTTAACCAATTTGGGGGTAAAAAAAAAATCTTTAAAACTTGCAAACAAACCTTTAATTGAACTAATTGTCAACACTTTAAAATATCATACTTGTAATACATAATTTACCTAATCTGTTAAGGAAAACTTTGCTTGGGGTATTAAAATCTTTATCTTAACTTTTTTTTTAATTTTGTTTTAAACTGTTAAAAAGTGTGGGGTGGGGGGCAACGAAAAGATAATGTGATATAAAATGCATCTTACCGACTTTTCAGTTTTAATGGCAAAGAATCTATGAGTGCCATCACCAGATCCATACACATAGCCAATAGCCCTGGAATCAGAGGCATCTTTGGATACGAAGGAAATATGGTTCACCATGTGTGTGTAGTTCGCAGCCTGTAAGGGATATAGATGGGATAATCAATGGAAGAGGAGAGTTTTACAGGTAGAAGTTGTTTAGCAAGACGAGGAGGAGGAGGAGGAGGAGTTCTTAATGGAAGATAGAGAACAGAAAGAATATCACCAGCATTACTAGTTAAAAGCTATCTAACTTAAATTCTGATACAATGGGAAGTTATAAGAGGAAGGTGAAAGTAAAGAGTGAATAATATATGTACTGATATGAAATGAATGGTTTTTAAACAATCAAAAAATAATTAAATTTAAAAAAAAAAATAATATACATTAGGAACATTTGAAAAGTTTTCAGAATGATCCCTTTAATAAATAAATGATTCCTATTTTTAGTTGGGCTGAGAGCTCTTCAGCACACCTTTTGTGTGTGTGTGTGTGTGTGTGTGTGTGTGTGTGTGTGTAATATATACACACACACACACACATTATTTGTAAATAAACCTGACAACTGAAGTTTTCACTGCATCATGTTCAATCTATATGATTAGTATTCAACATTGAAATAAGTGCATTGACAATATTTGTTGTAGAAAATAAATGCTTTTTTGGTTATTAAACTGTGGACTTATTGATGCCCTTCATATATATATATATATATATATATATATATATATATATATATACACATATACATACACACACACACTTTCTTTTTCTCTGACGTGTTTGATAAATGCATAAGTATGGTGGATATATATACAATTTTTTTTAATTTGTTGGCTCAAGTTCCTTTTAAGGTTTTGGTAGATGTGCTTTCAATTGGAAGGAATTATCTACAATATACTGTGATTGTAAGCTCTGTGTATGTGTGTGTATGTATATGTACATGTATATAAGGAATTTGAAAAAAAAAGTTTTTTATGTAATAGTTAAAATTTAGTATATATTCTATAAAAAAATTTCAGATTTAAAGAATGATCATATACTTCTTGAAATTGTTTTATGTACAGTGCTACATCAATAAGCCCTAGAATATATCAACTGGATCCTCTGAAGAGGAGGAAGTTCCCCACCCCCGCAATAGAGTATTCTAGGTATGATATCTGAATTGAATCAAAAGCTCCTACTCTTGAATACATGTATCTCCAGTTCTGGATGTCTAGGGAGTCAAACCTTCATTGTCATTATTCCTAGATCATTTTTGACTTAAAGCGGTAATACTTGAGAAAATCCCATCGAGAGTTCAAATAGAACTGTTCAAAAATGATTAGTATTAGATAAGAATAATTGAAGCCATATAACTGAGTGCAAATTATTTGTATTAAGAAGAATAACTTGAAGTTATGATTATCACCATTGGTTACTTGAAACCATAATTGCTGGGAAAAATAAAATAAAAAGACTGAATTTAGCATTAATAACCCAACAAGGGTTGACATGCCATAAAATCAACCATTGAAACATTTTATATCTGAGTAAATGTATGTATTTACCTAACTCCACCCTGAGCAGAATGTGATACAAGTCAGCCCTACTATTTACCCATCTGTATAAATGTATATAAAAATACATATAAATGTAATGCTATAAATACAGAGTGGGACCTTTTTGATTCAATTTATTTTACCCTTCAAATCAATCTGTGGTTAAAAGAATCTTTTTTTCACTTGTCTCACACATAAAAGTACCCTTTTCTGGTTTATTTAAAATAAGGCATATTCACAATCTGTGGAAAGATATCAACTGGATTAGTTTTGAGGACTTAAATTTCATTTGAAATTAAAATCTTACAATGACTTTTTTTAAAACTAAAATCCAATCATGATGCTGAATTAATTTTTTTGAAGTTTACATTAAAGTTCTAGTTATAAAACTTTTTCTTATAGTTTTAATTTGAATCCAAACAATAATAATCAGATTGTAATTTTTAAAATCAACCTCTTACCTATTATGTGCATATAGGTCAATCAGATTTGAGGAAAATAGGCAAAACAAAACAAAAGAAACTTGCTTGAAAATCGTTCTGATTTTGTTTAGAAGCAATAGTTATTAGTTTAACAAATAGACTAACAGATTTTTTTCGGTGAAACTTTTAAAAAAGTAAACAGAAATTCAATTATTTGTCAATTTTGACAAAATTACCAGCCAAATGCACCTCCAACAATCAAGCATGCAGGTTGAAAACCATATTCTGCATTCTTTTTATGCCAGAAAATTAAAAACGCAAAAAAAAAGTATTCATGAGACAATGTCAATCAGGCATCATACTACTTTGGAGGTATACTTAGTTTCAAAGAAAACCAAATTGGCTGGATGAGATTGATAGCATTTCATTTTGTCCTAATGCTCTTGGTAAAGGCATAAATCCCCAAAAGTGCAGACTTGTGCCTTCAGCCTTAGTTAAGCAACCAGTCTAGGAAAAGGAAAACTTTGAATTCAAACCAGAAGTACTTTGTTTAAAAATTGACCATATGTTGCACCCTACACATGGTGGTAGGAGTTGGTTAAATATATACTCTGACCCCTCCTTTGGTATAATGATGGGAGGTGCTGAATCAGAGTGAGAATCCCCAGAACCTGACTCTTAATTTTTTTTTTGCTTCATCCCAAAAATGAGAATACAGTTGATGAAGAATAACAGATACTATGTTCTAGCTTCATCCCCAGGCCTTCAGCTGAAACTAGAGTTAAGAGATCCTATGATTTGGGGCATTTTGATGAGTAATATGGTAATAGGAGGGGTACTCCTCATAGGAAAAGGTAGAGCAGATTTTTTAACCACAGATATTTTACTAATGTGTAAAAGTAAGTATACTCTGAACTGGTAAGATCAAAAGTGTTATAAGAACAGTACTTTTGAAGTTTGAAAGATTTACTTAAAAAGCTTTAGATACTGATTCATAGACGTAAACTTCAACCAGTTAACATCTAGATAAAGAACTAATCCTTGACTTACATTGTAGCAGTAGAGTTTGTGAGTTTGGCTATCAAGTTATAAAAACCAAGTGGCTGATCAACTTTCTGATAAATTGCACAGTGCATTTCCCACACTAGTTTTATAATGAAGCAATAACCTCTTTAGAAAATGGCCACTGCACAGATGGATTTTTAAAACATGCCAACTTGTTTTCCTTTAAAACTTGAAAACAATATGCCCCTTCCACTACTGAGTGCACATGTTTGTGTATTTTTTTCAGTGCATTAATTCAAAATAACATTAGTATTCACTGAATTTGATGGAAATTCTTTTGATGTTTCCACTTTCAGATTAGGCCACTTTTTTTCCAAATAAAAGCCCTAATTGTGAGTTTTAATGTCACAAGAGACAAATTCTTTATTGATATTTATTCAACTAAGCCAACTGCTGACTGAAAGCCAGGCCCATGGATATCCGAATGAAAAAGTTATTAATCTGTATATATGGGATCAGCTTCACTAGATGATAGTTATATTGGAATACAATTGGGTGGCGATGAAAAAGGCAACCATATTGAATTGAGATAATACATCTTTTTTGGCGGGGATCTCTTGTGTATTTTTGACTAACATGCTGGATTATGATATTGATGTAAGTGAGTTCAAACTCCAGTTATAGTATTGCATTCATTTTCAGACTAATGCCTTTGGGTATGGTATGAACTCCCTTATCTCTCCAACTATATATTAAATTCTTTGTCAAAGATGGGTTTGACATTAAATAACCCCTGTAGGTTGATGGGCCATAAAACAAAGAAACCGAACCAAACTAAGACTACACTTAACAATGGTAGCAGAGTAAGCACTATGGAACAATCTGAGGTGAATATTTCTCATACATACAAATGGCCTCTTAAACTTAGGGATAAAAGAAACAAAGTACAATCTTTTTCAGTTACTTGTCTCAGTGTGTGTGTGTGTATATATATATATATATATATACACACACACACACATACACACTTAACATATCAATAGATAAATAACTAATTAACATAATAAATGATGCAAAGTACATTAATCCATGCAATAAATGTATATATTCACTCAACCCTAATGACACAAGGTCAATTTTTAAGTGGAGTATAACTGGTTTGACTTCAGAGTTTTCCTTCTCCAAAACTGGTTGCCATATCAAGTTTAAAGAGCCCAGTCTGCCCTACAATTTACCCATAGCAGGAAGGAGAATATCTGGATGCATACCTTTCCCAAAGTTATTATCATGATGTAAAATACAAAATCTTGTTTAAAATTTGTGTTGCTGATTCCATTTCCTAAAACAATAATTATGTCATAAGCACCTCCATGAATGTGTATACTTCATAATTTAAGACTTTTCAGCATCACTTGAGACATCTCTTTCAATATATATTTCTATAACTTTGGTGGTGTGAAAAAAACCCAGACAATACAATTTGTAAATTAAAAAAATATTACATAAATTGATATCTGAAGAAAATATTTCTGGCTCGCTAGGAATTATATAACTCAACAAAAATAGCAAATCATTGTATTAAGATTCTTATTAAACTGATATGTTTAAAATGCTCTAAGAGAATAAAGCAATTTCCTATCCAATTTGCAACTGAATGATAGTTTTGATGGGGGTCTGCATTTATGCTGAACATCATTTTTTGATCATCAAAGCTCTTAATATAACAAAGTAATTACAAAATGCTAATTAGATTAGAAGTATCAATATCATCATTGACGGTAGTTGAAATATTTGTCTAGTACATTATATGTGAACAAGGATGCATCAATAAGTACATAGCCTGACATACAGTTAGGTGAATTTTGATTTGAAATTTTTTTTTACAGTGTTTGATATATGGGATTAATATCCATCATCATCATCAAATTATCCTTATTATTAAAGGAGGATATTATATTGAAAAATAAACATTTATATCATTATTAGATTAGAGAGTATTGATTTACATATGTATTCATGTTATATATATATATATATATATATACTTAGAAATATACGGAAAAACATGCAATACAACATGCATTATGCAGATATCTATCATTATATAAGAAAGAGATGTATACAAACACCACACATGTATGTATTCACATACACACATGTATAAAAACATGTAAGCTGACAAAAAATATTTATCAATGCAATAGTTTTAATAATAAGTATCAAACAAGAAGCAAAAAAAAACAACAAAAAACTCATACACAAACAAATAGAACTAAAATAACAAACATTGATTAATTAATTAATTAATTAATTAATTAAACAAAAAGTCAAACAGACTGAAGACAGAGTAGAGTGACAAGTGAGCCAGGTGAAAACTAAAAAAATAATATATTTCCTTTGTCCTACCTCTGTCTTTTCATCGATGATCTTGATGCCATCTAAAGAGATGTTGAGCAGAATGCGCAACTTGTGTTCCCCGGAACTCTTCACAGCCGACTTTAATTTCTGCATGGTTTCTTGGCACATCTCATCACCGTGCGAGTCCCACACATCAGCAACACCAATGAACTTGCCCTTGAAACTGATTCCATCCCCTTCAAAGCGGGCTGGATCAGTTTTGTTTTCTGGAAAAAAGAAAATTAAATCAGATGATATTTCATTCAGGTTTGAATTCTATTGGCTGAAAAACATTAATTGGAAAGGGAGTATTTTTTGTGGAATGTCAAGTGTCCTGTTAAGATTTATATAACTGATTTTATGCCTAAAGTTTAGGGAACAGCATACATTGTATATTTATATTTTCTAGTTGGTTTCAGAAGTCTAGTTGAAGAGGAATCAACCTATTGGGCGTTAGTCAACTCACTTAGCTTGCAAAATGAACTGATGGATGTTCACCAATCAGACATCAGCAAAATGCTGCAGTTTTCCACTTCAAACTTAGTCTTTTATGTTCATCAAATCTTGCCACTTCACGGAGGCTTATCTCGTGCTCCTCCATAAAACAAGTTACACCTCTTGCGTCATTTTCTTCTTCAGGTTTTCGCGTGCCAGTAGCAGAGAGCACACACCTTCTGTTTCTTCGAGGTAAGATTGTTCATGGCATTACTACTACATATTTACATTTTTCATATAATTGTTTCTTAAGTTTTATGCACACAGTTATATAGTTTCAAGTATTCCTATCTAATAGAAATAATTTGCAAATTATTTGAATCATAAATAGGATCTTAACAGGTACTACCACTCTGGGTCAGAGTAGACTTTGGGAATAATGACAATGAATGGGGTACTCCACAGTCTCTCAGATCTCCAGAATCATCAGATGTTTAGTGTTATATCTTGGGTACCTCTTTGGCAAGAGGTCTTATCCTCTTCAAAGATTTGCTGATAAGACTGTTAAAATTTAAAGTCTACATAAATTCTTGCTATTGTGGGTATGTAGTAAAATTTAAAAACTTCTTTCTAGTAGGGTTTTAGAAGCAAGCAGTAGTAAATTATGTAGTGTTAGACTTTTTTCAACAGCCAATCATTTCTGATTCAAAATCCTGGCTGAAAGAAAAGATGTGTTTTCCTGAAAATGGCAAGGAAACTTTTCTGAATAGTCATTCTACTGCAGAGACTCATTCCTATGGCAAGATATCTGTATTCCCTACAAAAGAGTATCCCCCACTAAAAAAAAGGGGATGTCTTAAATAAAAGTAAAAAATATCTTGGTTCCAATTGGTTAAATCAACTAATCCCTGAAATAGATTTTTTAAGCATATAAAACATATCTACAAAATCATTGCAAAATTAAGATAAAAATTTTTTATCGTATAGAAAAGCTATATACAAATGAAAATAAGTAACCTAACTACTGTGGGCACATCTTAAAAATAATTTAAACAGTAGTTTGATAAAATGGGGTGCTCACATTCAGCAGTGAGTACTTATTGGCAGTGGTCTAACAAGAAAAAAAAAATCACTAATCATTAATATGGGAGTGAGTAGTTAAAATTTACACACAAAAAAACCATACTTTTCTACCAAGTATAAACCAACAGGAAGATTATTAAATTACAAATTTCAAATATCTTTAATCAAAACAAAAAAAAACAAAAAACAAACTAATGTGTTACAACATACTGAATATTTTCTGTTATGAGCCTGCATAGTTGTAGGTCAGGCAAAGTACTCATATTGACCAATGTCAAATGTCTTCAATATGAGCATCAGATTTAGATTTTATATCACTGTCTGGTTTAATAAATGATGTAAAGTAGATTTTTATTAGCAAACTTATGTGGAAGGAACAATATAAAGGTGACTAATATAACCAAGCTAATGTAAATGATTTTCAATTCTTGATTTTGATATTATGAGTATATTGGCTATACATTGTGTCTATTCACCCAACTTCTCTGCTTTGGGCAGAATATGATACAAGGTCAATTTTTTAAGCAAAGGTCAACTGGTTTGAATTCGGTTTTCCTTTTCCTATACTGGTTGCCTTACCAAAGCAAAAGAACCCAGTTAACAGAGGGATTCATGCTTTCCCAAGGGAATTAGAGCAAAGTAGTATATAAATCCTGGACGAGACTGATTGCATTTCACATAGCACCAATACCCTTGGGAAAGGTATGAATCCAATTATTCTCCCTTCAGCTATGGGTAAATAGTAGGACAGACTAGGTTCTTCAGCCTTGGTGAGGCAACTAGTCTAGGAGAAGGAAAACTCTAAATTCAAACCTGTTAAACTCCGCTTAAAAATTGACCTTGTGTCATATCCTGCCTGAGCGGAGGGGTTGGTAAATAGGATAAATGAAATTATAAGATATAACAACAATATTTATAAAGTTTCCTCTTTTTAATCAATAGATAAAAAATATATCAGTTTTGACAACAGTTGTGACTACAAATTAAATGCTTTTGAAGATATCAAATATTTTTTGTTCAACCATAGCCTGGTTGGAGGGTCTTGAATACACTGTGTCTTATGCAGGATCCAGGGAGTGTGGAATGCTCCTTCATTACCATTAGAATCAAGTTCACTCTGAAGCAGAGTGGTAATGCCTGTTGGTATCCAATCTACAGTCAAATAAATCTGTTTAAAAACTGTTTGTATTCGATTGGACAGTGTGCAAAAAAAATGTAAATATGAATGTAAAATGAACATGATTCCCTAACATGTAGGCATAAAATAACCCTAGATGGATTGAGATGCCATTAATATCAATAAAACAATCATTGTTTACAGTGTTTGAGAGAGAGAGAGGGGGAGAGAAAATCGGAAAGTTTTAACAGACTAAAAACAATGAAACTTAAGTTAATTCCTCAACTAAAAAACTTATTTTTTTCTTATCATTAAGATTAAGCAAAAAAAAATCATACCAGTTTGAATAGCAGTAGGTCTAACTGATACACTCCTTTTAAAAAATTTTTTAAAAAGCATAGAAAAAAATTTTTTTTAGGGTACTAAACTGTGTCATCCATAAGAATCTGATAACCTGATATAAGAATTATTTTTGTATTAAAACAAAAACAAATGACTTTTGGATTCAATTTGTGCAATAATTTCTGGGAAATTAAACCTTGATTTTAAAAATCAGCAATATATCTAATTTCAATAAAATTTGTACTAATTCCTTTATTTATAAATAGGGTATTTTTGGAAATATCTTTAAAAAGTAAAATTTTCAAATTTGCTCCCAAGTTTTTTTTTTGTTTCTTTAAAATTTTTCTAGCTTTTCTCAGATTGCAACCCACAATAACATACATATCTAGTTATCATCATCTTTCTCTTGCACACACATACATACTAGCAAACCTACACGAGCAAGTAAGAGTCTCATTGGGTACCCCATTTATATGGCCTTGTGCCACATCTAAGTAAAAAGCTTAGTAAATTACTAAATGTTTTCTAACCAAAACAACAAGCTGGAAACATACACATATGTAAGAAAAATAAACATTTCTTAAAAAAATATAAATCTCTTAGTGGACCTATTCATTTTGAAATATTATATTATATATATGCACTTGTGGTGCGATGGTTATCATTGTAGGAAATGGACACAGAGATTAAAGTTCAAATATTGGACAAGGTTGTTTCTCATTGGGTGCCCCATTCATATGGCCTTGTGCCACATCTAAGCAAAAAGCTTAGTAAATTACTACTGGACAAGGTTGTTGGTGTTTCACCCTTGAAAAAGGTATGCATCCAATTATACTCATTCCAGCTAGGGTTAAATAGTAGTACAGACTGGGCTCTTTCAAACCTATTAAACTCCTCTTAAAAAGTTGACCATGTGTCACAGCTTATGTAGAGGGGCTGGGTAAATACATCCAGGGTCTGGCAGAATGATATCCCAGATTTAAAATTGTTGTTAGATGCACTAGTACCAATGAACTGGTGGAAGGTATTTCTTTCAGCAACAGCAGTCATTCCATTTTTGATTAAAACTCATCTCACAACTTAGTGATATATTATTGCCAAGTTGATAGAATGGACCAAATTTACTGACACACCACCACCTTTTTTATATTTTATTCCTGTTTTGGTTATACATTAATAAACTTAAGAGAATTATTTCTTAGATGCCTCTCAGAACAGAATTTAATATTCTAACTGTATAAATATGATAGTCCTTCAATAAAGAAAAGGAATTTTTTTTTAAAGCAAAATAATAATTTTTTATTTTTTAGATGCAAACTTTGCATTATTTGGAATTGGTTTATAACAAGAATTATCTTAATCTCAGAAAATATTTGTTTTGAGGCTATTAAAAATGGTGGAAAATCAAAGTGCTCCAGGCTTAAACAGGGGTCTGTCATCAAATTTTTGGTGGCTGAGAAGTGCAAAGCATATGAAATTTACACAAGAATGTGTGATGTGTATGGAGAAGCATGTTTTAGTAAAAAGGTGTTTACAAATAGGCTAAACATGGGTTTGCCACTACAAGTTGAAAAGACAGGCCAGTTAAAAAAATCACACTAACAGTCTTCTGGGTTATGAAAGAACCCATCACAATTGATTTCCTTAAAAAAAGGTGCAACTGTAAACAGTGCTTCCTCTTGCCAACTCCTTTAGCCAAATTCACCTAATTTATTAAATGACCCTCAAATTATAGCATTCATCAGTCTTACAAAACTTTTGATCTCAGCAAAGTTGTATGGAAGATCCAGAGTTGCACATACTGCAGGTCTTTCCTCTTCACAATATGTTGTCCAAAGGAAGGACAGGGTGCAATAAAACTTGGCATTAGTGCCACTGCAGGAAGTTGCCAAAACAATGTTTAACACAACATTTGACTGATGAAGGAACTCCTATTGCTAGATTTACCACCTCACTGCAGCAATTTTCCTTCTCATAGACTGGTACTCCTTAACAATTATAGAGAGCACAGACTGCTCTACTATTCTACCCATAGCTGGATGCTGTGGGAGAAGAGATGAATACATGCTTTTCCCAAGGACATTACCACCAGGGGTGATGCTAGGGTCTCATGCCTCCCACCACTAACTCTATCATATGAATCCCCCACTTAACAACATGTCAATTTTCATAAACTAGTATTCATAAAAATATATGAAACCTGCCCTTCCAGGGGTCTTTGTGTGTTTCTGATTGCCACCATATAGTAGAATGAGCTTAATTCTGTGGCTGGCTCACTCACCAGACCTATGGCGATTACTTTCCCTGAAAATGCCTGCAAACAACTGACAAACTGAAAGATTGTATTCATCAAGATTAACATGAACTTTGGTAATAAATTTTTAACAGTATGTCAATCCATCTGGGGTTATTTTATGCCTATTCATTGTACATTTATATTTACATTTTTTGTGTAGTTGTTTAAGAGTGTTTTTTTTCATACATTTATGATATCAAGTATTCTGATCTGTATGGTTTCAAGTATTCCTATGTAATACTAATAATTATACAGTTTCAAGTAATTATTTCTATCAAATAATAGTCATTTATTTACACAGTAATATGGTTTCAAGTAACTAATAAGTAGGTTCAAACTCCAGTGATATGCAATTAAACAAAGAAACAACAACAAAAAATTACATAATCTCAAATAACTAATGATAATAATCCTTAGCAAAAAAATTATAGCTTCAAGTAATGATTCTTAATATAAATAATTTAAAGGTATATGGCATCAAGTATTCCACCAGACAGCATATTTTAAGACCCCCCCCACTAACAGAGCGGAGAAATTCAGCTAAGGCATCAAGAGCATATAGCTTTTAAAGGCAAGCATGTGGATGATATAATCTTTACAATAAAGTGATGACAAAAAAAGGGAAAAAAATTTAAAAAGGCGAATCTTATTCTTTCTTATAGTAAAATTAAATTTTGAATAAGATCTGTTGTCTTTTTTTTAAAAATTATTTATGTCCTAAACTCAAGAGATCATTCTGCCACACCCTGCAACATACAATTATATAAAGATGCCCACATAACTCTGTATAAACACACACATAAACAGTTACATCTTATCGTGTATGGGATTGCGTGTAAGAACCTCACAGCAGTAGAGGAAATGTATAGCTTACCACCTCTGCTCAACAATTCAATTGAAGAGCATATGGTAAGGCCAGGCAAAACAGACACAATTCAGCTCTTCTTTAACACCATCACTCCCAACATCAGAAAGGCGCCTTTGGTGGTGTAATGGTTAGCAAGCTCGACTAGCAAACCTACACGAGTGAGTTTGAGTCTCATTGGGTGCCTCTTTCATACATCTAAGCAAAATGCTCTGTAAATTACCACTTCCAACATTAGAAGCAGATCTTTTTTTTCCACAGCACTGCCCCCAATACCAGTGACAATGTAAACTACCGACATTTCTGCACCCTCTTAACTACCATGACACCAAACTTTTGGAAAGTGGTAGAAAAATGGTACTCAAAACTCTGCTGTTTTGTTTTAAATGCAAGCTGATGATGTTTGTAAAGACAAATACAGCCGAGAGAAAAAAAATCATCTGGGGTGAGAGGAAAAAGAAAAAGCTCTTTTTTTCTTTCTTTTCTATTTGACAATGGAGTAACTTTATTTAAAATTAAAACAAATAGTAAAAAATCAAATGAAGATATATTCAATAAAAAATTGGGCTTTAATATTTAAATAATGAGTAACAAGTGGTAAATAAGAACTAAGATAGTAATAAAACATTATGTTTGGGTTCAGCTACTTTGGTCTTTAACATCTGGTGAAACCACAGAAGAAATTTAATGGACTTTAAAAAAAGTTGCAATGGTAAGATCTTAATTACCCAGCAAATTTCTGTTTTAAGATCTGTCAAACTATTTTCTAATTACCAAGTGATCATCACAGTCATACATAAAGACAGCCCATTGATATCAAGACTTCTTTTGTAGCAATGCTGGCATACCAAGTAAGAAAAATATCAATTTATTCATACATTTTTTAAATAGAGGAATTAAATTATAAATTGAATTACCATGACCAGAAAATCCAACAAGTACTGTGTGCAACATATGGAACCACTGGACAACTATTTCAACCTTATTAGGTCTCGTTAGTAGACTGAACTAGTGACCACAGAATACAGAGCCAAAACTAATGCAGAGCTACTGGTCCACATCGCAAAAAAAAAAAAGAAAAAAAAAAAGCATGTCAATTTTCTTGCCCATGAGGTTAAAGATGTAGCCCTGGAGGTGATAATTACGTGGAAAAGACATAGCTCTCGAGGTGACCGCGTCCTCAGTAAGAGTATGGATGTAACTACAAGATACATCAGGTTAATTTATCCTGACTAGTCAATTTGGCATTGCTTATTAGCAATGTGGACCAGTAGTTAAGTGGTAGAGTTTTGGCTCTGCATTCTGTGGTCAATGGTTTGATCTCCAGTGGGAGAGATCATGGTATACACTGCTGATGAAACCTAATAAGGTTGAAGAAGCTGTCCAGTGGTTTTGTATATTGCATGCAGCGCTTGCCAGATTTTCTGGTCATGATAATTCAATTTACAATTTATTCATGGTAATTTGAAAAACAAACAAACAAAAAAAAAAAAACAAACAAAAAAAAAAGAAACTTACATCTTATCCATCAATAAATTCATATCTATTTTTCTTACCCAGTATGCCAGCATTACTCCAAAAGAAGTCTTGTTACATAAGTCTGTGATGATTAATTGGTTTAAAAAAAAAATTACATCCAATCCAACTGACCATTACAAGCATACATACACACAGTATTGATACCAAGACTGTTCTTTTGAAGCAAACAATTGCAAGCTGATTTTACACAGGTCCATCAACAACAACCTATAGGTAATTCATGTAAATTCTGTGACAAAGTATGTGGATTTACAGCAGGTCTGAGAAGCTATATGAGAGTGTATGAGTTATTATCACAGCCAAAGACAGCTCTTTTGCTTGTCACATGTGGCAGAGCTTGCAAGGGTGAAGCTGGTCTGAAAATTCACATGTGTTCCCATGGGTGCTTTTTATGGGATTGAGATGGCAGTCACACACACACACAAAATCCTCTAAATAATAATCTAGGATTGAAGCTATTTGAGAATAATCAAAAGATAAATACATAAAAAAATATTTGGTTTTTTTTTTGGGGGGGGAGTTCCCATGACAAATGTGTTGGACTGTGAATAATGAGTTTGAACTCCAGTTGCAAGATTATGTTCATTTACAAACTGATACTCTTGGGAAATTTAAACCTCTCATCACCCCAGATATGGGTTAAATAGTACCACCACTGTTCCTCTACAAAGATGGCTTTGGCATTAAAATACCAATGAAAGTTGATAAGCCATTAAACAAAAAAAAAAAAAAAATCAAATGAAACCTACTTGTCTTATCACTTTTGTTCATCTTAAAATATATATTATGGGATGAAGGAGTAACTTAATCATAAATTCATTACTTCAGCTATTAAGATTTGTTCTTTAAATTCCTTATTTTTATTGTTAGTGGAATAGTTTACAAGTTAGGTTGATAAATTAGTAGGTTCTGGATATACAAATAGATTTCAGTTTGTCTCTTTGAGAAACAAAAATCAAAAGGACTGTTTTCAGAGAGCTTAATGTATTGAATCTGCAAAGATATGATTTTTTTTAATGAGGTTTTTCCAAGCAGCAGTCATGTTGAGACTGCTATATGGATGCATTACATGGATGCTAACTAAACGTATCGAGAAAAAGCTTGACGGCAATTACACAAGAATGCTGCGAGCAATATTGAACAAATCCTGGAGGTAGCACCTCACAAAGCAGCAGCTGTACGGCCACCTACCACCATCATGAAAACTATCCAAGTTAGATGAACCAGACATGCGAGACCCTGCTGGAGAAGTAAGGACGAACTCATAAGTAACATGCTTTTGTGGACCCCATCACATGGACGAGCAAAGACAGGACGACCAGCTAGAACCTATATACAACAGCTCTGTGCCGATACAGGATGTAGCTACTGGAAGCAATGGACGATAGAGACGGGTGGTGAGAGAGGGTCAGGGAGATCCATGCTGGCAGAATGACATAATGATGATGATGACTTGAAACCATTTAATTGGATGCAAACAAATGAGCTCTGGCTCATTTCTAAAATGTTACCGACAAACTATACATGATTACAGGGTGGTATTTGTTTATCAACCTCAGTTGTATCTTGTCCTCAGACAAGACATAGCATAGACACACCATATACATGAATTAGAAAGGAGGATTGATGGCATATTGGTCAGGATAGAAAACGGAATTTGTGGAAACCTGTTTGTTTCCTTTGCACTAAATACCTTTGAGAAAGAGATGAAGGAAAATTCATGCCTAAGCTATGGATAAAGTAATAGGGCAGTGTCCTTTAGGGACAAACTGAATAGGTATATGGCTAGCAACTCTTCCTTGTAAAACAAAAACATACTTTCTCTTGAAGCCATATCGCCATCACAGGTGTGGTGAGGTTGTGGTCCTATTGGTTACATCTATGAATTAGAAAGATACCTTTATGTGCTTATATATTCATAATATAATCTATTTACGTATGCATATGAATTGAATTAAAAATTATACGCATACCACCAGTAGATTTTGAATCAAAAGGTTTGTTTTTTTTAATTTGATTTTCTAATATTTTTGGCATAAAATATTGAATATTCCTATCAGTGTTTATTCCATTTCTATTCTTTTTTCATCAATATGGATGACTATTTCTCATCACACATACATACACACATGGTGATGAAGTCCCTTTTTAGGCCACAGTTGTGACATAAATCCGAGACAACCTTGTTAACCATCACCCTAAGGTAAGTAGCAATAAATATCTTATAAGAGAGAATACAATATTTGAAAAATAGATGTAAGGTCTGCTATATGTCTTTGAGGTGTGATCAAAAAGTATTGAGACTGAAGTTTTAAATTTTGTTTAATTTTAAAATTTAAATGAAGACATGTATACACAGCTGAGCAACTTAGTCTAGATCAGTCTAGATGAGTCAGTGACAATTTGACCAGCCAGTCTGGATACTTTCTGAACAACTATTTTCAGCAAAACACACGACTGTGAAAGTGCAGTAACCTCCATATTGCTCAAACTTAGCCCTATATAACGTTTTATTATTTCTTATACTGAAAATTCATTATAGAGTTAAGTTCTGAGGATTTAGAGGATATTATAAGATATATGATAGTGTAGCTTCACCACATATTAAAAGAGAAGTTTCAGGGACTCTTTGACTAATGGAAAACTTACTGGAATAAGTTTACTGAATGCCAAGGAGACAATTTTTAAGAAAACTAATGTTTAAATTTTTCAGTCTTGATAAAGAGAGCTTTAGTCTGACTATTTTTTGAACACACCTCTTATTTATTTTAATTATTTTCCTTAATTGAAAGCAGAAACAACAATATAATTTGCTGGTAAAGTGAAGAAAAGAGATTGCCCAGATTAAATGTGAGACAGTAACCAGCCAGAAAAGATAATCCTTTACATCAGATTGAATGACGAAAATTTTTTTTCTTTCATCTACTAAATAGAACTTATTTAATTAGAGTAATTTTTTTACTTGGCCTAACAGAAAACATTAAATTTTAAATTTCTGTTTCTTTTTAGGTATATCTTTCTACTGAAACTTTTCCCCACTCCCTGTAGATATGTCTTAGAATGTGCTGATTGTATCCTATGCAGAGAGTTAAGACCCACTCTCCAAAATTGTTCTGAGTATGATACCAAACTATATCTGATGACAAGACTATAGTTCTGAGGATCTAGGGAGTGTGGAGTATTGCCTGTTAGTCCAGTCTACAGAGAGCTCAGTTGACTGAGGCTGTAGAATACACTGACTGCATCTCTGCAGAGGGGTAAGACTCTTTCCATAATGAGTGTCCTGGGGTCAAGCATTTGATATTGAGACTCCATCCTTGGAGATTTGGGGAATGTAGAGTACTCCTTCATTGCTATTGCTCCCAGGTCCACTCTGACCCAAAGTGGTAGCACCTGATAGGGTCCTATCAATGGATCAAATAGAACAAGCTATGGGTGCAAACAAATGACATGTTAAATTGTGACTGTTATATAACAATTACTTGAAACCATTCAACTGTTTGCAAAAAAGAGCTCTGGCTCATTTAAGAATTTTATCTATAAAATGTGTTTACAAATCATATATATTCAATATATATGTATAAACTGGATTTGGCATTAAATAACCTACAATGATTGATATGCCATAAAACCAAACCAAATCTAACTATCTATGGATCAAATAGATCTGTATAAAAATTATTTGTATTTGATAAGAATACTTGATATCATAACTAAATGGTTTGTATTATGAATAGTTACTTGAAGCATATAATTAATAGTATTAGAAGGGAATATTTGAAACAACTACACAGAAAAAAATATATGCTAGTCCTTAACTTTAAGGCATAAATTAACCTTAGATTGACATACTGTTAAAATCAAGGCTTTTTCAAAAATAAACAAATACATGAATACATATCAGAAAGCATTCATATTCTCTGTATGGATTTATTTGACTTCTCACTAAGTTAGATTTGATGTGAAGTCATGTTATAGAGAAGGACAAGCATGAATCAAGACTCATGTGTAACCATTTACAAAAAAATACATGGTCCTTTTGGGGAACCTCAGGTGCCAAGCAATAAACTTAGCTCTTGTAAACAGGTATTGCCTGGAAAAAGGTCTCCTGGGACTAGACAATCAATTTTAACCCACCTGGCACAAATACCAGAATAGAATTTTAACAAACTATTTTAATTTTAGTCCGTTATACAGGTTAATTGAATGAGTTGTCACAAGGGTGTTATGATATGGTTTATAACAACCCCCGGCAAAAATTACTGAATTAGCACATCTAAAGGATGTTCACTTAACTTATTTACTGCAAAATAATAATTAAAAAAATTTAATGACAGATAAGATTTTTTCTTTAACAGCTGAACATTCTGGCTTCATAAAATACACTTTAAACTAGATTAAATTATTCAATTAATAGTGTATTTTTCCTAAGCCAAGTACAAAAAAAAAAATTATGGAATAACCTGATATTGGAAACAAAAATTTTGGAATAATTTTGTAATTTGCATTCCTAGATATGTAAATCAGTCTACAACAAAAAGACAGTTTTTGTAGACCTCAATAAGCTGTTGGGCATACCTAATTGAAATAAAACATGATCTCTGATGCCTAATATTTTTGCTCTATTTACCATCATTATCATATAAGAAGATTTTTTTTTTACCATTCCTTCATCCACACATAATTATACAACACAAACCTTCAAGTTTCAGCCACTATCAGTAATATCATCATTATTTACTAGCAACAACAATATCATTTTCTATTGATCAGTCTGTTTGGTAGTTGAAGTCATAGAAAATTTGTTTATGACACTTGTAATTTGTGTTCATGCTGATTAAACAAAATTGATTATAGACACACAACTGCCTATAAATAAGTACACCCCTAACAATTTTCTTCTTTTAAACTAGATACCAGGATTTTATTATTTCTAGTGCAGTATTAGACATTCAAAAATGGATATAATTAGTATTGATTAATTACCAAACTCATTGAAACTCTGTAACCAAAAATAAAATATATATATAACAAAATGTAAATTAATGTTACAAGCAACTACAATATCATTCTTGATCTATTCTATACGGAAACTTAAGTGGGAGTAAATTTGCTTATGACACTAGTAGATATTGGTCAACTTCATTGAAGACCAGGAATTTGAAAAGCAATCACAATTTTTCAACCCTTTAGTAGCCTGCATCTTTATACTTTTAAGATAAAAATAATATTGATGTTCTAGATAATTATTTAAAAATATTAATAGGAAATTTTTGATATTGGCAGATTTTGTGTTAAAGAAAATTGCATAGAACTCTAATGATATTCTCATCATAAGCTGCTTTTGACAAAGTTATATATATATTTACCAACCCTCCACACAAGCAGGATGTAACACAAAGTCAATCTATAAACAGAGAGGGATTTGAATTCAGAGTTTTCCTTCTCCTAGACAAGTTGCCATATCAAGGTTAAAGAGCCCAGTCTGCCCTACTATTTACTTAAAGCTGGAGGGGAAAATAGTTGGATTCGAACCTTTCCCAAAGGTGTTAGTGATATGTAAAATGCAATCAACTTCATCTAGGATTTGAACTCGGGTCACTGTCAATTTCCTACAACATTAACCATTACACCACAAATGCCTATTTAGACTAGTGTCTAAATAGGATTTGAACTCGGGTCACTGTCAATTTCCTACAACATTAACCATTACACCACAAATGCCTATTTAGACTAGTGTCTAAATAGGCATTTGTGTCTAAATTTTAATTGTTTGGTTTTGGCTATTGTATCCTGGTCAAGTAAAGCATGAAATATCAGGTTCTCATCTATTTTGTCCAGAGAAATATTTCAGGGACGTGATATTCCTTAAGCATGGACAGTAAAATGGAATAATCTACTCTCATGAAATGACGAAGATAACCAGAGGCTACAACAGCCAAAATGTTGTGACTAGTATCCTCATCTTGGTGGTTGTTATAATTTCTCATCTCAGAACTTCAAATAAAAATTGTGACAGTGTTTGAAATTAGACAAGTGATGAGCCTCACTTTGCTTACGGTAATTAATATCTGTAACAGCTTTAATCACAGTGAAAACTCCAATTATCACAAATACTTAATAACTGAAAAGGCTGACTAATTAATTGCTTTTATTTTAATTAATCTGTTTTGTTAAAAGTTCAATAATCCATCGTAAGTCAATTGTGAACACGAGAAAAACATGCAACAGTCAATAAAACTGTTGGCTGATTCATAATACAATGATAGCATAGATTAGACAAATGATCTACTTAAAGAAATGAAATTAGTTGAGTCATTGTGATAACTAGTGTGTTACTGATTGAATTAAAAAGCAATTAAAATGAAAGTAGTAAAGATATTGCCCTCAGGATATCATTATCAGTAAATATAAGGATTACAAATTAAGAGTAAAGGACTGGACTTTAACTAAACATTGTAATATTTTCTACATAGTATGAAAGTTCTCAAAAAAAATTTTACAGAATTGTATGACTACTACTACTACCACAACCCAGCCCTGTTGATTGGGGCTGTAGAATATGCAGACTGCATTTTTGCAGAGGGTAATCCTCCCCACCAATGAATGTACTGGATATGATACTAAATAGTCTGATGGTGAGGCTTCAGTCCAGGAGATCTGGGGAATATAGAGTATGCCTTTATTGCTTTTATTCCTAGGTCCACTCCAACCCAGAGTAGTCGTACCTGTAAGGGTTCCATCTATAAGTCAAATAGAACTGTTTATATTTGAAACCATTTAACTGTGTGCAAATAGAACTATTAGTGTTAGATAGTTCAATGGTTTCAGGTACTGCTGTGCAAACAATAAATAGCAATACTTAAAATCATTTGTGTGCAAAGAAATGAGCCCTGGCTTGTTAAAAAATGTTACCTATAAACTATTCATTCACAAATCATATGTATAACAGGATTTGGCATTAGATAACCAACAAGAGTTGATATCTCATAAACCCAAACAAGTACCACCAATGTGATCCACCTACTACTTTTGCTATTAACATTAGTGAAGACATATAGGGCAATGGTTATTGTCTTTGGAAATGGACAGAGACCCGATTTCAAATCATGGATGAAGTTGTTTGCATTTCAGTTTGTACTAATGCTCTCGGGAAAGACTTGATTTCATCTATTCTCTTCCTGCCATCTACAGGTAAATAGTATGGTAGACTAAGCTCTTTAACATTTGTATGGTAATTGGTCCAAAAGAAGGAAAGATATGAATTCAAACAACTTGTACTCTTCTTAAAAATTCACCTTATGGCATATCCTTTATGTAACGGAGGGGTTGGAGAAATACATTAGTGGAAGCACATGACATAACAATTATTGTCTTAGGGAATGGACTTGGTGAGGTAAAATCCTGAATGAGACTATGCATTTCACTTCATAATAATGCCCTCAGGAAAGGTACAAATTCATCTGGTTTTCCATCAGCTTTATCAGTAAATAGTAAAAGGTACTGGGTTCTCAAGATTTGGTATGACAACTGGTTTAAAAATTATCTCAGATATGACACAAAACTGCATCTATTGTTGAAACTCGGGGGAGTATGGAGTACCTCTTCATTACTCATTTCCATTACTCCAAGGTCCACTTTGACCTGCTGTGGTAGTCCCTGTTAGGGTCCAATCTATAGGTCAAACGGATCTGTTATTCATATTAGATACCAACTATGTGCAAGCAGATGATTATAGACAAAACAAAATTATTACAACAGAGCATTTGCAAGAAAATCAACTTTCAGTATTAAATAACCCTTAAGGAATTGATATACCATTAAACCAAACCAATCAGCTTAAAAACTCACCTTATGTTGCATCCTACCTGTGGCAAAAGGCTTGGATAGATACAAACATTAGGATGTGTATAAAGATGGTAAAACTAGAGTAATATATGCATCCAACAAAAATTGTGTGTTCTGAGATCAAGTTTACTAACTCACTGACAACTGTAAATTTTTATCAAGAACAAGTGATAAACTTAACAATGAAGGGGATATTTTACTCCATCTCCCCAGCTGTAGTATATATATATATATATATATATAGGGCCCAAAATAGTCCCAATAACCAGCAACATGTGGTCTAATGTGACCTTATTTCTTTTAAGTTGTGTCTTCACTAAGGGGGTCAAATAGTTACCAAAACAACTCAAAAGCCAGTACAACTCCATAGTTCTTGCAAATCTTGGTAGAAAATATGCAATTATCATGACTTGAATAAAGGTAAAAACCAGGATATCAAAAGTAAAAAGCAAAACAGAAATCAGCAAAATGAATTTAAGAGTAATTAAGAAAGTAACTAAAAATGATTACTGCAAATAGCTTGGTATACTAGAAGCAGATTTAAAGAAGGCTTAAAACCACAACACCAAAAATCTTATCAAGGGCCTAAAAGCATAAACAACATTTATCCATTGACAATTCTGAAAACTTCCTAAAGTATGCAGGAGAACACCTGAAATCTCTGGTTGCAAAAAAACAGAAACAATAGCCATCTAACACATACATGCACAGGGGCGGCAACTCTTGCATTGAAGTTTGATCTGGTAATTCATTGCAACTAATCATTCATCTGCTGTTCTATGCTCTACCTTGCCATTGAATCCGAGATGGGATGTTGAGAGGGTGGGTTTGTAGCAGTGCAACCCCTTACTCACATAAAATTCAATTCATACATAAGTTATTCTTTCTAAAAGAAAATAACAATCATCCTTTGTGATGAATAGCAAGTAAGATAACTATTGTCAGCTGTGAACTGACTCAATCCTAAATGGATTCAAGATATGATACTGAACTGCATCTGATGGTGAGGCTCCAGTTCTAGAACTCTGGAAAATGTGGAGTACTTCTTCATGACCACTACTCCCAGGTCAACTCTGACCTGTTTGAAAATTATGAATATTGGATAGGAATGCTTGAAACCATATAGTCGTATGCAAAAAAATGCATCCCATGGAACAAGTGACTTGCACTGGTTTTCCATAAGGACTGGGAATTTATTATGCTTTGCACCTATGTCAATTTCAAAGATATTAATGCAGCTCTAAGCTGGTCTTCCCTAGGGTGACTACTGTGTAAATAGCATTCTTCTTACTCTGAATTTTGAATCTTATACTAAATTTTAAATGCTATAAAACAAAATTGTTGCAAATATAAATAGCTTTTAATTGTCCTGTCATCATGGTTTAGAATTAACTAACTGTATCCCTTGCAGTGAGGGAAGACTAAAAAGATATCCTGGATATGACACTAAACTAGATCTAATGGTGAGGCTCCTGGGGTAGTAGCTCATAACTTCCAGGTCAACTTTAACCTAGAGAGGTAATACTTATTTTGGTACCATCTATGGGTTAAATAGATGTTTGAAAATTATTCATATTCAATAAGAATACTTGATGCTGTATAAACATGTACTAATTATTTGTATTAAGAATAGTTACTTGTAGGTATAACTGTTTATTAAAAGATTGTTATGAGTCACTTGAAACCATATAATCATTCATATTAGATAAGAATATTTGATTTCATATAACTGTATCCAAAAAAAAAAAAAAAAAAAAAAAAAAAAAAAAATGCTACATAAAAATATATAAAATGAACAATAAACACAATACCCTAAGTTCAAGACATAAAAAATAACCCTAGACAGGTTGACATGCCATTAGAATCAATCAAATCAACTTTAATAAATGAAGTATTGATTAAATTGATATAAAAAAAATTTCCAGACATCAATGCAATGAAAGAAAAAAAACTAGTTATCTTTAAATTAGTTTTCTTTAAATACAGCTTGATGTCAGAATATTGGCATTTACTTGAAAGATAAGAAAATGAAACCATGACAGGAAATCAGCATTTTTTTTAGGGGGGAGGGGAGTTCTCCAAGATAATTCTACCATTTTTGGACTCACTGGATATCAATCAAGAACTCAGAGTTCAATCTGACATTATATAAGACAGTGACACTGCCAATGATTTTCTCAAGATGAAATCAGAACAGGAAGTGGGGAAAAAACTTACCTTTCTTTTTGTTTCCTTTTGGAGCAGACATCTTTTTGTTCTACTCACTGAGTGAAGCTCAGAGCCTGTAAGAAAGAAAAGAGAAAATATGAATGAAATATAATGATCCTGATTGGCAGACATTCTGGTAAAAAGAGCTAATGGTCATTGCACTGGTTATCAGCTTAATAGATTTGTGTTGTTACGTTAATTATGAATAATATTCTACAGAGCTTTTCTATAGTAGAAGGTAAGACGGCAGAATTAATAGCAAGTAGGATAATGTAGAAAGAAAATATAAAAGAATTCACAGCATATGTGCGTGATGATGCAAATGAACTGGTGCATATTTAGATATAGATCAATATCAATATTGTTTTTATTATGTGAAGACAATATCAAATATCTTCATTTCAACTTTTTCTATCTGCATAATTATCCAAAAGGTATAAGAGGGAGTAACTTGAATCTCATATATTTATTTTAATCTTTATATCTTATCTATTATTATGTTGGTGTGGAAAAAGCCAGATTGTACAATTTACAAATTCAACCAAATGATATCAGGGAAAAAAATTTTTATAAAAAAAAAGAAATGACGAAAAATATGTGCAACTCGAAAATAATCAAGTAGCACATATGTCTAGTCAAAAGAAAAAACACTGACAGAATTACCTAAGCTAAAATGTAATAAAGTGCTCAATACATGAGATAGAGCTAATATGAAAATAATTGCTACATGCCCAAGAGCAAGTCTACCTAGGTTTCCTCAAACAGCACTTCAGGATTGCTATAGCAAGTGGGTCAAGATAAAATACATTTTATTGGTTAAAAAGACCCTAACGTACACAAAAGTTAGCATATAAAAAAATAAAAATTTTTTTCACTTTTTTAATTTTTTTAATTAATATTAAACAATTTTTCCCAATCCTTTTATATACTAATTAACCAAATTTTTCCAATGTCTGCAAATATTAAATACTTCAGACCTTTGGTTAAGAAATTTTTTTGTCGGTTTCTAGAATAAAGTTTTTTTTTTTGTTTTTATTTTTTAAAAATGCTAATTTTTGTATAGGTTAGGTATTTTATCCTAACCCACTTCACCAGAGCAATCCTGAAGAGCTATTTGGTGAAACCTAGGTAGACTTGCTCTTGGCTACGTAGGTGTGTGTATATATATATATATATATATATATATATATATATATAGAGAGAGAGAGAGAGAGAGACACACACACACACATCTTGGTGGTGAGTCTGGGTGTAGGAATTTTCAGGCTCATTTACAGCTGGTAGAAGTAGATTCATGCCTTTCCAAAGTGTATTAATGTGAAGTGAATGAAAACTGTTCTAGTTAGATTTTGAAGAGGATTTGAGTTATGTTATTGTTTGCCACAGCTTTCTTGTAAATAAATACAGTTTTAAACTAACCTAGTTTTTAATAAAAATGAGTTGTGCTAAGCTTTGCCCAGCCAATTCACATCTTACAAAATATTCTCCTTCTTATTCAGGTCTTTTTATAATCTCACACTTGTATCACTTCTTGTGAAATCTCAGACTGGTCCACTGAGAGTGGAGTGATACCCAAGTTTGCTGATTTCATTCTCTGTACCATTAAAATGTTAGACCAACACAACCACACCACACACAAATACATTGATAAATAAATAATACCCTGGTGTTGTAAACACACCCATTTGCTAGATCCTTATAAAAGGCATCTATAATTTGGTTGTACCAAAAGGCTGCAAATCTTAAAAACTGTCAGAATCAAAATATTAGGAGGCATGTTAAAGTTCTCAGAACTTTTTTTTCCTTTTTTAATATAAAAAAAATTTTGGATCGTAAATGAATAAATAGAAAATACTGAAAAGAATTGGACATACAAAAGATTCCAGAAAATTGAAAGTGGAAACCAGAATTCAAATCCTGGATGAAGCTGTTTGCATTTTACTTTGTGCTAATACTCTTAAGAAAGGCATGAATCCATCTGTTCTCCCTCCAGCTATAGGTAAATAATAATAGGGCAGATTGGTTGCTTTACCAAGACTAAAGGAATCCAGTCAAGAAGGAAAAATCTGAATTCAAACCACCTGTACTCTGCTTAAAATTTGACCTAGTGTCACATCCTACCCATGGCAGAAGAGTTGAGTAAATACAAAACCCATGATTTTCAATGTTTTTAATAAGATATTCAAATGTTTCACATACATGCTATTATTACATATATATTCCCTACTTGGTTGAACAGAGAACTTTTCAGCACTCCCTTGTATGTATTTATTCTGCTATTTTTATCAACAAGAAAAATCGGAAATAAAATAAATACAAAATGTAGAAAAGTATGGAAGAATAAAATAGCAAATTAATGATGCAATTCATAAACATTCATATGAATGTATTTCCTTCTGAGATTATATATATATATATATATATATTAGTTATAGATGTATTCACAAAATTACAATTTAAACATTGTCCAGTCGGCTGGGGCTGTAGAATACACCAACTGCACCTTTGCAGTAACTGGCAGGAAGCTATTTTATATATATATATATATATATATAATCAGAAACTTCTTGTATAAACTGGTAAAAATTTTGTTTCTTTCTAATTTTATTTTTAGTTGTGAAAATCAGTCACATGACTTATCTGTAAAATTTTGAAAGTCTCTTTGTGCTAGTACCAACTTGAGTAAAGATTTTAAGGTTATAGTTAAATTGAATGAAACCAGCAGTAAAAACAAAAACTTTGTGAAAATTCTAGCCACTACATTTTTATTCTTTTTGTACTACTCCATTGCCTCTTTTTTCTTTTGTTATTCTTATCTTCTTTTTCCTCTTTTTTATCCTTTTCTCTTTCATCCTTTTCACCCTCCCTTTTTCCTCCTTTTCTCTTCCTCTATAGTCTCCTTCTGCTCTATCTAATTCATCTATTTTTAATCTCACTTTTCACATATTTTCCTAAAATTAAAGCAAAAAAAAAAAAAAAAAAAAAAAAACCTGAACAAAATTCAAATTTCTTCTCCAACCTCAAATTCTAATCTCTTCCACTCAGCCAATGTTATAAATATGTAAATCTCAATATGCCCTATTATTTTATGAGTGTCAGCCTTTCCTTGTCTATTGCAATAAAGTAACCCTATCTTTCTGAAAAAAATGCAACCACCAGTTCTTGTCTCTGAGACCAAATGGAGAAAACTTTTTTTTTTCTCTGTTCTCATCTTAATGTCACTCCCGTTTCCAAATGCCCTGTTAAGTGCAATTCTCTGCAACGCTTATCAACAGACACTGAATGTATTAACTTACAGACTTTCTCTCAATATAACTTTTTGACAACAAAAGCAGGTGGCTTGGACAAGTTGGCTCTTAATTAACTTAGTAAACCATAACGAGAGAGAAAGACATAGGCATGAAATAGACTGACTAAACTTGCCATGTCTGTGACAAAAACGAAATTTTTTATTTATCTTTTAAATAGACATTTTTTGGAAAGATCATATTTGCTTAAAACAAATTCTTAAATGTACCCTTTTTTTTTTTTTGTATGTATGTATGTATATATGCCAGTAAAATTGAAATTATAACAAATATTTATGTATATGTTTAATAGTTACGAGCATAACATTTGTTGTAGGAAATGGAATTGACAAGCCAAGTTCAAATCCTGTAAGAAGCTGATGCATTTTACTTAGTACTAAAATACTTGAAAAAACTGCTTACCAAACCAAGACTAAAGAACCTAGTTTAAGAGAGAACTTTTTCAAACCAGTTTTACTTCACTCAAAAATTGAAGTGGATCTGGGAGCGATGGCAATGAATGGGTATTCCACATTCCTAGAACCTCACCATCAGATTGTTTAATGTCATATCCAGGACACTCATTGGGGGTGGGGGTCTTATCCCTCTGCAAAGGTGCAGTTGGTGTATTCTACAACCCCAGCCAACTGGACAATGTTTAAATTGTAATTTTGTGAATACATATATAGTACAATTAAATGGAGACAAACTTGGTTAAGCCGTCATAATAAATTTATTTCGGCAGAGAATATTATTGGTATATTCTCCGTCTCGTCAGATGACTCTTTTACATGCTCTGTCCTGTTGCAGAGTCGCGAATGTGGAGTTACAGTTCGTATTCAGAAGATAAAATAAGGTAATTAAAAAAATAAAATTAAAAAATCAGAAAATAAAGATAAAAAAAAAAAAAAAAAACAATAAAAAAATAAAAATAAGGTGGAAATCTCTAAGAAGGAAATATATTCATGAATGTTTATGAATTGGATCATTAGTTTGCGATTTTATTTTTCCATACTTTTCTACATTTTGTATTTATTTTATTTCCGATTTTTCTAGTTGATAAATGCTGAACTTGATTTTAAAAAATTCCTATTTCCTTATTAGTTTCTGCATTTTCTTTAATATTTATCTTGATCTTTTAAACAACAAACAGAAGGAACTAAGATACGTATATATTTTATGATGAAAGAAATGAAAAAATTCTTGTGTTTGATACAAAAGTCTTACTGATGATGTTCTGTCTAAAACAATTTCATTTTCAACAACTACCAACCATTAAGTTTTAATCACTCTCGAATATTAGACAATTTCAGTTAATGTGATGGTGGTGTTGAAATAATATCATTCACAGTGACCAGCTTACATAACCCTTTTTAACCACAACAACAATACCAAAAAGAAATGCAAGAAGTTTGGTTGATATGCCATAAAATTCAACCAAAACATTGTTGGTTATTTAATGCCAAATCTTCTTCATACATATATTGAATATGTAAACATTTTGTTGATAACATTTTTAAACGAGCTTGAGCCCATTTTTTTGTAGACGTTTAAATGGTTTCAAATATTTCTAACATGAATTATTCTGCTTAGTATTAAATCATTTGTTTTCACACAGTTAAATGGTTCCAAGTATTTGGATGTAGCAGTAACAATTCAACATCGGTCATTTGTTTGCACATAGTTAAATGGATATACATGATTTGTAAGTGAATAGTTTGAAGGTGATTTTATTTTTAAATGAGTTAGAACTAATTTGTTAGCACACTAATATTCCTATTCAATTTTAATCATTTTTTCAGACAGTAAAGTGGTTACAAGTTCTGCTATTTAACACTAATTATTCTATTTCAACACTATTCATTTATTTGCACACAGTTAATGGCTCCAAGTATTGTGATGTAACTGAGTCATTGGCCTAATGAGTAGAGTGTTCACCAATGGCCTGGGAGACCAGTATTCAATTCCTGGTTGAGTCATACCAAAGACTCAAAAAATGGTACTTGATGCCGCCTTGCTTAACACTCATTATTATAAGGTAAGGATCAAGAGTAAAGTGGAGCAATCCTGGGAATGGAGTAGCACCCTCCCCTACACCTTGGTGTAGTAGCTATTGAAAAAGGAGCCTTCAGGTCAACCTTGACTATGGTGGCCAACTTTACTTACTTTCATTGTGATACCAATCATTCAATTCAGACACACAGTTAAACAGTTTCAAGTATTGCTTTTTAACACTAATTATTCTAATCAATATCAATCATTTTTTTTGCACACAGTTAAATGATTCTAAGTATTGCTACTAACAACTCAAACATTTGCAAACAGTTTAAATGTCTAACAGTTCTATTTGACCCATAGATAGGACCCTATCAGTTGCTACCACTCCAGGTCAGAGTAGACCTTTTCACAGAGAAATACTGTGTTCCTTAGATGTTCTCTAACATCTGATCACTAGGTCAACTGATGATAACAGGGTCAGCTGGGCAAATTTCTTGAAAATAAAACAGTTGCCTTTAATATTTCACTACTATAATTACTTTCTATATACTTTTTAGAATTCAAGGGGAGGAAAAAAGACCACCCACAAACTATATAGTATTATAATATACAGATGTTAGTATCCAAAAGAAGAGTTTCTTTAAAACAGACTTTTATCCTGAAAAATAAAATAGCACTATAATTATTACTTGTTAGTACAAGGGGACACATGTAAGAGAAAAGACTAGGAGGGTAACAAAGAGTTATATACATATATGCGTGCATATATGTGTCAAAAGGATATGAAATAAGTATGCATGGTTTATAAATATATGTGCTGCTATTTGCAAAGTACGGAACAGTTTTGTGAAGAATGGCAGAAAAACAGCAGTAAATCTGACCTTGGAATAATTAGATTATTTTGAAACTGGAGAATATACAGATATAAAAAATGGTGGGTAAAGAATAATAAAGAGACGATGGTTAGATGAGAGAGAAAAAGAAAATAATGATCACCTATATATAACATCCATCATTATAAATTTAATGCTGTTATGTGTGTGTGTGTGTGTGTGTGTGTGTGTGTTTTGATCTTTGAAGATAAGATTGTTAGCAGTTTTGATGCAGAATTGGCTTTATATAACTAAGCAATCTAATTATAAAAACCTGTCAAAACAATCTATTATTTATTAAGATTACGAAAGATTAAATTGGGAATTAATAAGATACAGCTATTTTTTGCAATTTGAGATTTAAAGCTGAATATGCAAATTAGTTATCCCCATTAACAAAAACTGGTTTGGTTTCTTTGTTTAATAGCATATCAACCTTCATAGTTTACTTAATGTCAAAGCCATGCTCATAGTAAGACAGGAGTGGTACTGTTTAACCCTTAGCTGGAGTGAAAAGGGGGTTCATACCTTTCCCAAGAGTATCAGTCCAAAAGTGAATGTAGTAGTGTGAATAGAGTTTGAACTTGTCACAGTCTACTATGCAACTGGGATTCCATCCAAGTAAGAACTGCTAAGTTAACCAAGATAGAAAAGGCATCATAATGCTAGATATAAATGACAATTCATGCATATAAACACAATTTTACATATGTATCCAGCTTCAGTAGATGGACACATGAGTTATAATAACACTCGTGTATTGGATGCAGTATTATCTACCAATACTATTTTAACACATTTGCAGTAAAACTCTATATACTTCTGAAAATGTGCGATAATCAGTTTTTTATAATTTCTCAAAGTAATTGAAGAAATTTAACTTTTCTAACTCCCCTCCTACAGTAGTTAAATTTAACCAGCCAGTAATAGTAAATGCTTATAATTACTTGAATAACTGAAGGTGGTTTATTCTGGGTTAAACCAATTGTGCTCCTTTGTACCCAGGTTAGAAATGGACGGTTTAATCGAAAAACTGACTTTTTCGGTTTCATCATCACACTGTTGAAACCGCATTGAAATTTTTTACGAAACTGAAATCGTTCGGTTAAGTGCTATCACTACTGAATGACCATATCCATTGTAAGAGGAAAAGATTTTAAAAAAATACGATAAAAAACATTTGACTAGTTTTAGGAAATGAACATGAAACCTATTTGACTACAAAAGAAATGAAGAAAAAGAAAGTAAAAAAAGGAAATAGGACATACACTTGGAAATCTTTCATATCATGGAATGTATTCAAATAGAAAAAAAGAAGGGAAATACATGATGTCTGACACTTACTTGTTTCAGTTTTGAAAAAATACTTATTGTAGTAAAATTAAGCCAACAAAATAATGAGTAAAAATAAAAAAAAATAGTTGCCAGTTTCGTCTAACTGTAGGATTTTATTTTATTTAGAAAGATTATTTTATTCTATTTCCAGCCACGTAAATATTTTAAAGATTAGACTAGAAATACGCGAGAAATTGTGTGTTGAACGGACTAAGTTGCGAATTTGTCAATCTCAAACGAAATCGAATATCAACTGAAAATACTATCACTAAACAAGAAAATGAATGGTTTCCATAAGAAAAAATACTAAATTAAAAACCAAATCGAAAACCGCGGTATCAAAGGGAAAAAAAAAAACCGATACCGAAACAAATTGCGAAACCGCCCAACTCTAATCTAGGTCCCAAAAGAAAATAAATGTATAAATGGCACATACTTATTATGAACCATGCTTAGTGTTAAGGTTATTTCTTAAGAAAATAAAACTGGAGACCAGAGCTCAAATTCTGAACAAGGCTGTTTGCATTTCACATGTTAATACTCTTGGGAAAGGTATGAATCCAGTTATTCTTTCATCTATAGGTGAATAGTAGAGCAGATTTGTTTCTTCAGCCTTGTTAAGGCAACCAATCTAGGAGAAGGGAAACTGAATTCACACCAGCTGTACTCAGCTAAAAAAACAGACTTTGTGTCACACCCTATTTGTACGGGGGAGTTGGGTAAATATATACTAGATTAGAATAAAAAAATTGAAAGGAAAGTTTATATCAAAATAAAAAGTTTGACTAATGTATTGGAATCAGATTTGTTTGAAAGTAACCCTTTGAAGCAATGGCCAGTGTCAAGATAAAAGCTTATACCTAAATAACATGTTACTGAAATTTTAAATTAAGACCAGGAAAGTATTTGTCTTTGAGGCAATGGATAGAAAACAGGTGCTGGGGACATTTCTTGGTAAAACAGAAAGATAAGATTTGTAGAACATTCAAACCATTCAGTATATAAGTGATAAAATCATTTGAACAATCAGAACTGGATGAATCTGAGTGTTGGTAGGAGTAGGAGTGATTTATTACTTTTGTATTTTCTATATGTCATAAGTCAGAAGCCGGAAGGGAGTAGCCAGCTAATTTTGGAGATGAGAGTCAGACTTCAGGGTGTGAGCAATGCAGCTGCACTTCATGTATCATGAGACTGCAATTTGGGTATGGCTAAGGAAACATTTAAAGATAAAAAAAATGGGGGGTGGATTTCTTGTAATATTAATTTTCCAGACTAAAAATAATAGCAAACATACATACATTCACATAAAATGTCAGACAGACAACAATGATCATAGACAGATGTTAACAGTGATTGATTGATTGATTGATTGATTTGAACAAGCTGAGATATGAAAAGACATATATAGATAGGAAACATTGAAAAATCATGTTTTTACCAAAATTATCTTCCATTTCAAGCATTGCAGAAAGAAAGTGACAAGATCTTTTTTTTTAAGCATGTGGGGGAGGATGGAGAAAATAGTAAATTTCTTGTAATAACAATTTTCAGGACTAAAAATAATAGCAAGTTATAAGAGAATGTTAAGTCATGCTTAAACCATTAGTTTCTACAAGGTCACGGAAGATAAGCTACAATAAACCTGTTCAGTACTCAAATGGGCGACCTCTTAGTAACAGCAGATACTCTAAGTTTCCTGAGGCCTGTGTGTTAGACATAGCAAATAACAAGATGACAGATGAATATATCTTTAAATAAAAGAAGAGAGAAAGAAACATATCTGCAGTCAGCATACAAAGTAACTAATTGGGTTGTTGAGCAGAAAGATAACAAGTGAGGTGTCTTTTGTCTTCGTTCTTGGCTTAGCTTGGCCAGGTCTTTTCAAATTTATATATGGAGAAATGGTAGCTTTTGGTGAATCTAACAAGACAATAAAAATAAGTGGAAAAATGGATAAATCAAAGACTTACAACAAGTTTAGTAGTGATATTTCATTCTTTATTCAAGGAAGAACTTCAGACTAAAAGATTTTTTTTGAGTTTTTCAATGTTTTAGCAATTGTGAAACTAGATAAAATAATGAAGAAAATGTAAAAAAGTTATAAACAGAGGGAAAGGATCAAAAGACAAGAGACAGACAAGGAAAGAACAGGGAGGGAAATAGATATAGGCTTGAGTGATGGAAGTTGGGGTTATTGGTTTTGACTGCCACTATCTGGGTAGATGGTCAAGGCTAGGCGCCATCAAGTCACACAGGTTTCCACAGAGATTTGACCAGACACCAGATAGCGGTGGATTAATTAATTTTTGTGAGATATATATTACACACACACACACCTGTGTGCAGTCTGTATTTAGATTAGTGTCAAGAGAAAAGGTATCATGTTGAAGGAAAAATTTTCTTTATTTTAGTCCATATATTGTTCCCATTTTAAAAAGTAATGTCTTCAATAAAGTAATAGAACCCATTGTGAATGCCTATACTAGATTAAAAATACAGTTTCCCTAGAATGTACTGTAAAATTGATAATTATTTTCTTTAAATCCTACATTGCCCTGTCAGCTGGGGCTGTAGAATACACTGACTGCACCTCTGCAGAGGGGTAAGACCCCCCTAACGAGTGTCTTGGATATGACACTAAACAATCTGATGGTGAGGTTCCAGCAGTGCTGGAGCTTTGGGGAATGCGGAGTACCCCTTCATTGCCATCGCTCCCAGGTCCACTCTGGCCCGGAGTGGTAGCACCTGATAGGGCCCTATCTATGGGTTAAATAGAACTAACAGCATACTTATGCTAAAATGAATTGAGTAAACTGAATAGCTTGAAATAGAAACGTTTTTGACAATTAAACCGTACTTACACTTAAACTGCGTGCTTATGCTTAACTGAATTATTTCAAATAGAACTGTTTTTAGACATTAAAACTGTATTTACACTTAACTGAATTATTACATATAACTGCTTGAATAGTTGGAAATGGAAATGTTTTTGACAATTAAACTGTGTACTTATGCTAAACTGAACTGTTTTCTGTAGAACAGATTATTTACATAAAAATGGATTTGGCGTTAAATAACCTACAAAAGGTTGATATGCCATAAAACCAACCAAACCAAACCAAACCAAACTAAATCCTACATTGAATTTTCTCTCTAGAAACCTTATCACTTTGCCTTTTCTTTAGCTTGATGACTCCTATCATTTTTGTAGAAATTTATCAATTCAAAGCCAAAACATTTATTTGTTTTTTTAGGTAAAAAGACAAAAGATCTTTTTTTTTGGTTTATTTTTCTTGTTAGAAAAAGAAAAAAGAAAAAAAGACTGATCCCTTAACCTGGTTTGGTTGTGGAGGTATGTAGAATGTTGTAAGCAGAAATAGGTCTGAATTCAGAGTTTTCCTTCTAGGCTAGTTGTCTTAATGACCCCAGTCTACCCTATTATTTACCCATACCTGGACAAAGAATAGTTGGATTCATATCTTTTTCAAGGGTATTAGTGCTACATGAAATGCAAACAGGATTTGGATAACCATTGTGCTACAAGCACTGCCTTAGATAGCATGAGAAGTTTTATCATTCAGGGTTTTCAAACTATTGTTTTCATCTTTATTGTTATATTCGCAACGTTTTGGCGAATATGTCCTCTGAAAACCCTGAATGATAAAAATCATCAAGTTTAGTCTCAGAAATTCAGACAACTAGTATGAAGAGTGTTTGATATTTATCAACTTCATTTTTCATAAATTTCTTTCAATTCTTTTTCAATAGCTGTTATAACAGCATATATTTTTTTAATTGATCCTTAAAGATTAAAAAAAAAGTAGGCAATATTTTTGGCTTAATATACATTTTATTATTATTGAAAAAAAAAAAAAAAAAGAGAAAGATTTAGGTATTTCCTCTGGTCAATGCTCTATAATCGTATTGACTAGTTGAGGTCAAATAAAAACATTACAAGGTTTCTCAAAACTTTTTACTCCATCACTCCCCAACTAAACTTAATTTTTATTTACTCCCAAATAACTACAAAAATACAAAATATAACTGATTTACCAGGGTTTAATACAATTTACATGAAAAAAAAGAATCCATTTTCAATAAATGCAAATGGACCTTTTAATTCTTGAATTCTTTTTAAGAGAAGGATAGTTTGATGGGCACTGACGAAATCAGACTTTAGCTTGCAGATTTGTGACTTTGAGCTACAAATCAGCATGTTTTCTGTTCAAATTGTTTCTGTTTGCTGAGTAAATAATGCATATGGTTAAACCCAGATTCAACTATACATGACCTTGGAAGAGCTAGTAAAATGAGCTCAACAGGAGCACAGAACTTGAGATATTTTGCTACAGTTTTTTCATTCATCCAGTATTTTTATAAAATAATTTGTCTAAAATATAATTTTTTTTCTTAATGCAAAAAAATATAATTATGCACATCATTAATACCACTGAAAAGATCCAAATCTTTTTGGTCAGAGCCAGATCGTTTGTTTATTTAAATGACCTGTATGTTTTGAATGAGTCATATGCAAACAGCACATCACTAGTGGCCATCACACCCAATCAGACATCCTGTAAGGTGTATAATATATACTAACTAGTCTACAGGATCCAGCAATTTTTGTTCTGTGATAAAGAGATTTATAAAGGCAAACTAATAAATTCAACCAGTGGATCCCAATGCTTTTATTCAGCCAACCAAAATTTTATTCACCTCTGAGGATTTATATGAACCACTTTGAGAAGCTTTGGACTAGGCTGTAAAATATAATACCACAAACAGGAAGGTCTCCTTTCTCTGGAAAGAAGACATGTATTCTGAATCACCTTATAATAAAGACGAGTGACATTTTTCTTGCCACAATATCACCAAGGCACATAGAAAAAAAGAATTTGTACTCTTCAAGTGAATAAAACAACGAATCGTAGCAGTACATATTAATTTTCTTTTTATTTTCAAACGGGAATTATGCTTTTCTTGTCTATCTTCATGTAACATCCTACACCAGTTCACCAACATAAAAGAAATTACAATGTTGAGCCTAAGGCAAAGGTGTTACATTACATTTAAAAATGGAGGCACACTTAGTGTAATAGTTATTATCATAGGAAATGGAATCAGAGACCAGAGTTCAAATCCTGGATAAGGTTGTAAGCATTTCATTTTCTGCTAATACCCTTGGGAATGACATGAATATTTGTTCTCCCCCAGCCCAGTTACGGATAAATAGGACAGATGGGGATCTTTAGTCTTGGCTAGACAACCAGTCTTGGAGAATGAAAACTGAATTCAAACCAATTGTACTCAGCTTAAAAATTGATCTGGTGTTACATTTTACCAATAGCAGGGAGGGTGGGTAAATATATTATGTTTAAAGAGAAAATTTTAAAGTTTAAAGTGTAAATCTTATTTTTAAAAATCTGGTAACTTCATATTTGCGATTATTTTATTTAAAGTCTGACAATTATTTTAAACAGTTAAGACATTCTTAGATTCAGGAAATGATTCAAGAAAATTATTTTTTATGAGCAATACTTGGAAAAAAAAATGTTTTGGGACTTCTGTTATAGACCACTTGTGAACAATCCATTACTAGTATGTTTATAATTAACTGGGAAAACATACACAGACTATATATATATATATATATATATATATATATATATATATATATATATTAGAAAAAACATCAACTTCTTGGATTCTTGTTAATTTGATTTGGAAAAAAAAAATCTGGTTTGGTTTGCTTTTATGGCATATCAATCATTGTAGGTTATTTAATGACAAATCCATTTTTATACATATAAATAGTTCGATTTCAAACAACTCAGTCCAGCATCAGTACACAGTTTAAATGTCAAAACAGTTCTATTTCAAGCTATTCAATTAAGTTAACAAAGTTAAATGGTTCCAAGTATTGCTATATATCACTAACAATTCAATTAAACATCAGTCATTTATTTCATCATGTCGTGCTGGTAGCATGGATATCCCTGACCCTCTCTCGCCACTTTTCCCTATCGTTCATCGCCTCAGGCAGGTCTTCTGGACAACATCCCATATCCTCACATAGTTGCTGAATGTATGTTCATGCTGGTCGTCCTGCTTTTGCACGGCCATGTGTGGGGGTCCATAAGATTACATCACTTATGAGTTTGTCCCTGCTTCTCCAGCAGTGTCCTGCATGTCTGGTTCATCTAACTTGAATAGTTTTCATGATAGGAGGCAGGTGGCCGTACAGTTGGTGTCTTGTGGGGTGTTGCCGCCAGGACTTGTTCAAGATTGCTCGCAGCATTCTTGTGTAATTGCCGTCTAGCTTCTTCTCCAGCCGTTTTGTTAGAGTCCATGTAGTGCATCCATATAGCAGTATCGATGCGACCGCGGCCTGGAAGAAACTGCGTTTCATTTTATCAGTTAGGTCTGATTTCCATATAATCGATAGCCTATTGGTAGCTGTCCATGCTTTCGTTAACCTCGTGTTGATGTCCTTTTCAGTTGATGCGACGCTGCTTCCTAGGTAAGTGAATTTGTCAACTAGTTTAAGAGGGGTTCCGTCTAGAGTGGAGATGTCACCTGTTTGATTATAGCACATATATTCCGTTGCTGTCATTTATTTACACACAGTTAAATGTAAAAACAGTACTATTTCAAACAATTCAGTTTACCATAAGCACACAGTTTAGTTCTATTTGACCCATACATAGAACCCTATCAGGTTTTACCACTCTGGGCCAAAGTGGACCAGGGAGCAATGCTAATAAAAGAGTATTACACATTCCCCAAAGCTCCAGCATTACTGGAATGTCACCATCAGATTGTTTAGTGTCATATCCAGGACACTCGTTAGAGGGATCTTACCTCTCTGCAGAGATGCAGTCAGTATATTCTATAGCCCCAGCCGACAGGGCCAAATCTAATTTGTTAATCAAAAATTAAAAATTTTATAAAGTGATTTCTGGGTATGACCCTAAACTTCTTGTAATGGCGAGGCTCCAGTTCTGGAAATTTGTGGTATGTGAATCCCCTTTCATTGCCATTACTCTCAGGTTCACTTTGACCAGGAGATATAGTACCTATTAAAGTTCTATCTATGGGTCAAATAGATCTGTTTAAAATGATTTTGTATTTAGAACGTGCTAAAACACTCTTCAAAAGCAATTACACAAAAAATGTAAATATGAATATGATTCCTAACTTCTAGTCATAAAATAACCCTAAACAGGTTTACATGCCATTAAAATTGATAAATCTGTGATACCTATGATATTGATACTTTTATTTAAGAAGGAGTGAAGGATTCTAATCAGCATTTTATATTTATCGTTATTTTACCAAGAATTTAGTTAATTAAAAAACGATTAGTATGAATGCAGATCCCACAAAATCTTCTTTCAGTTACAAATGCTATATTTTGTACTTTTAGAAATGGGTATATATAGGCATATGCATAGCAAAGTGATACAATGTGTATGTTTATGTATATATGTATACACTGGCATGTACTTTTTGTATAGTTGATATTTACCCTGTATAACATTAGTCTGTGTGTGTGTATGTATGTATACATTTGTCAGAAAATGTAAACGCGTCAAGTTTCCACTAAACTACTTAATGATGTCACTGCCCTTTCACAAAAGCAGAGACTGCACACAATACACTGTAAACAGGTACCAAAGGTTGGACACTTTGAGGTTGGCAGTTTGCAAGCTGACACAAGAGACAAAGTATTAGAGAGAGAGAGAGAGAGAGAGAGAGAGAGGAAGAGAAATATGAAATCTGTCTGTTGAATCTGGATAAAGTTATGCAAACTATATTAACAGAAATGTTAGGGGAAGGCTTTAATACATACACACAGATATGAGTGATTATATATATATATATATATATAGAATAAGTGATATATGCCATTATATATAAGTAAGTAAGTAAGTAAAGTTGGCGACTGTAGTCGAGGACAACCAGAAGGCTCCCTTTTCAATAGCTACTACACCAGGGTGTAGGGGAGGGCGCTACTCCTTTCCCTGGATTGCTCCACTTTACCCTTGATACATACCTTATATTGCTGAGTGTTAAGCAAGGAGGTTTCAAGTACCATTTTTAAAGTCTTTGGTATAACGCGACCTGGGATTGAACCCAGGTCTCCCGGACCATTGGCGGACACTCTGCTCACTAGGCCAATGAGCCAGTAAGTATACCTTGAAAGCTCCACTTATTGTTCTAAAAGTTTTAGATTGTCATGTTTTAACTACTCAAGAATAACTATTAGTAAAAAATTTCAGTGCATTTTTTAATCAACAATTAAAAAAAAAATTAATTCAACTGTGATCCCTTATTATATTGATGCTTTTATTTAGGAAGTAGGGAAGAATTATAATTGGTATCTTATACTTTTAATTATAAAATGGCTTTAAGTGTACAAGAAAGATAACAGTTGAATTAAGTTGCACTTAGAAATACTTGAAATATAAATATAAGATAAGAATACTTGAAACCATGTAACTGTGCAAACAAATGATGATGATTTAATAGATTTAGTTTGGTTGTTTTGCTTAATGGCATATCAACCTTCATGGGTTATTTAATGCTAAAAAGGTCTTTATAAAAGAAGAGTAGTGATATTATTTAATCCATAACTGAGAGGATAAGGAGATTCATACCTTTCCAAAATGTATTAGTCTGAAAGTGAATGTAATAGTGTAACTGGAGTTTGAACTTGCTTATCTTGAGGCCACAGTCCAACACTCTAGTCATTATGTCATGAGGATCACTTATTAAATAGGAATAGTTAGTTAAAACCATATAACTATGTATAAATTATTTGTATTAGATAAGAATACTTGAAACCATATAACTAAGCATAAATTAATGATTATACATAAATAAAAATAAAGTGCAATTTGAAAAAATGCAATAAAACATTGAAAATATAATTATGATCAAACTTTTACAATTGAATTTAATTTTAGCATTAAATAACCTATAAGAAGTTGATATGCCATTAAACAACAAAACAAAATCATTTGTGCTTATTGAATGGGAAACTTTTGAGAAGGAGCTGGACAAGTTTACCCCCCCCCAATCTTTTTGTCTTACTCTCTGATACTAAAAACAAGAAGAGCGTTTTTCCTTAAAGAGATAAAATAGCAGGAAAACGAAAAAAAAAAAAAAAAAAAAAAAAAAAAAAAAAAGAAAAAGACAAAAAAAAACAACCAACAAAAACACTTTGCACTTCAACTTTACTTATTGTTCTAAAAAAGTTTTAAATTGTCATTAGTTTTAAGAAGTGGATTCTAGAGAAACATGAACCCTTGTGATGTGTAACTGCTGAAAAGGCTGTTTTTTAGCTGACTGCTTTCATTCTTATCAAGTTCATTATTTTTACCAACTTTGTACTAAAGTGTAAAGTTGTCAAAAGAAGATTATTTGTCTTTAAAATATTCCCTCTTGTTGCACATTTTATAACAGCATTCTATTCACTATCAGCCATACGCAAAACAATTTGGTTTTAACCTAACTCTAGAGAGGTAAAAATATGTGTAAGATATCCAGAATCCAAAAATGATCCCAAATACTGTCTCAGCCAGTGGGTGGATTGTGAACCAATGTTTGAAGCATCTTTTAGAGAAGAATATATTCAACAGAGGCACATTCACCTTTCAACAATGACAAATATGAGTGTATAAGTCACATAACTATTATAAATACATTACTTAGATCTCTCTCTCTCTCTCCCTATATATAAAGTAAATAATAGAAGTAAACCCAACAAAGAAAATTGATAAACAAAGTAATCCAATTCTTTCACATTAAATTCTTGTTCTTGGATTACCTTGTTTATCAATTTCATATATTTCATATATGTAAGAGAGTGAGTGTGTGTGTGTGTGTGTGTGTATATATATATATATATATGTTATAAAATGGTTACATATTTACTCAAATCTTACCACAGGCAGGATGTAACATAAGGTCAATATTTAAGCTAGTCTGAATTCAGACTTTTCCTTCACTTAGACTAATTGCCTACCCAAGGTAAAAAAAAAAAAAAAAAAAGAAAAAAAAGTCTGCTCTATTATTTACCTAGAGGAAGAACAGTTGGATTCATGCCTTTCTCAAGAACATTAGTGAGAAGTGAAATTCAAACCAACTCATCTAGATTTATGTTTATCTGACTTTTATATAAATATCACTTGCTTAAATCTTTCTCTCTCTAACACCACCCATAGATTGATATTATTATATATTATTTATAACTAAACTCTACAACACAAACTCAATAACCAAATATGAAATACAATTACATCCATAATTTTTTTCACAGGTTAGACAACACTTCATCTCTCTCTCTCTTTTACATTTTTTTCTTATCTCTCTCTTTCTCAATTTTACATTCTTTTTTTCTTCTCAATCTATGGAGAGAGTCCTCACAACATAGTGGCTAATACGCTATTACTATTCAATTTACAATTTAGTTATAGTTTATTGTAGTGAGCGAGTTCAAACTTGGGAGAGTAATGAATCTCCTTATTCCCCCTCCCTGCAATTTAGGTTGTGTTTTAAGGCATATCAACCCTTGTAGGTTATTTAATGCCAAATCCAGTTATAACACATCACTCAATAAGTCCTAATTAATAAAACAACTTTTAGGTAAAATTTGACTTTATTCATCAATATAGTCTCCTATTTGATGCCTTTTTGTAGAACGATTTGTCTTCGGCCTCAAAATATGCCTCAGTTTCTGATATCACTTCTTTCCCTGGAGCATTCTTTTGAGGTCTGCAAACAGCCAGTAGCTGCTGGGGGCCAAATCTGGAGAATTGGATGCGCAGAAACAATTTGAAGTGTAGTTCACATAGTTTTGCTTTTGTTGTGATCGACTTGTGACATGGTGCATTATCTTGGTGAAAGAGCACTTTTTTTCTTCATTTGTGGCCGTTTTTTGGCAATTTCTTCCTTCAAATGCACCGATAATACTATATAATATTTGCTATTGATAGTTCTTCTTTTCTAAAAGTAATCAATGAATAAAATACCTTGCGCATCCTAAAATACAGAGGCCAAAACCTTGCCTGTTGATGTTTGCATCTTTGGTCTCTTTGGACGGCTTTCACAGCAGCGTTAAGTGGTGAATCCATGTTTCATATTTATGCAAAAACTCCTTTTTGTTGCGTTGAAACAGTTGCAAATAATGCTCTGAATCATCGAGGCATTGTTGTTTTAGATCAACTGTGAGCAAATGCTGCACCCACTTTGAACACAACTTTCTCATTGACAAATATTGATGCTAAATGGTGAATAGACTGTTTTAGATATCCTCAACTCCTCTGCCACCTCACGCAACTTCAATTTACAATCAACCAAAACAAATTTGTGGAGTTTTTTGGTGTTTTCTGGGACAACTGCTGAATTTGGGTGACCTGAATGTTTAGCATCATTTGTGTCTGTACAACCATGTTTAAAGTTGGTATACCACTTCTTAACCATTGTTTCTGGTGGAGAAGAGTCGGAATAACACTTATCAAGCCATTGCTTTGCTTGAACAGTATTTTTACCCCATCAGAAAGCAATGCTTTATCAACTCACGAAATTCAAATTTTTCCATTGTTTTGAAAATTTGCAACAGTAACTTCATTTGAATAACTGTAATTTATAAACTAATAATCTGATTGGACTCAAAATTTGAAATGTGCCATCTGAAGGTTAGTACTTTATAAATAATTACATGCTTTTTTTTATTAGTGGCGCCATCTATATGTCAGGTCTGGGACTTACTGAATGATGTGTTATATGTATGATTTGTAAATGAATAGTTTGTAGGCAACATTTTTAAACAAGTCAGAGCTCATTGGTTTGCACACAGCAATACTTGAAACCATTTAACTATCTCACTGATAGTTCTATTTGCATACAGTTAAATGGTTTCAAGTATGAACTGTTTGATTTGACCCATAGATGGGACCTTAACAGATACTACCACTCTGGGTCAGAGTGGACTTAGGAGTAATGGCAATGAAGGGATACTTCACATTCCCTAGAGCTCAAAGACTGTACCCTCAATATCAGACTGCTTAATGTCATATCCAGGACACATGTTTGGAGGTGGGATTACCCCTCAGTAGAAATGCAGTCAGGCCAGCTGATTGAGCAGCCAGCTGTTGCTTTAGAACCACTACTGTTCTTCTACAAGATGACTTTGGCATTAAATAACCCACAAAGATTGATATACTATTAAAAGAAGAAACCAAATCAAAACAAACCTAATTAAAACTTTTTATATTAGAGTCTTTCCCCTTCTCTCAATCACTGTATTCTTTCTCTGTATTTCAGTTTATCTTTAACTTTCTTCTTCCCATGCTTCCTTTGTTCTGTTTACTTAAGGTATTTGAAATTTGATTTCACTCAACTGATTCTCCTGCATTCTTAACATACCAACACAACAAATTCCACCATATTGAAACTATTCATGGTTAACGACTGGATTTTGAAAGTTTTTAAAAAGTTTTCATCACTCAATCAGCAAAATATACATTGAAAAATAAGAAAAAAAATTGTCAGGCTTCAGAAATAAATGAAAGCTTTACTGACAGAATCAGGCTTTTTATTATAGGATACTGCATCTATTTAGTTTGTGGTCAGACAAAATTAGTCTGATGACCAACTAGGTGAGAAACTGACAGTCAACAAGTGGCATTGACTATGACTATGTTACCCTAACTTTATATATATACACACACACACACACACTATCACCAATATTGAGCACTCCATATATAACTTATAGATATATACAAAAACACACATCTGCTAAAACATTTTTTCACCCCCACCCCCCAAATTGGCTAATTATCATATTTTAATTAAATTTTTGCTATTTAAACCAATAAAAGATGAGGTTTCTTTGAAAAAACATTTTTCCTTAAAATTCTTAAGATAATGTTTTATTGTTATTGTTTTGTTATTATGCCCAACCCCAATCATTTTGTTAATTTGACTCACTTAATGAAATTGTAGGTGAATGATTTTCACATCTTTTAAAGCTAATTCCAAGGAGAATTAGATTTTCTTTACATTTTTTTTATAAATGTTTGCCTTCTTTTTAAAGTTCAACAATTGGTAAAATAAGGTCAAATATTGTTTTAGGCACTTTTTAAAATTCTTTTTTGTAGCTTAATCATCAAATGATGGAGTTAATAAAGAGAAAAAATTCAATTTGAATTTTTTTTTAGAGGTTTAAAATTGACATTTGTAGATTAAACTTTTCTACTCACTAAATGTGACTGGGATTTTGTTAATTAATGTAAAAATATTAAATAAATTTGACTGATGAGATTTTTAAAAAATGTTTATCTAAATAATGCATTTTTAGTCTTTTTTTTTTGAGTGTGGTTTTTCAGTGGTGTAATGGTTAGCAAGCTGGACTAGCAAACCTACACGAGTGAGTTTGAGTCTCATTGGGTGCCCCTTTCATATGGCCTTGTGCCACATCTAAGCAAAAAGCTTAGTAAATTTCCATACTTTAAAAAAAAAACATTCATAATAAATCAAAACATTGCTGATAAAAAGTATGTGTTTTTTGTACATGCCTACTCGATTTGACATAAGTTCGATTAGCATAAATTTATCTCCAGCATTCATTAAATTATAATTTACAATTTAGTTATAGTTTATTATTAATATATTACTTAACACACAACAATAACTTCAAATTTTCTAATTTCATAACCTAAATAACATTCATAAGTAAATTTTCAAACTTTTTTTTGTTTCCTCATTAAAAAAAAAATCTGTAATTTGTGTTTCTAGGTACATTACAATGACAAGGAGTTTGGTTTTTAATGAATTTTTCAAAAATATAAAATTTTAAAAAAATTCTTAAATATTCATCTGCTGAAGTTCACAAATGAGTGAAATGTTATATGAAATAAATACTTGAGAAAATTTTTTTGTTTTTCAATCTTTTTTTTCCATAATATCAGACATTTTATCCAATCTATTAAGCAGTGACAAAACAAAAACAGAGGTGTGAAAAACATCATGAAAAATACAAATAAAAATAAATGGAAGGATATCAGGGTAGAAACTAAGAGTAGAATACAGAACTAACAAGGGAGAGAATCCCAAAGGTGAGGAGTATGGAAATGGGGATTTGTGAGTAAATGTGAAATAAAATAAAAACTTGGGTAAAAACAAAAAATAAAAGACCCTTGAAAATAAAATGCTTCCCTAAAAAATGTGTGGATATGAGTAAGATGCAAACAAGTAGTTCATTGTAGAGAGCTGGGAATTTGACATTAACTTACTTCCCAGCAGTAAACTCTGTGTGTGTGTGTGTGTGTGTGTATATATATATATATATATATATATATATATATATATATGCATGGATCCTGATTAAATGAAACATTTGTTACAAGGAATAGCCATTTAGTAAAATTAATTGTGCAAGAAAAGAATGAAATGTAGGATATTTTATTCTTTTTATGCAAATCCATTAAGGTAGAACCACTGCTCAGAGACAAATTCATAGTGTTTAACTTAATAGAAAAATTGGAATACATGTGTGTGCACACACACACAACTAGTTAGAAGTATTTGGCCATCCTCAAAAATTTATTCCTCATCCTAAAAGTGTTATTTTTAATGAAATAAGTTAAGCCACACATTGATTTTATTCATTATACTAAATACAAGTCTTCCTGAGCCATATCAAATACAAATTAAACCAAAACAAACACAAAAAATGTTCTTAAACTTTTCATTCATCAAAATGACCCCTTTTGGCCACAATCACTGCTTCAGATTCTCTGCATTCTTTCCACCAAAGACTGGAGGTAGACTGAAGATAGTTCTTCCCAGCTTTCCTGCAAGTTGCCAGAGGTGAGCCACACTCATAAGTTGTTTAGCTCTGACTTTTTGGTCAAGTTAATCTCATACCAGTTCAATGAGATTTACGTCTGCTGATTGTGCCAGCCAAAACATCAGTTGAAGGACGTGCTGTTCCTCTTTGCTTTTAATGTACCTCTGGCAGAGTAAACTTTGGGTCATTGCCTTGCAGGAGTACAAATCCTTAAGCCACAGGCCACATTTCAGATGTGATAGCCAGTCTGATTCAATTTGCCCTTCACCTGGTGCAAATCCCTGACTTTGCGATTGACAAAATCCCCCACACCATAACAGAACCTCCTCTATGCTTTGCGGTTGGTATGATACAGGGAGTTGCCACTCTTTGCCACACATAGACCCTCCTATTTGAGACAAAAATTTCAAACTTTGATTCATCAGTCCAAAAGACTTTATTCCACTGCTCTATTGTCCAGTCTTTGAGCACCTTGGCCCACTGGAGCCTTTTGACTCTATTTTGCTTCCCCAACAGTGGTTTCTTGACAGCAATTCTGCCATATAGAACAGCTTCACAGAGTTTTCTCATAGATGTTCACACATTTTTTTCATATTGGTTCAGTTGTGCAGTGATGTTTGGAGTAACCAGCCTTCTGTCATGCAAGCTGGTGACTAATGAAATTGTCCTCTGCATAAGTAAAACATGTAATATCTATATATAATTCAATACAATATATTCTAATGTGAGTTCAAGTGGTAGTATAATGTAACTTTTGGAAAATGTTTTATTCAGGCTCAATACTAAAGAAGAATGCCTTCAAATCTGGTTCTATTAAGGTCAAAGTTACTGAAGAAGACTTATATTTGGTATAATAAATAAAAACATTGTGGTGCTTAACTTGTTTCATTAAAAAGAACATTTAGGATTAGAAATGAGTTTTTTTTAGGGTTACCAAATACTTTTGACTGGTAGTGTGTATGTACACACACACACACTGAAGTTTTAAATGGTGTGCACAATCATTACTACGGATGATTGTGCCCATGACATAAAACTTCAAGTAACAGACTTCTAGTATTGTTTAAGTTTTTTAGGTATAGCTGCTCTGTTAAAAAAAGTAGCAAGCACTTTTTTTATGCAAACTTTTATTTGCCTTTCTCTTATATATATGTATGTATGTTAAAATGCAAATGAACCAATTGCAACTGTCAGTTTTCATGATCCACAAACGATAATGAAAGCATTTTTTTTTTCAAATGCATTGTACAGTGAAAATGTGAAACTCTCTGTTTTGCACCTTGGATACTTAGAAATTACAGGAAAGACTGCCAGAAAAATTTGGAATGAAACATAACCAAATGAAATAGAAAGAGAATTACAAGTCAATTTTCTTTACAAAATAGTCCTTTCCTATATATATATATATATATATATATATAAAATGCAGTTTGCTATATTTATAAATAAAAAAGTTCTCAACCAAGTATAGTGTAAACACAGAGTGACTGTCAGTTTCTCAGATGCAGTCATCAGATACATACACATTATATTATATAAATAAATTAAAATACTCTGACATATACTGCTATATATATCTGCTTACTAAATTTAGTCCGACTCAGACTCAAAACACAAGGGAGGGGACACTTGGTAAGGATGAAAAGCACTACACTGGCAAATTTGTTTGTGCAAATGTTCAACTCATTTTCCAAGCACCTGGATTCCTCTCTATGCCTCTAAATTAAATGCTACAGTTGATTGATTACAGAAGTAATAAAAATTTGATTAAAATTCAAAGACACTCCTAAGATTTCACAAACATTGAAAAAACTCAAAGTGCACACTGAATTTTTTCAATTAGCATAATACATAGACCAACCCACAGCTATGAGTAAATAGTAAGACAGACTGTGTTTTTAGCCTAGGTTAGGCAACCAGTCTAGAAGAAGGAAAATCAAGTAATTACTTTCTGTCATACTTTATGCAATTACACTTATTTAATTGAAAAGTTTAGCCCAGTTGACTGGGGCTACAGAATATGCCAATTGCATCTCTGCAGAAGGAGTAAGACAAGTGTCCTAGGTATGATATTAAACCATCTGATAGTGAGACTCCAGTTATGTGGATGTGAAGTACCTCTTTGTTGCCATTACTCTCAGATCCACCCTGAGAGTAATGGCACTTTAATCTATGGGGCAAATAAAACTGTTCAATTTTTTGCTTAGGATTATTATTATCAGTGATTTGAATTTGAAATCATTTAAACTGTGGACAAACAAAGGATTATTATTAAATAGATTTATCAATATTAGACAGCAATACTTTTAAAACCATTTAGAATTATTAATGTTAGCAAAACTTGAAACCATTTAACTGTGTGCAAACAAATGAACCGTCTCATTTTAAAATTTTACTTATAAACTATTCACTTACAAATCATATATGTGTATAAACAAGATTTGGCATTAAATAGCCCACAGGTGTTGATATGCCATAAACACAACCAAACTAATTGAATAGAGCCAAAATTTTGAACAATCATATACAATAAATGTACTAAGTTTGTGTGTGAGCATATCTGATATTACTTATGTATTTTTTAAGAGAAAATTTGAAATTAAGACAAGTTCATTAACATCATTTTGGCTTGTCTCTACTTAAAAAATTTGTTTCAGGTTAGAACAATACAAACTATGTGTGTAGGAGAGAGAGAGAGATTTTAAGTGAATGAACAAACCAAAGAGACCAGGATTGCTATCATGCAATTTGCCAAAATCCTGACCCAAATGACAAAACATTAGCCATCTGTCATCTCTGCGTATTGTCACATTGCTTATGCATTGTTTGCTGATTATCTTCCTGTTGGAAAATGGTTTATTGCCTTTTATTCCCCATTCACTTTATAATGGCTTGAAAATAACACTCACTTTTTATAATATACTATAGTACTTGTTTAGATTAATTGAGTTTTCACATTGTACCAGCTGCCAATGCCAGATGCTTCATATAATTTCATCACCTTTATGCTTCACTGTCATAAACAATACAAAAGAAACAATATTTTGGTTTGGGTGGCAATCTCTCAATAATATTTTGATCTAGTCAGTTATGAGATCTTAATCCCATGTAGGTACATATTAAGGCAAGAAAAGGGAGAAAATTTAGGAACATTGCCTTCTTAGTGAGGCAAAGAATATGCTGACTAACCCTGTAGAGGAAGGAGGTAAAGAAGACCTCACAAAAAACAGATGTCCTAGCTTTGACACTAAACTGCATCTCATGGTGAGATTCTAATTTTGAGGATCTGAGGTGGGGGTGATGGAGTATCCCTTCATTGCTATTACTCTCAGGTCCACTTTGACCCAGAGAGGAAGTAATTGCTAGTTTCATCTCAGAGTTAAATAGATCTCTTTAAAACTATTAGTATTTGATGTGTGCAAAAAAAATAAACCTACCATTCAACTGCGGTAAATAGAAGTACCAGTATAAGATAGTAATCCTTAAAACCATTCAACTGAGGTAAATAGAAGTACCAGTATAAGATAGTAATCCTTACAACCATTCAACTGCGGTAAATAGAAGTACCAGTATAAGATAGTAATCCTTACAACCATTCAACTGCGGTAAATAGAAGTACCAGTATAAGATAGTAATCCTTACAACCATTCAACTGCGGTAAATAGAAGTACCAGTATAAGATTGTAATCCTTAAAACCATTCAACTGCGGCAAATAGAAGTACCAGTATAAGATAGTAATCCTTACAACCATTCAACGGTGGTAAATAGAAGTACCAGTATAAGATAGTAATCCTTAAAACCATTCAACGGTGGTAAATAGAAGTACCAGTATAGATAGTAATCCTTACAACCATTCAACAGCGGTAAATAGAAGTACCAGTATAAGATAGTAATCCTTAAAACCATTCAACTGCGGTAAATAGAAGTACCAGTATAAGATAGTAATCCTTAAAACCATTCAACTGCGGTAAATAGAAGTACCAGTATAAGATAGTAATCCTTACAACCATTCAACTGCGGTAAATAGAAGTACCAGTATAAGATTGTAATCCTTAAAACCATTCAACTGCGGCAAATAGAAGTACAGTATAAGATAGTAATCCTTACAACCATTCAACGTGGTAAATAGAAGTACCAGTATAAGATAGTAATCCTTAAAACCATTCAACGGTGGTAAATAGATGTACCAGTATAAGATAGTAATCCTTACAACCATTCAACAGCGGTAAATAGAAGTACCAGTATAAGATAGTAATCCTTAAAACCATTCAACTGCGGTAAATAGAAGTACCAGTATAAGATAGTAATCCTTAC